>CM055123.1:283965424-284427924 GCA_029206835.1 Rana muscosa
GTGGAGTATAGTCACTCCCCTTCTCAGGTCTGGTTCTAACAAGCACTGAGATAGATGGCACTGATTGTGTTGGAAAGGGTGACATTAAAATGTATGATCTGCTAATGATTGGTGCTGTGAAAAGTGATGTGGTTGCCATGGGTAACCAGAGAGAGGTTTTTGAACCTGAAAGACCTGTGGTGAAAGGTAAAACTGACTTCCGTAAGTTGAAAGTTAGGATCGGGGAAGGCAGAGTTCCCCCAAGAAAAGAGAGTAAACCCAGGGACCCCAAGAGAAGAGAGGGAAGGCAGAGTATAAGGAATTATAGGACCCTGTTAAAATCCAAGGTGGGACTTACCTGGAAGCACACCCGAAAAAAGGATTGGGCCTACGTGGCTGATGGCCAGCACAGAGGTGTTTCTCCCCTTACAGATCTTATCAAGGGGGTAAAGTCCTCAGGGGTAACTTGGTCCCCAGAAGCTGAGAAAGCTTTCCAGAACCTAAAGACAGCCCTGTGTAATAGCCTTGTCTTAATCACCCTGGATTTCACCCAGGAATTTGTAGTGCAGACGGATGCTTCAGAAGTGGGATTAGGTGCAGTGTTGTCCCAAGTGGTGAATGGGGAGGAACACCCCATAGCATTCTTAAGCAGAAAATTTACCCCTGCTGAAAAAAGAGATGCCATTGTAGAAAGGGAATGTCTAGCCGTCAAATGGGCTCTTGAAAGTTTAAAATATTGTCGGTTGGGGCGACAGTTTGGGCTCCTAACTGACCATGCCCCTCTCAAATGGATGGCCCAAAATAAGTTGGAAAATGCAAGAGTTTACAGTCTATTTGCTCAAGGTGCTCAAGCCCCCGAGTTTGAGCAGAGTGGGGAATATGTAGCGGGGTGCCTGTAAAACAGGTTAAAATTACAGGAAAAGTAATTGATGGGATATATCTTCCTCCACGGATTCTTAGATTTGCAATCTAAGATAATTCCAGCAAAGACTTCAGGGTAAAGAAGGATAGTTTTTTACCCAGTGTTGGTAAAGTTCGTTCCGGGGCTGGTTTTATTGGGAGTCTGATAGAGATCTGGGTGGGACAGACTCCCAAGTCTGTGGACCGCAGTTTAGGGTTTTCTTTTCAGGTCTTGATTAAGGCAGCTCTCAGTGAGAGAGTGTGTGTCTCCATGTGAGGAGCATGGCTGCTCATCCCTGATGTTGGATACAAAGGATTTGCGTTTGTAAGCATACTTACTACAAGACCAAGGACTGGTCAGTCTATGGACACAGTAAGGCTCGGTAGAGCAGATGTTTATTGTTGTTTGATGGTAAGATGGTTTTCTTCTGTTTGGGAATATCCTGTGGAATAAACGTGATGTTTTCCTAAAGAAACTGTGAGTTTGTCCCTGCATTGATTCTAATATATATATATATATATATATATATATATATATATATATATATAAAATATATGTGTAAAGGCTGGCCACAGGCCAGCCTGTGTTTGTGGGAGGAGTCTGAGGGGTACATATCCCTTCTCCTCTGCCTGTTCCTGCGTCAGGTCACACTCAGGGTTCACCTCAGGCCTTGGTAGTTAGGGTATCGCATTTCCAGCTGAAGACTCTGACTACAAATATATTTTAACAGCGACCCTAGAGAATAAAATGGTGATCGTTGCAATTTTTTATGTCACACAGTATTTGCGCAACGATTTTTTTATATATAATGTTTTCCTGACGCCAAACCATGACAGCATACTAGTGATAGAGCTCCACCTCTTGACCGCTCCCTCAGGACCAGTGAATAGCATAAATTAAAAACCTAGTTAGGTCCCACCCCATTCTTCTTTTTTTCCTCATACCTCAACGCGCCAGTTAAGAATAAGCAGTACTATGTCTCCAGTCCCCACCTCTGCCTCCGTGCAGAATCAGGCTGGGTTTAGCCTCTCCCAGCTCCAAAGTGTTTGGTTTTCTTTCCTTTGAGTATTAAATTTTCAGTATTTTAAAATAAATGAAACATCCATTTGGAAGACTAAGACCACTGGTATGGTATGCAATAGCTGCGTAGGTTTGGAACTCTCTAGTGCAGAAAGTTCCAGAGAGAGAGGCTGCAAGACATACAAGCAGTGGCAGCCTGTTCTATAGAGATGCAGGGGCGCCACCCCCCCCAATCCATGTGCCCAACCCCTAATTTCCATGCAGGGAGTGCCGGACGCATGGATTTCTATGTTTTGTTTTTTTTAAGCACGTGATTAGAGCAGGAGGCTCTAATTGGCTTCAAGAAGGGTGGGCTCGTGTGTCACATTAGCAAATTAATATTCGCTAATGTTTTCCTGCTTCTCCTCCCGGCCAGTTGGGTCTCAGGACCCGCCTCCCATTCGGCCAGGAGGAGAAGCATCGGTCCGAGCGGCAGCCTACACCAGATTCAGCAGTGAACCACCACCTCACCCCCCCCCCCCCACACCTCTAGCACAGTATAAGGTAAGGCCACTAATCACACAGAGTGGGGGGTGGCTTTGTTAAGAGAGGATCGTCGCTGTGATCGATCGATCAAGAGCCATGGGGGGGGTGGCTTTAGTGCAAGAGGATTGCCGCTGTGGTCCATCAATCAATCAAGAGTCGGAAGAGGGGTTGCTAGTGCGAGGGCCAGGTCTGTTTCACTGTCCCCCCCCCCCCAAAGTTTTGACCACCAGCCACCACTGCAGTCAAGTAACAATATAAGACATGGAGGGAGCGTGCAGGAGGACGGCGCTGACCCAAGGAAGGTACTGTAAGTGCCGGGCTGGGGGGAACCTGGCTGCATTTTGGGGCACAAACTGGCTGCAATTGGGGGCACAAACTGGCTGCAATTGGAGGGACAAACTGGCTGCATTTGAGGGGACAAACTGGCTGCATTTGGGGGCACAAACTGGCTGCAATTGGAGGCACAAACTGGCTGCATTTGAGGGGCACAAACTGGCTGCATTTGAGGGGGCAAACTGGCTCCATTTGGGGGGGAAAACTGTCTGCATTTGGGGGGGCAAACTGGCTGCATTTGAGGGGACAAACTGGCTGCATTTGAGGGGGCAAATTGGCTGCATTTGAGGGGCAAACTGGCTGCATTTGAGGGGGCAAACTGGCTGCATTTGAGGGGCAAACTGGCTGCATTTGGGGGGGGGCAAACTGGCTGCATTTGAGGGGACAAACTGGCTGCATTTGAGGGGCAAACTGGCTGCATTTGAGGGCGCAAACTGGCTACATTTGAGGGGGCAAACTGGCTGCATTTGAGGGGCAAACTGGCTGCATTTGGGGGGGGGGCAAACTGGCTGCATTTGAGGGGGCAAACTGGCTGCATTTGAGGGGGCAAACTGGCTGCATTTGAGGGGGCAAACTGGCTGCATTTGAGGGGGCAAAGTGGCTGCATTTGGGGGGGGGCAAACTGGCTGCATTTGAGGGGCAAACTGGCTGCATTTGGGGGGGGGCAAACTGGCTGCATTTGAGGGGGCAAACTGGCTGCATTTGAGGGGGCAAACTGGCTGCATTTGAGGGGGCAAACTGGCTGCATTTGAGGGGGCAAAGTGGCTGCATTTGAGGGGCAAAGTGGCTGCACTTGGAGGGGGCAAATTGGCTGTATTTGAGGGGGCAAACTGGCTGCATTTGAGGGGCAAACTGGCTGCATTTGAGGGGGCAAACTGGCTGCATTTGGGGGCAAACTGTCGGCGTTTAATGGGCACAGTGGCTGTGTTTAATGGGCACAGTGGCGGCAATTGATGTTTTTTTTTTTTTCAGTTTGTTTGCGCCCCCCCCCCCCCCCCCCCCCCCAAAAAAAAATTGGAGCACCAGCCGCCACTGCTGGCATCCAAAATCAGTTTTAGATTCACAGACAGAGCGAAGACACTTTATATGATGACCTCATAAATAGCCTGCAAATGTTTTTACTGCTAGGTCACCTACTTATACACTCACTATTGATTATCAGGGGAATTGCTAATAATTTGTGTTTCAACTGTCAGTTTGAGGTGCAAACACATCTCCAACAGATTCTTAATACACCTTTTTTTTTTTTTTATAAAACAGACACAAATAATGCAATAAAAAAAAAAACAAAGATTAGGAAAAGAAATAAGGTCCAACAAAAGGTATGAAAGACTCTGCTTACTAATTTCTGTGCTGTGAATTAGAAGCTGTGCTGCCAGCAGAGGGCACCGCAGTACCACATGCATGACTGCTAGAGGTCGAAGATCATTGCGCTGACATTTGAAAATACTTTTTTTGTGTTATTATGTTTGAATAATCAAAATCCTCTGCAGTGCTGTGCGGTTTATTACCATCAAAAATATGGCGTAACTTATGTGTGCTTTTAACAAAATAAACTTGGAGGGGGTACAAGTGGGAAGGGGCTGATGGTAACCAGTCAGACACTTTGTTTAAATTTTGCAGAGAATTAAAAATGAAATATGACCTTCTGTCATCACTTTTTTCCACATTTTTTATTTTATTTATTTTTTGCTTTTTGTTTTATCAATACAGTCTGTATTTTCTGTAATAAACTTTGTGGTCCCTCCGGTGTTCTGCATACTTAACCAGTTTCTGTCTAGAGCAGTTTTTTTTATTTTTCGCATACGTGTCCAGTGTAGCTTATCAAACTACTTAAAACCCCCAGAACATTTTTATATTTTCTAAATACAGGGGCCATATAGAATAAATAGATGGTAATGACAATTTTTTGTTACACAATATTTGTGCAACTGTTTATCAAACATATATTTTTAGGAAAAAATGTATTTGATTGCATACAAAAACTATTAACCACTTCAGCCCCGGAAAAATTTACCCCCTTCCTGACCAGAGCACTTTTTGTGTTTCGGCACTGCATCACTTTAACTGACAATTGCGCAGTCGTGCGATGTGGCTCCCAAACAAAATTGACGTCCTTTTTTTCTCACAAATAAAGCTTTCTTTTGGTGGTATTTGATCATCTCTGCATTATTTATTTTTTGAACTATAAACAAAATAATAGCGATAATTAAAAAAAAAAAAAGCAATATTTTTTTACTTTTTGCTATAATAAATATCCCCAAAAAAGATATAAAAAAACTAATTTTTTCCTCAGTTTAGGCCAATATGTATTCTTCTACATATTTTTGGTAAAAAAAAAAATCGCAATAAACGTATATTGATTGGTTTGCGCAAAAGTTATAGCGTCTACAAAATAGGGGATAGTTTTATGGCATTTTTATTATTATTTTTTTTTATTAGTAATAGCAGCGATTTTTATCATGACTGCGACATTATGGCGGACACATCGGACACTTTTGACGCTATTTTGGGACCATTGTCATTTATACAGCGATCAGTGGTATAAAAATGCACTGATTACTGTGTAAATTACACTGGCAGGGAAGGGGTTAAACACTATGGGGCGCTGAAGGGGCTAAGTGTGTCCTAGGGAGTGATTCTAACTGAGGGGGGGGATGGGCTACCAGTGACATGACAGTGATCACTGCTCCCCATGACAGGGAGCAGTAGATCACTGTCCTGTCACTAGGCAGAACAGGGATAAATGCCTTGTTTACATAGGCATCTCCCCGTTCTGCAGCTTTGTGACCCGATCGCGGGACACCGGGGCGTACATCGAGTCCACGGGTCTCGCTGGATCGGTCACGGAGCACGCAGTGGGCGCGCCCACAATGCAGCGATTTAAAGGGGACGTACATGTACACCCATTTGCCCAGCCGAGCCATTGTGCCAACGTATATCGTCGTGCGCTGGTCGGCATGTGGTACAAAAAAAAGAAGACGAGGTAGGTAGTGTCAGGTAAATAGATACCAAATAGTTCAAGCATCGAAACTGCTTGTGCCTGTTGAAAAAATGTTGAAAAATTACTTTACCCAAAATGTTTAATAGCTGGTGCTTTAAATGCTTTTATAGCTCCTCAGTTTAGAGTTACTTGTTCTCACACCAGCTTTTGAATTGATATACTGAAATTGCTGTACGCAATGCATAGAAGGGTGTGCGCAGAGTGACAGGTAAGCTTTTTTCCTTTTTTTATTTTTATTATTTTATAACTTTTTAAAAATGTGTTTGTAATATTTTACTTTATTGCTATCATAAATGAGCTAACAAGCTCCCTTTGATGTACTCTTTATTGGATACTCAAACGGTCTTTTCTTCAGTGGGCATGCTTTCATGACGTCGGCCCAAGCGTATACGGCAAATACCTCCTAAACCGAGCAGGTTCAGGAGATAATTCCAGTACCTACAGGTAAGTTTTATTATAGGCTTACCTGTCTGTAAAAGTAGTATGTAAGGGTCTACAACCACTTTAAGGGGTTTAAGGGGAATAGACGCGTTCCTGCATCTATTCATTGACAAAAAAAAGCCCAGTAGGAGCTGGACAGGACTTTTTTCTACAAAGTGCCAGGTGAGACCACACAGAAAAGGTCTCTGGTGCTGGGCTTTTATGTTGCAGGGACTGAAGATGTTTGCAGAGCAGGGACGGGGCGTAATGCGTATGGGTCAGGAAAAAGTGGTGGTGTAGGTATGAAAGGAAGGGAAGAAGGTCTGGTAGCCAAATGAGGAGGAATGAATGAGGCAATGTACCTCATGAGCCTGAAATGCATCTCCATCTAGTATTTATCAGGAACTTTTTTTTTTTTTTTAAGGCTCACAAGGCCCTGGGCAACTTAGAACTCTTCTGAGCTTTGGCCCCCAATCTTTTTCACATGGCTGTCGTTATGTTAAAAAGCCTGTTAAAAAACATGCGTCTTGTTGCCTTTCTTCTTGTGGGTCTTCTGCTATGCTGGAAGTGTAAAGAGCCTGGGTTTTGTGAAGGCGTTGACTCCTTAAGTAAAGGCATGACTGCTGAAGAGTTGTTGGCAGAGGATTACGTCTTCTGGTATACAGTACTTGCTCTTCATCAACGTTGCCCTCATCTTTAGTTGCTGGTTCCTAGTGACTTTCCATGCTGCAAATACAAAATATGTCTAAGAACATCCAGATTTTGTGAACCCATATCTCCCAACTTTTAAAAGTCCCACCGTGGGACATTCAGACATTTAAAAAAAAAAATTTGTCCACGCCAATGAAAGTTGTTGAGCGGGGGGGGGAGGGGTTGTCGCATTTTTCGCCGCTGCCGCCGAACGCGGGGGTAGGGGGGGTGCCGCGGAACATTTTTCGCCGATCGCGGAGGGGGGGCTTACCTGCTTCCACTGCTGCTTCGATCATTGTTCCTCCACTTCCTGCTGTGCGGGAATTAATCAAGTCTCGCAGGAATGCGGGAAGGAGGGTGCTGTGCGGGAAAAACCCACAGAATCCGTGCCTGTTGGGAGGTATGTGAACCTTCTCTCTTAAAAAAGATCGCAGGTGCTGCTTACTTCCTTGTTTTCAACACCGGGCGTAGAAACTCCAGTTCCTGGGCAGAGGCGGCTCTCTAATCTCTCCCACCTCTTGCATTGGCTGAATATGTCTGATGGGTGAGGAGGGTGCCCTGGAAGGGGTGCTGATCACCTGTGTGCTAGATTCGTGCATTTTCTGCAGCCATTTTTCTTGCTTGAATTATTTTTCCCATTATGGGCGTGAGCGGGGCCTCATGTCTAAGTTTTGCCTAAGGCCTCACAAAGCCTAGAGCCGCCTCTGTTCCTGGGCATGAACATACTTTTCAGGCACAGTAGCCACTGATCCACTGTACATCTCACACAACTGCCTCCAATGGTGGCCATGTGCATCTTTCAAGGTTTTCAAAGTTGTTTTTTAAACTTTGACTGCAAAACATAAAAAAAAAAAACAATTATCATTTTTGGTTTACTTTTAATGTCCTTAGCAACTAGTTAAGCCTTGGCTAGTCTGAACTTTGATTTTTTGGTAGGAAAATCAACAACAAACTACAATACAGCCACATGAAATGTGCTAAAGGATGTGGTCATGAAATAACCTAGAAGGAAAGAATGGTCAAAGACAGAGGGGGTTATTTACAAAAGGAAAATCCACTTTGCACTACAAGTGAAAGTGGATTTTCAGTACACTGAAAGTGCACTTGGAGTAGGGTGACCAGACATCCCCGGTTTCAGGGGACAGTCCCCAGATTGAGGACACTGTCCCTGGACCAAGTCTGTCCTCGGTTTTGTCCCCGGATTGGATTTGAACAGGGGCTGGGGCAATTTCAAAGACAGTCAGTGCAGAATTAAAAAAGTTACACCCCCTCCCTCCGCTCCTACTAGCTTAGCGTGTGTATTTTTTTCCATTATCTGTGCCCCTTTCTGATGATCATGTGCTGGTCGGAGCGGAGGGAATAATTCTTCAGTTTCGGGTGCCCATTCAGCTCCGCTTGCATGTTCTTCTGCCTCGGCTCAAGTCCCGGTCTGCCGCCTGCCTGCTTATCTCCTTGCCTTCCCTGGTGGAGTGATCTTCCTCCGCTCCCCACCCAGTAGTAGCCGGGGACCGGAGGGTAAGACTTGACAGGCTGTGAGGCGGGCGGCGGTGGCAATGGGCAGAGAGTCGCTGATTCCTGCCATTACTAGAAAAAAAAAAATTATGTCCCCGGATTTCATTTTAAAAATCTGGTCACCTTAACTTGGAGGTGCGGTCGCTGTAGATCTGAGGGGGACATGCAAGGACAATACAAAAAACAGCATTTTAGCTTGCACATGATTGGATGATAAAATCAGCAGAGCTTCCCCTCATTTCAGAGCTTCCCCTCAGATTTACAGCGACTGCACTTCCAAGTGCACTTTTCACTTGTAGTTTGCACTTGTAGTGCAAAGTGGATTTGCCTTTTGTAAATAACCCCCAAAGTGTTAGCTGATGGCTTTTTTTTTTTTCAATTCAAACGAGTATTTAATGGTGTGGAAAAGGGCATACAATAGCAGCATCAATGCATCCACCTACTTTTGCACATATTCATTCGAGCTAATAAGGAGGATGGGTCTCTTCAATATAGCATAGATCTGTGTTGTACAGGCAATTGACAAGCTAACATGTTGCTAAGGACAGATAAAATAAGAGCCGCAGATTGTACATAGGTATGTTCAAATTAATATAACAGGATAGAAGATAGAAGATTTTTAAGGTGGGACTTTAGATATGCCTCTGAAAACCGCACTTACACAGTGTTATATTTAAAAGCACAAATTGTATTATAGATATTTGTAGTAAAAACATCACAATTATAATTAATTTAAAACTTTCTTGAGGTAACACCATATATACAAGGAACTCTGTGGGTTACATTGTTGTAGAATAAACCTATCGATGTTCCAAACTCTTTAATTGTAGGTGGGTCAACGCATTTTGCGGGGTAAACAGCTTCATCAGGACCGTGTATATCACATGGCACTTGTAACTTAAATAAAGCAAATTCTGCCTAAAAATGTGTGTGTGTATATATATATAGAACATAAGCAGCAGATGTCATAGGGTGCCTTTCTCTCAAAATGCGCCTACCGGCCCGTGGGACATTATTATTATTATTAATATAATACAGGATTTATGTAGCGCCAACAGTTTATGCATCACATTACAATATAAAAGGGAGGCAATACAGTTACAATTTAATAAAATACAAGATGATTAAGAGGGCCCTGCTCAGAAGAGCTTACAATCTAATAGGGTGGGGCAGGTGGTACAAAAGGTTGTGACTGTGTGGAATGAGCTGATGGAAGTGGTAAAAGATTAGTTGGAGTTGTGATGGGCTTCCCTGAAAAGATGCGTTTTCAGGGATTGCCTGAAGGCAGCTAGAGAAGGGAGATAGCCGGACAGGTTGAGGTAGAGAGTTCCAGAGGATGGGAGAGGCTCTGGAGAAATCCTGAAGATGAGCATGGGAGGAGGAGACAAGGGAGCTTGAGAGCAGGGAGGTCTTGAGAGGACGGTTTGGGTGATATTACATACCCGGATCCATAAAGCCCCAAAAATAGATGAGCATAGGGTGGTTTAAAAAGTATTTATTAAATGGACACTGCTGTTTTTAAAGCCTGAGAGGTATATAGCGGATGAAAAGGAGTTCTGGGCAGGTTATGCACCCATGTTTCCATAATGGGACCTCTCAAGATGGAAAACTCGTGCCTTGGCTTTAAAAATTTCTCCACACCAACCAGGGCTTCTTTTCTCAGAGAATAGGTGCAGGAACTCTCCCTTTTGGAGTTACCCCATCTTCACCACTACCTACCTCTGAGCATTGTTCCTTGGTCCCACCCCCTACCCACCTCCCAGTACTGCCCCTTTAATTTGTTAATGATAACAAGAAAAGCAGTAAAATAGATCCCCTGCAGCCAACAACAATAGATCCCCCAGCAACAATAGGCCACCCTCAACAAAATAAACCCCTCCTAGCAACAACAGACCCCCAGCATCAACAAAAGATCTCCCCGCAGACAATATCGATAGACCATCCAGCAGTCAGCTACAGTAGAATTATCCCTCAACAGTAGATCCCTCCAGGCAACAACTGACTCTCCCAGCAACATAAGACCCACCCCAGCAACAATAGATGCCCCGTCAATGACCCTCCCCCTGCATAAATAGATCCCTTCCAGCAACACTAGATCCCCCAGCAGCAATAGACACTGTAGCATAACCCAGCACCCCTTGACATCACATTCAGAGCTAGAGGTGCCGGTACTGCGTTCCCCCGCGTTCCCGCTGAAAAAAAGCCCTGACACCAACAGCATGCTCCTATAGCATATATCTAAGAAATGTGTTGTACAGGCAATTGGCTAGCTGTTAAGGACAGAAAAAATATGAGCCCTAGCCACAGATTGTACACAGGAGTAAATGCGAATTTGTGCAACAAAGGCCATATGATTGGAACATACAGTAACTGGTTGGAATAACTACCTAAACTAGAACCAAAAGTGTCATGTGTCACCCTTTAGCACAGGAATGTATAAAATTCAATAGTACCTAATAAAATAGTGATCAATCATAATTGCAGTTATGTGACTTTCTGTAAATATAATCACTTATTGATTGGATTTCTTGAAGCTTCAATAACTACTTCTCTTGAAAAAATAGCACAAGTTTCCATAGATCTAGGTAAGTTTGCAATTCTTTGAAATACTGACTTCTAACAACAATAAAAACCTCAATCAAATTCACACGTCTGCAAATACATACCACTTCAATGTAACAGTTCTAGCTAGGTTTGCATAATGAAAATAAAATCTTTTCAAGTATGCAATGCAGTATCATTTTAAAAGCATACCTAGGAATAGGTCCTACAGATTTTTAGAAGTTTATTTTAGTAGTCTATATGTGACAGGGTTTGTCTTTCAGGTAGACTGCCCCAAAATTTCCTCCTATGACCTCTGTTGCTTGGTATGGCTCTTGTACTGAGAATCCTAAGGGTCATACAAGTTGCTATAACCCTAGGGATTCTCAATACAAGAGCCTCACCGTACAAATGAAAGCCTCCACATCGAAAAAGGACAATTCAGACTCCTCCATCTTGTTGAGAGTGCATAAAGTGATTGTAAAGGCTTTTTAAATAACAAACATGTTATACTCACCTCCTCTGTGCAGTTGGTTTTGCACAGAGCAGCCTGGATCTTCCTCTTCACGGGTCCCTCTTTGCTGCTCCTAGCCCCTCCTTCCTTTGAGTGCTCCTCAGCCAGCAGCTTGCTACAGGGGGCACCCAAGCTGAGTCAGAGCTGTATCCATTCAGACACAGAGCCCCAACCTGGTCCCGCCCCCTCTCTCCCCTGATTGCCTGACTGACTTTGATTGACAGCCATGGGAGCCAATGGCGCCGGTGCTCAGGCTCAGCCAATCGGGAGGAGTGTCCTGGATGGCTGAGGGGATCATGTACAACACTGGAGAGAGATGGGGCTCAGGTAGGTCAATAGGGTGGTGCTGGGGCGGCTGCTACACACAGAAGGTTTTTTATCCTAATGCATTAAGATAAAAAAAACTTCTGCTTTTACAACTCCTTTAAGTTGCAGGCATGATGACGAGGATGATACGTGGCTTTATACAAGGCTTTATTAATGAGTGCCTTCCAGGCTGGAACAGCAGGGGGAGTAGACTTTTTCCAGGAAAGAACTATCAGCTTCCTAGCATAGTAAAACAATAATGTCAAAAGGGTACGAATTAGCTTTTTAGGGGCCAAGGCATCAACAAGCCCAATGAGCCACACTTCAAAAGCTGGCCTTACAAATAGTGTAGTGACCTCCTCTATGCTTTTAGCAACTGTTGTAATATTATATATAATAATATATATGTAATATTATATAGGTGAATGTATTATATATTGTGTTATATGTGTAGCGGGGTCTCCTTTAAGGCCCCGGGACTACGTTATCCAGAACCCCATCCGGCCTCAGGGGAAAGTTTCCACCGCAGAGACTCATGGGAGAGGCTATTTAAGGAAGAGGGGAGGCGGAGCTCGGCCTCTTTGAACACCGCGCTGCACGCAACCAGTCTTCCTGTGCGGATCTGCTGCGGTGCAAGGCCCGAAGCCTGGGGCCTTGCGTGACTTCCGAAGAGCCTTCCACCCCACTGCTGAGCCTGGGTGGATCCTGTCTTGTTGAGTGAGGACATCAGTCAGATCGGGGACCCGATCGTGGCAGGCGCTGTGTGCGGGTACACAGCAGGTGGAAGTCCTGGCCTGGGATCGCGTCCGGAGTGGTGAGCGGGCACCTGCCCAGACCAATAGACTGTGTCGTGTTCAGGCCTATAGAACTGCATAGGCCCACAGTTCATTTATCTGCTGTTCCATGGGGGGACCGGTAGCAGGACAGAGTTGAAGTGTCCCCCTCCCAGTATAGTTGTTCCAAGTTACTGCCCGTTGTGGATTACAAACTAGAATTTCATCAAGTGCACCACCGAAAGCTGGCATGCAAAGAAATCCTTATAGGAAGTGACTGAGATTTACTCCATGTCAGGCCTGACTCGGGTGGGGAGATAGTATGTCGTTTTGTGCGCCATAGGAGCGCGCACACCATAATAGCCACGCGTGGTGGAGTACCGCGCAGCACCATTATAGTGTGCTGAATTGATGGCTGCAGGGCTCTGCAAGCCAGTTGCATGTGTGATGTTATACCTATGCTATTTACTATAAGAGTAAAACCGTTATAATCAATCTCACGCCTTAGTGTGTTGTCTTACTGCTTAGAGATTAATTCATGCAATACAATTGAATGTGGTATAAGTATAGCCCTAGACTAACTGTGCCAGCGGGGGTCGAGTAAGATTGCCAGGGGTTGGCGGTACTGCACACAGGGCCCGAAAACAAACCAGCGGCTCTCTTAACTGCGGGTAGCGCTACACGTGGGGGCTCTCGAGTCCGGGATCCTGGTGCAGCAAGTAACGTGCCAAAAAGTACCAGCATGGACCCATCGGAAGTATTCAAGTGGTGCAAGGTGGTCAGCACAGATCCAGGAGGGGTAGTAGTTATAGAACTCCCAGGGATCTGGCAAGAAGAAGCGGTGAAACAGCTAGTGACGTCGCTGTCCCCGCACCAGAAGGCATGGATAGTGGATGTCAGGTCGAATTCTTCGCTGACGCACGCACTGATAGAGTGGAAGGATGGAGTCCTGGAGGACTTCAAGAATCCAAGTATAAAAGTGACAGAAGATCACACCTATAGCCTAATACACGCACTGCCACTCATCCCAAAAACAGTAAAAAGGGAGAAGAAAGAGAGTCCCGGGTCGCCGCAGGGCACCCTCAGCACCGAACTATGTGCGGTCCTAGAGGAAATTATAACCCAGTGTAAGAAAGACCCTCCAGATTACCAAATGTCAGGATACCGAAAACTCAGAATGTTTTCAGGGAGGAAACCTGTACCTTCGGTGAAGAGGGGTTTGAGGAGTGGCTAGACGGTGCCACTCAGGCCTTAGAAGAATGGGAATTCCCAGACCACAGAAAGAAGCAGAGAATTGCAGAGAGCTTAAAGGGACCTGCTCTGGAGGCCATACGCAACCTTAAGATGAGCAAGACAGACTGTGATGCGCAGGACTATGACGTCACGCCCGCGTACCCGGAAGTAAACAAAGCCGCAATTGCGGTTGAAAGCATGAGATCAGTGAATTTTTTTTTCCCGATATCATGCTTTCCAGCCTGGAGGAGAGATGTGGGGTCTTATTGACCCCGCATCTCTCCATAAAGAGGACCTGTCACACACCATTCCTATTACAAGGGATGTTTACATTCCTTGTAATAGGAAAAAAAGTGTTAAAAAAATGTAAAAAAAAAGTGCAAAAATAAAAAAAATGAAGTAAAATAAAAAAAAAATGTTTTTAATACGCCCCTGTCCCCGAAGTGAACGCACACGTAAGTCCCGCCCACATATGTAAACGCCGTTCAAACCACACATGTGAGGTATCGCCGTGTGCGTTAGAGCGTGTGCAACAATTCTAGCACTAGACCTCCTCTGTAACGCTAAACTGGTAACCTGTAAAAAATTTCAAAGCGTCGCCTATGGAGATTTTTAAGTACCGAAGTTTGGTGCTATTCCATGAGTGTGCGCAATTTTAAAGCGTGGCATGTTAGGTATCTATTTACTTGGCGTAACATCATCTTTCATATTTTACAAAAAAATTGGGCTAACTTTACTGTTTTGTTATTTTTTAATACATGAAACTATTTTTTTTCCAAAAATTATTGCGCAAATACCGTGCAACATAAAAAGTTGCAATGGCCATCATTTTATTCCCTAGGGTGTCTGCTAAAAAAATATATATAATGTTTGGGGGTTCTGAGTAATTTTCTAGCAAAAGAATGATGATTTGTACATGTAGGAGAGATGCCAGAATAGGCCCAATATTGAGTGGTTAAAACACCTAAACATATTAAAAAATATGGGGATTTGGTCACACCATATGGCCATATAGTGCTAAGTATAAAAGAAAAATCAGACAGCGCAAAAACAAACCCAAAAAACCCAAATGAAAGCAGCTGAACACTGAAGGTCAATATAAAAGTCCTTGGGCAGAGTACATGTAAAAAGCAGTGCAGCGCTAAAATTAAACTAAAAGTAGTGTCACAAAACAGTTCAAAAACAATATGTAGCAAGTTGAGGCCAGAGGATGTTGAAAAAACTATGGAAATATGAACTTCTTAGACAGAAACTGGGGTGCTGTAGTCAATCACTATACATCCCAACATAAACGTCTCTTCCCCCTGAAGCACGAACCGCTCACCTGAATGAATGGACCTCTGAGTGAACAGAAGGTCAATCAAGCTGTCCCCTCTCAAGGGTAATGATAAGGTGATGTCTTCACGTGAAGTCCTTCTTTGTACTCCTCAATCAGTAAATGGTCTCCAAAATCTCGCTCATAAAGGGTGGATCATGTAAAATTAAAGGAAACACATAGTGCTCTCCATATATAAAAAGCGACACATTTATTCCAATAAGTAAAATACTCACAAACACGGCACTATGACCTAGTGCACGGTATAAAGTACATATGAATAAAAAAACAGGTGGGTGGCTGTTCTTACATCACTATAAGCCCTCCGCACGCGTATCGTCCGTAGTGCAGGACTTCCTCAGCGGATATAGCAAGGGCTAGTGTGTCAGTGCTAAATTTATAGCATCAAGTACTGGTTTAATCAATTAGCATGTCCCACCCACTTCGATCAAGAGGACAGCCCATCACAGGTGATTCAAGTGAATTAATCACACACATCACCAAAAACACAACGTTCATAAAGGTGCAGCAATCTCCTCAATAGTACAATCCTAAATCATAATAGCAATCCACACTTAACCACAGCCTGTAAATCAGACAGAATGCAGTATCCTGCACAGACAGTATAAAGGCAGGCAGTGTGTACATTATGCGCATAGAGGGAGAGCAGATCAAATCCCTTACTAAATTATTGCTAACCTAACTTACCGTACATAAGGTAGCCTGCTTCCTCACCGCCATGACTGTATTGAAAATCAGACGAGGTGATCCCCATTGGTGCCGCCGCCGTCCTCCGCAGCGCTCGTCACTGGGGGCGGTGCCATCAACATGTCACATGACCGCATGACGTGCGGTCACATGGCGCATCACCAAGGAGACCGTCAACAAGGCTAGCCTCCCGCACATAGATGCCGTCCTTCACACCGCTCATCAGAGGGGGCGGGACGTGCGGTCACATGACCAATCACCAAGGAGATCAACAACAAAGCTGCCCTCACATACACAGCGGAGGTAACCATTTCAAGCCGGTAAGGGGAGCAATAAATTTGACTGGCAATACTGACACTACTTCAAAAGTACCAGAAGCAGAAAGGACCAGTTACTACACACAGACTGCATATGCAGTCAATTAGTACCATAAGGAAAATAGGTAGACATAAAAAGCTAATGATAAGGGGGCGTGGCTTGGCGCGCGGCGAGGATGGCAGCACACTAGAGGAGCTCCTCAGCCCACACGACCATTAGAAGCCCTACACCCGACCACAGGCTCTCAGATGCCGGGCAGAAGGCTGTATTCAACTCCCCGCTCCCACCTGCGCCGCAACACCGGATCATCCGCAGCGAAAAACATAGTGGACATCTTTAAAACTCAACAGTCAGGCCGCAACGGATCTCCGAGATCCAAGATGGCGCCGCCGCAACACGAGGAAGACGACAGTGAGGACTCCCGACCAGCGCCTGTAGACTCTAACAGGGGTAAGCCTGCGCCAGACCACCCCTTAACGTTAGCAGATATGTCTGTGATAGCCGCGGACATCAAAGCAACTTTCTCAGCGGCTATCACAGATTTGAAAACGAGCATGATAGTCATTAATGAAAAAATGGCGGCGGTGGAGCACGCAGGTCAACGCAGGAACAAGGCCGTATACAGGTTAGAGCTTACCACACAGGCCCAAACGCAGCATTTCATTGACATGAATCGGCATATAGAGGATTTGGACAATAGGGGCAGGAGGTGCAACATTAGGGTGCGGGGGATCCCCGAACCTGTCGAGCATGAACAGATTGTCCCGGCCCTCAGGAGAGTGTTCAATAGTCTATTAGAACGCCAAGAAGATATGGAGATAGACTTTGTACGGGCACATAGGGCTCTTAGACCCAGAAGCTCTGATTCAGCACCCCCAGGAGACATCATATGTTGCCTGCAGAGCTTTGGCCTTAAAGAGGATATTATGCGCAAAGCGCGGAGAAATGACAGGATCATTTTTAATGGTGCGACAATAATGTTATTTCAGGACCTGTCCCAGATAACTCTGAGAAACAGACGGGCCCTACGTCCCTTGTTGGATCGTTTGAGAGAAAGGGACCTGAAATACTCGTGGCGCTTTCCGTTCGCTTTGACTGTGTCTTACAATGGTCACTTGCATATATTACGTTCTCCAGCAGACCTTCCTGAGTTTTGTGAAGCGCTAGATATGGAACATGTAGCCCTCCCTGAATGGTACGCGGAATGTTTACACACTCCTCTGGAGAGGAGCCCTCCCGCCTCTCCCTTCATGTCACCTGACACCAGACTCTCTAAGAAAGCTAAGAAGGGGCGAGGTGGGAGCAGCAGACCCGACACACCGGGCAGACATGCGGGGCCTTCCAGTGACACTCCGCAGCATTGCTGGTACTCCCCTACTCCATGTTCCTGCTAACTGCCTTACCTTTCCACCTGTGGTGAGACCTCTGTTCACGCTCTGATCAGCTACCATTACTCACCTCACCCCTGTTGCCATGATGGTAATTAATGTCTGAATGGGGCCCTCCGGGGTAACTATTCACCGCCTCCCTAACTTGATTCCAGGCTGGAATCCTTTCCTGACGCACAGATCGATCTGGAATACTGAGGATTGTTTGCGTCTTTATACAGCCATTATACCTAATCAACCTCCATGATCGGCCTCATTGAAATGAATGTCGGAGTTTGACCTTTGACCCCTCTTTTTTTTTTTTTTTTTATATATATTTTGTCAGCCGCAAGGTCTACCTTCTCATCCTAGGAGATGTAGCCTTGCTCCCTAAGGGGTTTGTATCTGCGATGCCCAGATCTTCCAACCTCTATCGATTGCTTCAACTCTCTTACAGACTTATCGTGGAAAATTCTGGGTGCACCTGGTCCTCCATTTTCCGCTAATGGGGATCCGCATGTACATAGATAATGTATATGCCTATAAGTCTTTGCTCAGCGGGCCAGAAGAGGGTTATAACTACACTTATCCCGGATGCTCCCTTTTCTGTGAACGGTTGTTTATTGTTTATTGTTTTTTGTTCATTTCTTGCCTAAGAAAATTTAGTTACACCATGGTCGGGTGTACAATACATTGAAATGTTTAATATGTTTTCTCTAACTTGGTTGTGTGGGCGGTGACTGGGAGGATCCTTTCATTTTATCGGGTCTCCCTTGACATCGCTCTTCTGGGTGGGCTGTCGTCGGGTCGTGTGTCTCCCAACGACCCCACAGAGAGCTCCTTGCTCCCCTTTTGGGAAGCAGGGATCTCTACTATAAACTGGCAACTATCCCTTCCTGGGGGGGTTTTTGACCGCTCAGGAAGTGGGACGATTTCTACGCCATCTTCTTATTGTGTCTTTCTCTTTGACCTTCTGTTTCTTCATAAATCTTTATTTCTCCCTTCTCTCTTTCTCCCCCTCCCCCCCTCCCCCCCCCTTTTTTTTTTTTTTTTTTTTTACCAAAAAGTCTTTTTCTAGAAGTGCTGTTGGATTGTTGTCTTAGTTTTCAAACACAGATACTAATTCCCACGGTATAGTCTTCACTTGATTTATTGCAGAGTGCTCCTAGGGACACCTCCTTTTGACCCCCCTCATGGCGTACTCTTCCCTGGGGCGACGCCCCACGGTGATATCGCATAACATCAGGGGCCTAAACATCCCAGAACGCCGCTCCACTCTTATGAAGGAACAAAAGAAAGGTAGGCCTCATTTTGTATTTCTTCAGGAGACCCATTTCAAAACACGCCAGATACCGAGACTCACAGATTCATATTTTACTAGAGCAATCCACGCCACGAATGATGAATCTAAGTCCAAAGGGGTATCCATACTGATCAGTAGAGACGCCTCTTTTGAGTTGTCTGAACCACTCTGTGATACGCAAGGTAGATTTATATTCCTGAAGGGGACATATGCAGGCACACCTGTAACACTTGCAAACGTGTACTTTCCAAATAAAGAACATGTTAAATTCTGTCAGAAAATAGTCAGGGAACTCAAGGGGTTTGCAGCTGGTTGCACGATTCTTGGGGGGGATTTTAATGTGCCTCTGAATCCCCTCTTGGATACGTCCAATGGCAAGACATGTATCTCTTATAAGATCCTCAAGAAGTTTAAATCGCTATTGCAATCCTTGCAATTGATAGACACTTGGCGCTTCCTTGACCCGGACGGCCGCGATTACACCCACTTTTCTGTTCCCCATTCAAGATATGCCAGATTGGACTATCTGTTCATAACACAGAGGGATCTTCCCAGGGTTTCGGGGGCACATATAGGTCTTCAGACGATCTCTGATCATTCCCCCGTATCCCTTTCGCTAGACATGTCACGTCTGACCACACAAAAACCCTCTTGGCGCCTGAACGCCTCGCTATTAACTGACCCAGATCTACTACCGAAAATCTCCGCCGAACTGACAAACTTTTTTAAAACTAATATCACCCCAGGGATGGACCCTTTGATCGTATGGGAGGCCCACAAATGCACTATTAGAGGGATGTTGATTGCGATGGGTTCTAAACGCAAGAAAGAAAGGGAGGCCACCATTCAGACTCTGATTACGACGATCAATTCCTTAGAGACCCAACACAAGCAATCTTTGTCGATAGACTCTGCTACTCGGCTGTTAGAGACTAGGCGGGAATTACAGTTGTTGCTTGATTCTAGAGCAAAGCGCATGCTATTTTTTAAAAAATTTTTTTACTACGAATCCGGGAATAAGACGGGCAGAGTGCTGGCCAGAGCCTTGAAGGATCATGCTTCCTTCAACAATATTGCCGGTATTAGAAACTCAGCGGGGAATCTAGATGTTGCATCAGAGGCGATTGCGGGACATTTTCATAGTTTCTATTCTAAACTCTACAACTTACCCCCCCAACATAAACAGCCACATATGGAAGGAGACAGGACACAGATTATCCAAGACTATTTAGCTAAAAGTGGTCTTCCAGCTATATCAGAGCTTGACTCTATTTCACTGGAATCCCCAATTTCCTCCTTGGAGCTCAGACAGGCTATCAAACAGCTCAAAACTGGCAAAAGCCCTGGACCGGATGGGTACTCGGCAATCTACTATAAGACCTTTATAGACACCCTAACGGAACCGCTGAAAGAGGCTCTGAACTCCCTGTCTGGGCCCAAGGAGATCACTCCCGACTTCCTGACTGCACACATAACAGTGATTCCGAAACCAGGAAAAGACCCCGGTGAATGTGCTAACTATAGGCCCATTTCCCTGTTGAATTTGGACGTGAAGTTGTTCGCAAAGGTCCTGGCCTTGAGGTTGGGCCCACTTCTGCCAAAGCTAGTTGGTTTGGAGCAGGTGGGCTTCATACCTGGCAGGGAAGCAAAGGATAACGTTACCAAAGCGTTGCTTCTGATTCATGCAACGAAGGTGCGAAGGATCGAAGGCTTTCTCCTCTCCACTGATGCGGAGAAGGCCTTCGATTGGGTGGCATGGGACTTCATGTTGGCAGTGTGTGCCCGAGTAGGCCTGGGTCCGCACATGCTGTCGTGGATTTCAGCATTATATAGGAACCCCTCTGCATACCTAAAAATTAATGGTACTCTATCTAAAAAAGTATGCATCTCTAATGGCACCAGACAGGGATGCCCATTGTCACCCCTGTTGTTTATTCTTTCATTGGAACCTTTCATAAGGAAGGACGATCCAGAATAACCCGACGGTTCACGGTTTCCAGATTCAGGATAGGGAGTTTAAAACGGCAGCATATGCTGATGATCTTTTATTCTTCCTGACCGACCCAACATTGACCGTCCCCAGTCTCTTAAAAGAATTCGCCCAATTTGGCTATTTAGCAAACTTAAAGATAAATTATTCAAAATCTGAAGCACTCAATATTTCACTCCCAGAAGCTGTACTTTCCCTGACTAAGGCCAACTCCACATTTCGGTGGGATCCCATCGCCCTCCGGTACTTAGGAACATGGTTGACCCCACAACTACAGTCTATTTACGAGGTGAATTATCCCCCCATGCTCAAAACCTGCGAAACAGATCTCAATAATTGGCATCTAGGCACCTTTTCATGGTTTGGTCGCGCGGCCATCATCAAGATGGTGGTCCTGCCTAAATTTCTATACCTGATGCGCACCATACCGATCAAGATCCCTCCGAAATTCTTTAAAGCGCTAAACTCCATCATTCTGAAATTTTTATGGCACCACAAGAAACCAAGGGTGAAATTAACTACTCTGATGATGCCTAAAGAAGCGGGTGGGATTAATCTACCGAATTTTAAAAACTATTATTACGCAGCACATATAGCCAGGGTCATCGATTGGCACTGCCACGACGACACGAAAGATTGGGTTAAGTTGGAAGCGACCTTAAGCGCGTTCCCGCTCATGCACTCACCATGGATCCCAGGGTTGGGCCTTTTCTCCAGTCTAAAAAGCTGCCCGATCACACATAATACATTAGACATTCTGAGAACACTAGTTAAAAAGAATAGGACAAATATCACCACGATCCCCAGCCCTCTGACCCCGCTGAAAGACAACCCTGAATTCATAACTCCACGCTCCATTCAGCAACGACTGGTATCTCCTTACGAATGGGTGAATGCTTTCTAGGTACTAAGGTTAGAAACTGGACATCCCTTAAGACTGATTGCGACTTACCCCACCTAAAACAGTGGACTTATTTTCAGATCCGAAGTTACCTAGGTAAGTTTAGAAACTCTCCAGATCTTTACAGACCTCTGACCGAGATGGAAGAGGCCTGTCTTAACAAAACCCCAGTATTTAAGGCCACCTCTCTAGCATATTCCTGGTTGCAAAACACGGGAGATGTGGGGGAGAGTGTACATAGGAGAGAGTGGTCCCGAGACCTAAACACGGAGATATCGGATAAACAATGGAAATATGCAAGCATCTTGGCACACAAATGCTCCATAAGTACTAAATTACAGGAAACCAGCTATAAGTTACTGACACGGTGGTATCACACGCCCGTAAGACTGCACAGATGGGATAGCCAAAAACCTGAGATATGTTGGAGATGTCAAAAGGAAAGGGGTACGTTGGCTCACATTTGGTGGCATTGTGCACTGATCACCAGCTACTGGTCAGAAGTGCGGACACTGATTAAACAGATCACTGAAACTAAGCTAAACCTAGATGCTGCATGTTGCCTGCTTCATATATCCAGTTTTTCACTTAAGAGATACAAACATTCCCTGACAAAACACCTTTTGAATGTGGCCAAGTCCCTAATTCCCTTGTATTGGAACTCGTCTCGAGTCCCATCCATTTCTGAATGGCTAAATAAAGTAGGGGAAATAGCCACCATGGAAGACACCCTGGCCCAGGATGGTGGTAATGCGAAGAAGTTCCACGACATCTGGCTACCGTGGTTTGATTTTAAATATTCTCGGGAATATACACATGAAGGTAAGAACACACCCTCCTAAGACAGTTCGTTACAATAACCTCTCCTGCGGCTGGCCCTTAGAAGCTGACCGCCTTTTGAGACCAATCCGTCTACTCTTCGTAATAAACGTAATACCCCCCCCCCCTTTTTTTTTTTTTTTCTCTCCCCTTCTCTCTTCTTCCCCCCCCCCCCCTGCTTTGATTTGCTTACCCCCTACTTTCTCTTTTCCTTTTCTTAAATCTAAACACTGCTTCAATTGAGATAGCGGATGTTGCAATAATGTTTGCTCAGAAAGTACAGGCCGATATTGCTCTTTTATCCCTTCTAACTAGAAGACACTGTTGCGTTCCCACTTTTCGACTATGTACTGAATAACATTACTTTCTATGAAGTTTGCTCAGAAGACTGGTAGTAATAACGTGTAATAGCTTTTTTCTTCACTATTCATTCACCTTTCTCTGTGTCAGTCATGACTCACGCCCGTGACTATCGCCTGACAGCAGTCTTCAGCTAAACATTGACACTGATTTCTTGCCACAATGTACTGTTTCGTTCGCAATGTCTGCAGTTGCATCTGCGTCCTTTGATAAGTAAGCTTCTGTATTGTTTTTTTTTATTCTTTCTCTTAATAAAAACTTTGAATGATAAAAAAAAAAGCTAATGATAAAATTAAAAATAGAAAATGAAAATGCCAGAATAATAGAACAAATTGTTCATACTGACAATACCAAAATAAAAATACATAGATATGGCCACAAACTGATTATTACAAAAAATGGACACAATAAGCAACAACCAGTAAGTGAGCACAAATCACCATACAAAGAGATAAAATCCTCATAAATGGCAGATAATTGGGAAGAGGCCTAATATAAGCCTAATCCTCACTAAAATGAATAACTAAGACATCAGAGCAGCCACCCAACCTGTTTACAGTAAATACATATATGAAAAAGAAAAATCAACAAATTACCGATCTGAAATAAAACAATTGAGGTCGAACTCAACGTTCAACCCCAATGGGACCCCAACTTTAAGCTCATAAACCCAAAACGATTCACGTTGGCTCAGATGCCTGATGAAATTGCCACCTCGCCAATGGCTCGCGACCTTCTCGATCGCCCAAAACTGCAACCCAGCATGGTTGTGGTTATGGAAGAGCCTGAAGTGTCTCGAGACATTATGCGTGACGAGGCCCTTTTTTATGTTTGTGACATGTTCACCTATCCTCACATGTAGAGGTCTAGATGTCCTCCCAACGTACTGGAGCCCACACTCACATTGTAATGCGTAAACCACCCCCGTGGTGTGGCAAGTAATAAGATCCTTAATTTTATAGCTATTACCAGTGGCCGTGGCAACAAATTCTTTAAATTTTTTAATATTATTTTTAGTTTTCCTGCATGCCGGACACCCACCGCATGCATGAAAGCCAGTCAAGAGATTAAAGACCCTATTCTCAACATTGACAGGTGGGTCGATCACTCCTGGCGTCAGTTTATCCCTGAGCGAAGGCGCTCTTTTGTAGACAAACTGTGGGCGGTCAGGTAATAATGGACCCAAAATCCTATCATGTTTGAGGATAGGCCAATGCTTCTGCACTATCCTTTCAAATTTACGATATTGGATGTTATAATCCAGTACCATCCGTATCCCTGAGCAGTCTTTCCGATCCGTTTTAGGCACATCAGAGATTAATGTCCCTCTGTCCAGACCACGTACTCTCTCAACTTCTCTATCCAACAAAATCCTATCGCATCCCTTCTCCACAAACCTAGATGATAAGGTCTGTGATTGAGAGATAAAGTCACTTTCTTGGGTACAATTGCGCCTTAGGCGCACAAATTGCCCCCTCGGTATGTTACACAACCATTTGGTGTGGTGACAACTCTCAGTAGAGATATAGGAATTGTGGTCTGTGGCCTTGAAATGGGTAATCATCTTGACCTGATCCCCTACCATGGTTAGGTCCAGGTCAAGAAAGACCAATCGATCCGAACTGATGTTCCACGTAAGGACAATGTTGTTGTTATTCGCATTCAGTTTGGATGCAAAAACATCCAAACTGGCTCTATCTCCATCCCAGATCATTACAAGGTCATCTATATACCTTTGATAGCAAATTAGTTCAGGGGGTTTGTTCTAAAAAACAGCCTCCTCCTCCCAGTGCGCCATATAGTGCTAAGCCCACTACTGCCTCAAATGAAACCCCAGATAATCTGTTTACAGGAAACGCACATGCGGCCCGACTCTGTCCACCTTCTGCATTCACGGAAATATCCGAAACAGTTTCATTCCATGCTTCATATTCAAGGGGAGTCAGTGTAATGGTTTCCACCGATGTTTCCTTTGAGTCCAACAGAAGGTTGACAGAGAGGGTAAATTAGTTTTTTTGCTTTGTAAACTTAATGGGTTAGTATGTATTATCACCTCAATTTATATCCCTCCACCGTTTTCAATAACCCCTCTTAGAAGCTTAGCGCAATTTATGGCCCTATATCCGGATGTTCCGGTATTAGCGTTGGGAGATTATAATAATACCCAGGGCAATTGCCAGGCGAGAATGTCCTTGACATCCAGAGTGGTGAGACAGATAGCTGGCAAGACGGCTTTCGCCTCCCTACTCCTGGAACTGGGACTCCGGGATGTTTGGCGAGAGAGGCATGAAGAGGACAGATGTTATACCTGCTAATCTGCTACACATGATGGACTCTCCCGTATTGATCTGGGTTTAGGGAATGAGGTACTTATGCAGCGGGTGATGGACTCGGCCTATGAGCCGCGTCTACTATCCGATCACTCTCCATTCTGGGTACGGCTGGATGTCACCGTAGCATCGGGCCGCCCACTGTGGAAAGTGAACCCTTTTTGGTTAACCCTGTTCCCGTCTTTGGACAGAACGAGGGGGGCATTGCGGGAATTCTTGCACTTCAACAGGGGATCTGCTAGTGCAGCGGTAGTATGGGATACACTTAAGGCATTCTTAAGGGGATGCCTTATTAGAGAGATCGCGGGAATTAAAACCCGGTCCAGGGAATGGGAGACTAGGGTATGGGATGAAATGAAAGGGAGAGAACAGGCCTTAATAGCCGATCATTCCCAATCTAACCATGACTCTTGGATGGAGGCACAAGCAATGTACAATTCGGTTTTGCTGTCCGCAGCGGAGAAGAGGAGATATTTTCAGCAGCAGAGCTATTTTGAAGAGGCGGAAAACACTGGCTGTCTGCTTGCTCTCATAGCTAGAGAGCAGCGGGAATCCGCTAATATCTCGGCTATAAAAGCAGAATCCGGGGAAAAGTATACCCTTAGTTCGGATATTTTAGATAACTTTCAGCAGTTTTATAAGGATTTATACTCCTCCAAAACTAGCTATACTCCATCTGATTTGGCTCTGTTTTTACAAGCCTGCCCTTTTCCACAGCTATCCGAGGCGGACAGGGAAATGCTGAATTCTCCAATCACATTGGTGGAACTGGCAGAGGCATTGGAGGGGGCACCACATCATAAATCCCCAGGCCCGGATGGGATACCCGTGGAGGTGTATTCCCATTATGGGGAGGACCTTTTACCACCCCTGTTGCAGGTTATAACAGAGGCAGAGGAAATAGGCAGCTTACCAGATAGTATGCAAGAGGCAATAATAACAGTACTCCCAAAGCCAGGAAAGGATAAGCTCCTATTGGATTCCTATCGCCCAATATCCTTACTAAATGAGGATGTCAAGCTCTTTTCTAGAGTTTTGGCTAAGAGGCTATCCTAAGTAATTGGCAGGTTGGTCCATCGTGACCAGTCTGGCTTTAAACCCGCCCATTCTACGGCCGATAACATTAGGCGACTATATATGAATCTGCAGGGCCTGGTGGATAAGGGCCATTCTGTCACTGGACGCTGCAAAGGCGTTTGATAGTGTGGATAGTGGATAGTGTGGAGTGGTCCTACCTCCTGGAAATCCTGGCAAGATTTGGAGTGGGGAATAAATTTATAGCGTGGGTAAAAGTGCTTTATTTGAAACCTAGAGCCAGACTGCGCAATAATAATAACCTTTCCTCTCCGCTTGAGCTATACAGAGGTACCCGACAGGGATGCCCATTGTCCCCATTGCTGTTCGCCCTAGAGGTAGAGCCTCTGGCCATCTTGATCCGCAATGCCCCGGAAGTGGCAGGGTTCCGCAGGGGCCAGAGGGAAGAAAAGATATCTTTATACGCGGACGATGCGCTTATATATCTAGGCGACACAGCCACCTCGCTGCAAGCAGTGATGGAGATAATAGGGGATTTCGGACGTTTTTCAGGCTTTACCATCAACTGGTCAAAATCAACCTTAATGCCCATAGATCAGTTGAAGGAACAGCTACCAGAGGGGGAAGAACAAATAGTTATAGCCAACAGCTTTAAATATCTGGGAGTGGTGGTATCCCCGGATCCGGCTGAGTACCTTCAGCTGAATCTGGGTCCACTGTTGGTTAGACAGAAAGTGAAATGTAACAGTTGGTGTAAGCTTCCACTGTCAGTAATAGGACGGGCAAATTTAATAAAAATGGTATGGGCTCCGCAGCAATCGTATGTTTTCCACAATTCCCCAATATGGATCACAAACAAATGGTTCAAAAAGATTGATATATTGATGAGGGAATTATTATGGAAAAAAAAGGCAGTCAGGATCAGTCTAGCCACACTGCAATATGGAAAGGACAGAGGAGGACTGGCAGTACCCCATCCCAAAATGTACTTTTTGGCCTCACAGTTCCAGCAGATGGCAGGGTGGGGACGGGAAGGAAACGAGGACCCTATATGTAAATTGGTGACTGCATCGGCCCCCATATTAGAGGTGACATCACATATGGAGATGGACCTGCCAAGCATGCCAGGTTCGGCACCTACGTGCGTCCTCCTTAAAAGGGTATGGGGGGAGGTCCGGAAAGCCCTGAAGATATCGGGTTTGTTGCCCTTTACCCTGATATGGCACGATCAGAGATACCCAGAGGTACAGGAATTGCAGGGATTTACCCCCTGGAAAGAGAAGGGGATCTGGTTTTTCACACAGCTATATGAGGGGGAGGTGTTGAAGATGTATGAACAGCTATGTAGAGAATTCCAGTTAAACCCCAGGAGCTTCTATCAATATCTCCAACTTCGTCATGCGTTGCAGGCACAACAAACAACACACTCTTTGACAGCGTCAACATCATCTTTGTTGAGAGAAGTTCTTGGGGCGGACACTAGGAAAGGATTAACATCAAAAATCTATAGGGAATTGCTGTCCTCAGTTCAGGACTATGCCTCGCTAAAATGCCGAAGTAAATGGGTGGAAGATATAGGGGAGATAGATGGGAACCAGTGGGAAATGGCCCTTGAATCTATTCCAGCAGTATCGGTATCCGCATCCCATAGATTGTCACAATTATTTATTTTGCATAGGGCATATAGAACATCAGTGCAGCTATATAAATGGGGAGGAAGAGACTCCCCCCTGTGCCCAAAATGTAAAGTACATAAGGGGGACTTCATACCCTTAATCTGGAGGTGTCCAAAACTACATAGGTACTGGGAGGAAGTCTCCCAGTGCATTACTAGACTAGCGCAGGTTCCTGTCCCTCTAAACCCTGTAGTGTACCTGCTTGGAGCCATAGATGCAGAAATGTTCCCAAGAGGAATGTACTACATGTTAACTAGACTGATGTATCTAGCCAGAAAACTCATCGCAAAATACTGGATGGCACCAGCGGTACCCACGGGGAAGCAGTCGATCTCCTATGTAAACTCCTTGCTTCTTAGAGAGCATTTGACGTACAGTCGTAGGAGAGAAGTGGGTAAATTTGATGCTATATGGCAACCATGGCTGGGGGATGCCGATCTAGCGCCATCTCAACTGGTAGTGGAAAGACTCCAGATGTAGAGACCCTGGGGAGGTGTAGGGGAGGGAGGGGCAGAGAGGAGAGGGAAAGAACGGCCTGAAGGAGTATAGGTTGAACATCTAGATAGGAGAGAACATCGGTGGTAGAAGAAACGATTTGTGGTGATCAGATATTAGGAGGCATAGGTGATGGATGTAGTCACGGGGTTAGGGGGGAGTTGGAAAGGGAGAAAAAAGGGAAAAGAGGATGGAGTGATATGACACAGATGCAAACATACAAGATTGACACAAAATAGTATATGGATGTAAGACTAGACATGTTTGTTCTATGTGTAATGTTTTACCAAACAAAATGAACGAATTGTATGTATTATGAGAATAATTTTCTAAAATAAAAAAGTTTTTGGATTAAAAAAGAAAAAGTACCCCATTATCAGTGGGTCCTACACTATTCATAGAATGAAAGATCCCACTTCTCAACCATGATGGGAGAAATACACTCCTCTTTATGGGAGATCTATAAGGATTCCTCCTATAACACATAGCCTTGCAGGATTAAATGTAATTTTTGTATGTGTGCGCTGTAATCTATTTTGTTCTGTTTGCGGTCTTATAGCAGCACCAGCTTGAATGTAAACGCATTTTCGGTGTGCCCCCCCAAAGTCTGTTATTTGTATATTGTAAGGGTCCTGACCAGATCCCTTGGACCAGTGCACCACCCCCCCCCCCCCTTTATTTCCTCTTATTAGTGTCCACCTGTGTTATAGGAGGAGTGCTTATAGTTCTCCCATAAAGAGGAGTTTGTCTCCCATGGTTCAGAGAAGCAGGACCCTTCATTCTATGAATAGTGTAGGATCCGCTGATAATGGGGTACTTTGCAGCAGTAGTGGGCTTAGCACTATCGGGTCATATGGTGTAACCAAATCCCCATATTTTTGAATATGTTCAGGTGTTTTAAATAGCCTTGCAGAATTTAATGTGCTCAATTTGGTGGTGCAGGGGTTCCCTAAAAATTACCCCAATATGCCGTAGCTGCTGCAGAAAGTGCGGGACGTCTGTGCGCACTTTCGGCGTTCTCACCCTGCTGCTGCTCGCCTGTCAGCGCTGCAGCGTAACTTCGGCCTTCCCGCTCACCGCCTCATATGTGACGTGCCCACAAGGTGGAACTCCACCTTGCACATGCTGGCCAGACTGTGCGAGCAGCAGCTGCAGCACGCACACGTGAGTCGCTCTGCGGAACAGCACTACTTCACCACCAATAACTGGGCCTCCATGCGAGACCTGTGTGCCTTGTTGGGCTGTTTCGAGTACTCCACCAACATGGCCAGTGCCGATGACACCGTTCTCAGCGTTACTATCCCAGTTCTATGCCTCCTTGAAAAAACGCTTCGGGCGATGATGGAAGAGGATGTGGCACAGGAGGAGGAGGAAGAGGGATCATTTCCAAGGCTTTCAGGGCAGTCATTCACAAGTGGCTCCGAGGGTGGGTTCCTGCACCAACAAATTCCAGGTACACAATTGTCCAGCAAGGTGACAGTTCTGGAGGATGACGAGGTGGAGGATGAGGAGGAGGAGATGGAGGAGGAGGAACCATGTTCACAGCAGGGTGGCACCCAGACCAGCTCATGGCCATCACTGGTGCGTGGCTGGGGGGATACAGAGGACACAGACGATACACCTCCCACAAAGGACAGCTTTTCTTTGCCTCTGGGCAGCCTGGCACACATGAGCGATTACATGCTGCAGTGTCTCCGCAACGACCACCGAGTTGCCCACATTCTAACAGGTGCTGATTACTGGGTGGCCACGCTGCTGGATCCCCGTTACAAGGACAACGTACCGTCCTTAATTCCCTCACTGGAACGTGATTGTAAGATGCGCGAGTACAAGCGCACGCTGGTAGACACGCTGCTGGTGGAATTCCCACCTGACAGCGGGGGCACAGTGGAAGCACAAGGCGAAGGCAGAGGAGGAGGAAGAGGTCGCCAACGCAGCCGGGGCTTCGCCAGCACCTCAGAATGCAGGGTTAGCATGGCCGAAATGTGGAAAAGCTTTGTCAGCACGCCACAACAACCAGCACCACCAGCTGATATGGAACGTCTTAGCAGGAGGCAGAATTTCACCAACATGGTGGAGCAGTATGTGTGCACACGCCTACACGTACTGAATGATGGGTCTGCCCCCTTTAACTTCTGGGTCTCCAAATTGGGCACATGACCTGAGCTTGCCCTTTACGCCTTGGAGGTGCTGGCCTGCCCTGCAGCCAGTGTATTATCTGAACGTGTATTTAGCATGGCAGGGGGCGTTATCACAGACAAGCGCAGCCGCCTGTCCAGAGCCAATGTGGACAAGCTCACGTTCATTAAAATGAACCAGGCATGGATCCCACAGGACTTGTCCGTACCTTCTGCAGAATAGATATGTATACCGGCCTTACCCAGCCATTTTGGGGTGTACCCTAATTTAAAAAAAATAATAATTAAAAACAAAAACCAGTGTTGGCTACCTCGTCCTCTTCCACCGCCGCTTCCACCTACACCGCCACATCCACCGCCACCTGAACCTCCTACTCCATATGGACCTCGTCCTCCTAGGTCAAGATTATTATTTTTTATTTTTATGTATTTTATGTTATTTTAAGTTATTATTTCCCTATCCACATTAGTTTGCAGAGCACTTGCCATGCTCTTAACAACATTTTGCTGCCATTTGCAGCCCTTTAGCCCATTCCATTACTATTTTAGAGCCATTTTAGTCCTCAAAAGTTCGGGTCCCCATTGACTTCAATGGGGTTCGGGTTCGGGGTCAAGTCCAGGTCAAGTCGAACCCCAACATCCAGGTGTCCGCTCAACCCTACTAACAGTCATTGGAGATTTTATATATATATTCAAATATTTTTTGCCTTGCAGAACTTTTTCCACTAGCGCTGCACATTTGTTATCAAGTTTTGCGTTTTGTCTATTGCTGTGCTGGCTGATATCTATTTGGGTGTCAGTGCAATATATTTCTTAAAAATTTAAAAAGTGATGGTCTTCCTGCAAGCTTTTACTGTAATTGCATGGGGTGGAGCGCAGAGCAGAGGGATTATGCAGTCATTTCATATGCTGGTGCCATCCTGCAAGCCAACAGTCTCATGGGGTGGAGCACAGGGCTGAAGCATTCTACGTGCTGGTCCCATTTCCCCCTGCCAAGCCCACAAATAGGCATGAAGGGTGGAGCGCAGGGCTGAGGGACTGGGTGATTCTACATATTGGTCCCATCCCCCACAGCCAACAAATGCTCACATGGGGTGTAGCACGGGGCTGAGGCGTGCTACATGCTGGTCCCATTCCCCCCACCCCCAAAGCCCACAAATAGCCATGTGGGGTGGAGCACAAGGCTGAGGGACTGGGTGATTCTACATGTTGGTCCCATCCCCCAAACCCAACAAATGCTCACATGGGGTGGAGCTTAGGGCCGAGGCATCCTACATGCTGGTCCAATCCCCCCCCCCCCCCACACAAAGCCCACAATAAGGCATGTGGAGTACAGGACTGAGGGACTGGGTCATTCTACATGCTGGTCCCATTTCCCCCTGCAAGCCAACACATTGGGGGTTATTTACGAAAGGCAAATCCACTTTACACTACAAGTGCAAAGTGCACTTGAAATTGCACTGAAAGTGCACTTGGAAGTGCAGTCGCTGTAAATCTGAGGGGTAGATCTGAAATAATGGGAAGCTCTGCTGATTTTATCATCCAATCACGTGCAAAATAAAATACTGTGTTTTATTTTCCTTGCATGTCCCCCTCGGATCTACAGCGACTGCACTTCCAAGTGCACTTTGCACTTGTAGTTTGCACTTGTAGTGCAAAGTGGATTTGCCTTTAGTAAATAACCCCCATAGCCATGTTGGGGTGGCTTCCTTAGAGTAAGGTGACCAGATTTTTTAAATTAAATCCGGGGACATATTTTTTTTTTATTGGCAAATGGTAAACTATTTTATACGCATATTTTCCTCAAATTATTTATGCAGTCAGTGGTATAGTGTGGGTTGTCAGCGCCCGGGACAACGCACAAAATTTGCACCCCCGCCAGACTTTTAGCACTCCTCCACTAGTATAGTAATACTGACTAACTTGATTCCTACAATGACATACCTGACCACTACACTGACCTACCTTATCCCTACACTGATCTACATGATTCCTATACTGACCACTACACTGACCTACCTTATTCCTATACTGACCACTACATTGACCTACCTGATTCCTGCACTACTCACACCCCCCCCCCCCCTATATGAATAGTGTAGATTGGTTGTTTTTGCTGGCATCCATGATAATCCATAGGAGCAGGGCTCCCCGGGACTATGTACTGTTCCCGACACCCAGCCGCTCCTTAGTGTCCCCGCCAAGAGCTTCTCTTATAGCCGCCGTACGTTCTGCACCGCCCCTCCCCTCCGCTGTTCTCACACACACATGGGCCACCAGCACCAGAGGGATCATGGGGGACAGGCTGGACCACAGGAGTCATTGTGTGGGGGGGCAACACAGCACACTTTGAGGGGGGGCACAAAAAAAGATGTTGCGTCCCCCCAAATGTTGCACCCAGGTGAGAGTACCACATGCCCTTCCCATGCCACTGCAATCCGGGGACAAATCCGAGACTGGCTCCGGGGACAGGGTCCTTAATCCGGGGACTGTCCCCGGAAATCGGGGATGTCTGGTCAGAGGGATGCAAGTGAATGACTTCCTTTCAGGGTACCGGTGGAGCATGTGGAATAAGTGGCAGGGCAGCAGCTAGAGGATCAGCTTGAGGATCGGGAAAGCCCATGGAAATGGCAGCTCAACCAGGTATTATGGCAAGATGAAGGTGTGCTATGGGAACGTGTGCAAAAACTTATTTTTTTTTCTTGCAGATGTGTGGATGCAATTCTTAATAGCACTCCCATACAAATGTGTTTTTTGCTCCTGCAAAAATGTATGGTACAATGCATTTTTGGTTCAGCATACTTTTTTTTTTCACATTTCTCAAGCGTAAGGCACCCCATTGAAATGGGCTGCTCTAAAAAGCAATGTGTACATGTGCTGGGCTTCACCTAGTGTGAACGAGCCCTAAAGCTTCCGTTACAAGATATAGAAAACTACGGATACTTGGAATTTAAGGGGTTTGACATGTTAACCTCTCACAGACTGCGTAACATATTTGCGGTGATTGGGAAGGGGGTCTGATTTTATGCCCAGTTGTCACATGTGTTCACGGCAGCCTGAAGTTGTGTGTTCGCAGCACACGGAAAGCTCTTCTGATCGACAGTCAATGGGAGAAGCTCTGTCATGTGAAAAACAAATCAGATTGGTCACATGCTAGAGAAGCCTTGCTACCTCATTGGAATTAAAGTATATGTAAACCCAACATTTCATATGCCTGATGTGGCTGGGGTACCATGTACTTGTATGAAAAAGTATCTGTTCTGTCAAATTGATGGTCTGCCATCAAACTCACCACACTAGGCACGAGAGCACAGCATGGTCAGGTCTGTAGCTGTGCTAAGAACTTGGCCTGCTCTCCTCCGATGATCAGACTAGTCCTGATATCTCCCCCCTGCACAGCTTTTTACTGGGAAGGTCAGTATACTGCGCCCCCCCCCCCCAGCTCTTATGCTGCTGAAAACTGACTGGATGTGATCACTTATTAACCGCCCCACATACATTTACCTGTACGTGATCTCGTCCATTGGCTCTGGGGCATGCGCCGCCGAAGTCCCGCTATGATTAGACACAGCGGGAGCCAATCAGCATGGCTGCCGGAAACTCGATCGTTCATAGAGAGGCAGAACGGCGGTCTGTCAGAGAGGAAGATGGGGATCTCATGTTTCTGCTATGCAGAAACATGGATGTTTTTTTGTTTTTGTCAAAGCACACCATCTACAGTTAGAAAGCACACCCAGGGAACACATTTAACCCTTTGATCAACCCCTTCCCTGCCAGTTTAATTTATAAAGTGACAGTGCTTTTTTTTTAGCAGTGATCACTGTATTGGTGTCACTGGTCCCCAAAAAGTGTCAGATTTTTCTGCGGCAATGTCCCTGATCCCTGCCATTACTAGTAATAAAAAATAAAAGTCCCTAAATATATCCCATAGTTTGTAGTAGCGATAACTTTTGCGCAAATAAATCAATATACGTGTCACGAGCCGGACTGACGGCTAGTGGGGATACAGGAGGTGGATCCTCTGTACCAGAGAGGGGATGGCACGGGTCGTACTGAGGGAACGGTTCTAAGCAGCTACCAGTTTTCACCAGAGCCCGCCGCAAAGCGGGATGGACTTGCTGCGGCGGTAGCAACCAGGTCGTGTCCTCCAGTAGCGACTCCACCTCTCTGGCGGCTGAGATAGGCGCGGTACAAAAGGACTAGGCAGAGGCAAGGTCAGACGTAGCAGAGGGTCAGGGCAGGCGGCAATGGTTCGTAGTCTGAGACAATGGCAGCAGGTCAGATACACAGGCAAGGCAACTTCCACAGGGTACTAAGACAACAAGATCCGGCAAGGACAGAAAGGGGAAGTGGGTTTATATATGATTTGGGTGTGCACACAGTAATTGGGCCAGGCACCAATCAATGGTGCGCTGGCCCTTTAAATCTCAGAAGGCCGGCGCGCGCGCGCCCTAGGGCGCAGCGGGGCCGCGCGCGCCGGGAAGGAGCAGGAGGGGGATGGTGAGTAGGATGGGATGCGATACGCGGACGGAAATGTGCTGCCGTGTGGATCGCATCCCCGCCGGTAACAGAGCAGCGCCCACAGCCAGGGGGGCTGACCGGAGCGCTGCAGGGGGACCGACGCCGCGAGCGCTCCGGGAAGGATGGGACACCCGGAGCGCTCGGCGTTACAATGCGCTTATTGGGATTTGTTTTTTTACTAAAAATATGTAGCAGAATACATATTGGCCTAAATTTATACAGACATTTTTATTTTATTTTTTATTGGACATGTTTTATAGCAGAAAAAAAAAAAATGTTTTTGTTTATAGCACAATAAATAAAAAACGAAGAGATGATCAAATACCACCAGCCTCGCACGAACGTGCAATTGTCAGTTGAAGTAATGGAGTGCCGTATTTCAAAAAATGGCCTGGTCAGGAAAGGGGGGGGGGGGGGAGGGTTTAAAAACCTGGAGCGCAAGTGGTTAAAATAAAAAAGAAGAAAATCAAGGTATTGATAATGGTTTTTATATCTATAGACAAATGTTTTCCTGCCATTTGTATTATGAACCAAATGGGTTGTTTTACAAGATGAGGGTGTACAATCACTTTAACCACTTCTGCCCCGGAAGAATTTACCCCCTTCCTGACTAGAGCACTTTTTGCGATTCGGCACTGCGTCGCTTTAACTGACAATTGCGCAGTCGTGCGATGCTGTACCCAAACAAAATTGACATCCTTTTTTTTCCCACAAATAGAGATTTCTTTTGGAGGTATTTGATCACCTCTGCGGTTTTTATTTTTTGTGCTATATACAAAAAAACAGAAACAATTTTTAAAAAAAAGCAATATTTTTTTACATTTTGCTATAATAAATATCCCCCAAAAATATATAAAAAAACACATTTCTTTCTCAGTTTAAGCCGATATGTATTCTTCTACATATTTTTGGTAAAAAAAAATCGCAATAAGCGTTTATTGAATGGTTTGCGCAAAAGTTATAGCGTCTACAAAATAGGGGATAGTTTTATGGCATTTTTATTAATATTTTTTTTTTTACTAGTAATGGCGGCGATCAGTGATTTATCATGACTGTGACATTATGATGGACACATCGGACACTTTTGACACCATTTTGGGACCATTGTCATTTTTACAGCGATCAGTGCTATAAAAATGCACTGATTACTATAAAAATGACACTGGCAGTGAAGGGGTTAACCTGTAGGGGGCGCTGAAGGGGTTAAGTGTGACCTAGGGAGTGATTCTAACTGTTAGGGGGCGTGGCTTGCCGTGACACGTCACTGATTGCTGTTCCCAATGACAGGGAACAGACGATCAGTGACATGTCTGTCAGAAACCATGAATCAGACGGAGACAGAAGTACAGTTAAATCACACTGGTTTAATAATGAAAATAAAAAGGTAAACAGAGTAAGGGAGTCAAAACATAGCCAGGGTTCAGTAACCGGATCGGGTAGTCGGCCAAGCCAATGTCCAAGAGCCAGCGATAAAGGTAGTAGTACAGCAAGCAGGATCTGTAGCCAGAGGGAACGTCAGTCAAGCAGGTCTTCAACAGGAACGCAGGAGAAAGTCTCTTGTGATGTTAACACAGGCGAAGGCGGAGAGCAAATGAACTGGAAGGCTTTAAGTAGGCAGAGCTGACGAGCAGGATCATCAACAGGTGGATCACTGTGGAGCGATGGAAGCTGGCAATTAGCTGACAGCTGAGCTGCCAGCACAGAGAAGGAAGGGCTGAGCCCAGCCCTGACAATGTCACTAGGAAGAACGAGGAGATGTTGTGTTTACACTGACATCTCCCCGTTCCTCAGCTCTGTGACCTGATCGCGGGACACCGGCGGACATCGAGTCCGCGGGTCCCGCGGGCACGGTCACGGAGCGTGCCACCACACGGCGGCAAATTAAAGGGGACGTATATATACGCCCATTTGTGCAGCCGTGCCATTCTGTCGACGTAAAAACTTGTGCGGCGGTCGGCAAGCGGTTAATAGTAACCAAGTGCAGAAGTTTTTTTACACAATCGACAAAGACAGTGAGGCTCCAGATCGAGCATGCACAAGTGCCCCATAGCAGGCAAGGGGAGGAGCCAGGAGCGCCGACAGGGGACCTGAGAAGAGGAGGATCAGGGCTGCTCTGTGCAAAACCATTACGCAGAGCAGATAAGTATAACATGTTTAATATTTTAATGAAAAAATTGTAAAGCTTTACAGTCGCTTTAAGAAGCAAGAAATTTTAAAATTGAGAATTTTACAATTATATTGGAGACTAGAGAAAGGCTTAATACTAAAGTATAGATTGTGAGGGCAGAAAATCACTTTTTCTGAATGTAGCCAGGAGATAGCTACTGAATGTTATTATATATATATTTCATTGGTAAAGGATTGGCTCCCTCTGGTGACCACTGGACACTATTAACCACTTAACGACCGCCCACCGCCGATTTACGTCGGCAGAATGGCACGGACAGGCAGAATCACGTAGATCTACGTGACTGCCTTTGTACAGTTGGGGGGTCCATCCGGACCCCCCTTCTGTGCCGTGAGCGGTCGTTACTTCACCGGGAGCGATCCCAGATGAGGGGGCGGCCTTTCGATTCCGGCCCCCCCCTCGCGATCGCTCCCGGCGAATGGAAATGCCTCCTCTGTCTGTTTCAGACAGAGGAGGCAGGAGGAAGTGATGTCATCTCCTGTGCGGCGCTCACATATACCGAGCGCCGTACAAGAGAAGACATCAGGTCAGTGAGCACAACACTACACTGACACCAGGACACATAGGAACACTAATCGCCCCCCCCAGGACCCCCAGACCCCCCCAGATCACCCCCCAGATCACCCCCCAGCCCCCAGTCACAGTGTCACTGATTGCAGTGACCATTTATTTACTGATCACTGCAATCAGTGACATTTGTGACTGTGAAAGTGTCACTAAAGTTTAGTTTTAGGTCCAGTGTAGCCCCCTAACCCCCCCTAATAAAGGTTTAACCCCCTGATCACCCCCCAGATAACCCTTTCACCCCCTATCACCGCTGTCGCTATGCGATCATTTTTCTGATGGCTGTCTTAGCATCAGTGATGGCGATCGGTAGCCAGTAATTTTTTTTAGGTTCGCCGCAGGTTTTTATAGCGTCGGGTACCCCAATATATTATCTAATAAAGGTTTAACCCCCTTGATCGCCCCCCAGGTAACCCTTTCACCCCCTATCACCGCTGTCGCTAATCGATCGTTTTTCTGATGCTGTCTTAGCATCAGTGATGGCGATCGGTAGCCAGTAATTTTTTTTAGGTTCGCCGCAGGTTTTTATAGCGTCAGGTACCCCAATATATTATCTAATAAAGGTTAAACCCCCTTGATCGCCCCCCAGGTAACCCTTTCACCCCCTATCACCGCTGTCGCTATGCGATCATTTTTCTGATGGCTGTCTTAGCATCAGTGATGGCGATCGGTAGCCAGTAATTTTTTTTAGGTTCGCCGCAGGTTTTTATAGCGTCGGGTACCCCAATATATTATCTAATAAAGGTTTAACCCCCTTGATCGCCCCCCAGGTAACCCTTTCACCCCCTATCACCGCTGTCGCTAATCGATCGTTTTTCTGATGCTGTCTTAGCATCAGTGATGGCGATCGGTAGCCAGTAATTTTTTTTAGGTTCGCCGCAGGTTTTTATAGCGTCAGGTACCCCAATATATTATCTAATAAAGGTTAAACCCCCTTGATCGCCCCCCAGGTAACCCTTTCACCCCCTATCACCGCTGTCGCTATGCGATCATTTTTCTGATGGCTGTCTTAGCATCAGTGATGGCGATCGGTAGCCAGTAATTTTTTTTAGGTTCGCCGCAGGTTTTTATAGCGTCGGGTACCCCAATATATTATCTAATAAAGGTTTAACCCCCTTGATCGCCCCCCAGGTAACCCTTTCACCCCCTATCACCACTGTCACTAAGCGATCGTTTTTCTGATCGCTGTCTTCGTGTCGGTGATGCCAATCGGTAGCCAGTCATTTTTTTTAGGTTCGCCGCAGGTTTTTATAGCGTCAGGTACCCCCAAATATGATCTAATAAAGGTTTTAACCCCCTAATTGCCCCTAGTTAACCCTTTCACCAGTGATCACCATATAAGTGTTACGGGTGACGCTGGTTAGTTAGTTTGCTTTTTATAGTGTCAGGGCACCCGCCGTATATAACCCAATAAAGGTTTAACCCCCTGATCGCCCGGTGGGTGATATCAATTAGGTTTTAGCGTCAGAGAGGGTCTGCGTCACACCCCAGGCAGCGTCAGGTTAGTGCCAGTAACGCTAACACCCACGCGTAAAGCATACACCCCCCTTAGTGGTATAGTATCTGAACAGATCAATATCTGATCTGATCAGATCTATACCAGCGGTTTAGGGTTCCCAAAAACGCAGTGTTAGCGGGATCAGCCCAGATACCTGCTAGCACCTGCGTTTTGCCCCTCCGTCCAGCCCAGGCCACCCAAGTGCAGTATCGATCGATCACTGTCACTTACAAAACACAACACACATAACTGCAGCGTTCGCAGAGACAGGCCTGATCCCTGCGACTCCAGTGCTGTAGGAGGTGATTTCACCACCACAGTTAAAAAAAAAAAAGCATATATGCCGAAGCATGGGGGCAGCAGGGGCAGCAGGGCGGAGGAGCAATTTTGCTCCTAATGCCGCATACATACGGTCGAAATTCCGACGGAGGCTTGCCCGTGGAAACGTTTGACCATGTGTGTGCGGCATAACTTTTTTGCGGGAGGATGCCCCCATGCTTCGGCATATATAAATGGTGCATGTATGCCCATCATTAGAAGTGGGTGGATGAAGGGCGGTATTCTAATGGTGGGCATACCCACCAATCAATCTCTTTTTTCGTTCAGCCAACAGGCTGCATGAAAAAAAAAGATTACAATACATGTCCAACAAGGACCAGCAACGTACTGGTATGTTGCTGGACTTTGAATGGTTATACCAGATTGATGCCTGCGGGTTTAGGCATCATCTTGGTATCATTCTTTTCAGCCAGCGGCCGGCTTTCATGTAAAAGCAATCACAGCGGCTAATTAGCCTCTGGACTGCTTTTACAAGCAGTGGGAGGGAATGTCCCCCCCCCCGGATATAAAAAGCGCCATTGGGAAATTGGGAAAGCATTTTATCACACCGATCTTGGTGTGGTCAGATGCTTTGAGGGCAGAGGAAAGATCTAGGGTCTAGAAGACCCCAGTTTTTTCAAAAAAAGAGTACCTGTCACTACCTATTGCTATCATAGGGGATATTTACATTCCCTGAGATAACAATAAAAATTATAAAAAAAAAAATATATGTAAGGAACAATTTAAAAATAAAATAAAAAAGCAAAATTAATAATAAAAAAAAAAAAAAAAAAAAAAAAAGCACCCCTGTCCTGCCCTGCTCTTGCCCAATGGCGAACGCAAGCGTCGGTCTGGCGTCATATGTAAACAGCAATTGCACCATGCATGTGAGGTATCACCGCGAAGGTCAGATCGAGGGCAGTCATTTTAGCAGTAGACCTCCTCTGTAAATCTAACGGGGTAATCTGTAAAGGCTTTTAAAGGCTTTTAAAAATGTATGTAGTTTGTCGCCAATGCGCGTTTGTGCGAAATTTTAAAGCATGTCGTGTTTGGTATCTATGTACTCGGCCTAAGATCATCTTTATTATTTCATCAAACATTTGGGCAATATAGTGTGTTTTAGTGCATTAAAATTAAAAAAAGTGTATTTTTTCCCCAAAAAATGCGTTTGAAAAATCGCTGCGCAAATACTGTGTAGAAAAAAAAAATGCAACACCCACCATTTTAATCTGTAGGGCCTTTGCTTTAAAAATATATATAATGTTTGGGGGTTCAACATAATTTTCTTGCAAAAAAAAAATATGTTTTCATGTAAACAAAAAGTGTCAAAAAGGGCTTTGTCTGCAAGTGGTTAGAAGAGTGGATGTAAGCTTCCTAATGTTGTGTATAAAATGCCAGAACAGTTCAAAACCCCCCCAAATGACCCCATTTTGGAAAGTAGACACCCCAAGCTATATACTGAGAGGCATGTCGAGTCCATGGAATATTTTATATGTTGACACAAGTTGCGGAAAAAAGACAATTTTTTTTTTTTAATTTTTTTTTTGCACAAAGTTGTCACTAAATGATATATTGCTCAAACATGCCATGGGCATATGTGGAATTACACCCCAAAATAAATTCTGTTGCTTCTCCTGAGTACAGGGATACCACATGTGTGAGACTTTTTGGGAGCCTAGCCGCGTACGGGACCCCAAAAACAAAGCACCGCCTTCAGGCTTTCTAAGGGTGTAAATTTTTGATTTTACTTCTCACTGCCTATCACAGTTTCGGAGGCCATGGAATGCCCAGATGGCACAAAACCCCCCCAAATGACCCCATTTTGGAAAGTAGACACCCCAAGCTATTTGCTGAGAGGTATTGTGAGTATTTTGCAGATCTCGCTTTTTGTCACAAAGTTTTGAAAATTGAAAAAAAAAAAAAAAAAAAAAAAATTTTCTTTCTTCATTTTCAAAAACAAATGAGAGCTGTAAAATACTCACCATGCCTCCTCAGCAAATAGCTTGGGGTGTCTACTTTCCAAAATGGGGTCATTTGGGGGGGTTTTGTGCTATTTTGGCATTTTATGGCCTTAGAAACTGTGATAGGTAGTGAGGAGTGAAATCAAAAATTTGTGCCTAGAAATCCTGAAGGCGGTGCTTGGTTTTCGGGGTCCCGTACGCGGCTAGGCTCCTAAAAAGTCCCACACATGTGGTATCCCTGTACTCAGGAGAAGCAGCAAAATGTATTTTGGGGTGCAATTCCACATATAACCATGGCATGTGTGAGCAATATATCATTTAGTGACAACTTTTTGTAATTTATTTTTTATTTTTATTTTTTGTCATTATTCAATCACTTGGGACAAAAAAAAAAAATATTCAACGGGCTCAACAGGCCTCTCAGCAATTTCCTTGGGGTGTCTACTTTCTAAAATGGGGTCATTTGGGGGGGTTTTGTGCTATTTTGGCATTTTATGGCCTTCGAAACTGTGATAGGTAGTGAGGAATGAAATCAAAAATTTGCGCCCTTAGAAATCCTGAAGGCGGTGCTTGGTTTCCGGGGTCCCGTACGTGGCCAGGCTCCTAAAAAGTCCCACACATGTGGTATCCCCGTACTCAGGAGAAGCAGCAAAATGTATTTTGGGGTGCAATTCCACATATAACCATGGCATGTGTGAGCAATATATCATTTAGTGACAACTTTTTGTAATTTTTTTTTTTTTTTTTTTTTTTTTGTCATTATTCAATCACTTGGGACAAAAAAAAAAAATATTCAATGGGCTCAACATGCCTCTCAGCAATTTCCTTGGGGTGTCTACTTTCCAAAATGGGGTCATTTGGGGGGGTTTTGTACTGCCCTGCCATTTTAGCACCTCAAGAAATGAGATAGGCAGTCATAAATTTAAAGCTGTGTAAATTTCAGAAAATGTACCCTAGTTTGTAAACGCTATAACTTTTGCGCAAACCAATAAATATACGTTTATTGACATTTTTTTTACTAAAGACATGTGGCTGAATACATTTTGGCCTAAATGTCTGACTAAAATTGAGTTTATTCGATTTTTCTTATAACAAAAAGTAGAAAATATCATTTTTTTTCAAAATTTTCGGTCTTTTTCCGTTTATATCGCAAAAAATAAAAATCGCAGAGGCAATCAAATACCATTAAAAGAAAGCTCTATTTGTGGGAAGAAAAGGACGCAAATTTCATTTGGGTACAACATTGCATGTCCGCACAATTTACAGTTAAAGCAGCGCAGTGCCGAATCCCAAAAACAGGCCTGGTCCTAATGGCCCGAAATGGTCCGGGGCTTAAGTGGTTAAAGATGTTTATTTTTCCAGGTTTAGAATTGTATTGTGGTGCATTATGGGATGGGTTGTTCTTATGAGAAGTGACTCTATGGCTATAATGCCACGTACACACGATCATTTTTACCGTCGGGAAAAATTTCATTTTTTTTTTTCGCCGAGAAAAACGATCGTCTGTGGGCTTTATGCCGTTTTTCTCGTTGAGAAAAACGGCAGGAAAAACGACGAGAAAAATTAGAACATGTTCTAAATTTTCTCGTTTTTTCCATCATTTTTTTCCGCGGCAGTTTTCCCATAGGGAGACACTGCCGCGGAGCCCACAGACGGTCGTTTTTCTCGACAAAGAAAAAAATGACGGGAAAAACGGTCGTGTGTGGGGGAAAATGCCGTTCCCTCGTTTTTCATTTTTTTTCATGTCGTGATTCACGGCGGTGTTTTCACCGCCGTGAATCACGATCGTGTGTACGCGGCATTAGTGAGTGTGAAGACTACTAACCCACAATGCCTTTGGTGCTACCAGAATGCAATGTGGGAGAGCACAGCCTGCTGGGATCCAGATAAAAGGACAAGCCAGGCCGCAGTTAGGTCTCTCTGGATGCGCCTTTTCAACTGCCAGCAGGAGGTCTGTGTGAGTGACTGAGAATTCAGGCCTGCGGCCTACAGCTGAGCGCCGGATCATTCGCCTTCGAGGGATCCTTGAAGGACGGCCCTGTCTCGCTGGACAGGTGGATCGACCAGCGCTTCATAGCATTTGAAGCTTCCTGCTCACAGATGCCCGGGGAACGGCCGCGTGGGTGTCGGCGCCATCTTTTTCCTGAGACATCCGCAAAGGAGTTCCGGACGGAGCATTCCAGCGGGGCTGAGGAGAGGAGTGGTGAGAAGGCACTTGCCTATCCAGTAGTTAACTGAGATAGTGAGGAGTGAGTGGTTTATCCAGACTGTGTTGCTGACACCTGTAGTGCTGCAGATAGGAATTCACTATACCTGCGTGTCTGTACAGCCGGATTGACAGAGTTAGCGGTTCTGTTTAAACCACACTTTATTCTCACAGTTGTTATTTTCCTTTCACCTTTTTTTAGATTACAAATAAGTGCACCAACACCAGAGCTAGCTGAAGAAGGACTGAGATACAAGGAAAAGTCATCACTTTGCTATTCTTCAAGTTTACTATATATGGTCACAGCATTGCTGAACTGTCCTTTAGGGGAGCGATTTAGTAACATATATTACTAGCATCTGATGTGATTGTTTGCATTGATATTGTTTCTTTGCTCTCTTGTGTGAGTCGGGAGGGCCCATGGGGTATAGAGTTAATAAGCAGCCCCCATGGGGGTACCGCTACATGAATAAAGCAGATCCTCTAGCCCTGGATAACAGGAAAGAATTCCCTATATATTTTGTGAGGAGAATGTGTAGGAATATAACATTTATTAAAAAGTTATATAAAATTCCCTGAGAACTTGCTATCTTTTCCTAGTTAAGGGGAATGTTTCATTACAGGATTTCATTGTATATCCTGTTCTTGGGGTGAAACTAGAAGACCCCTGATGTCTCCATTGAGAGGACCTTGTTGTCACTACTGTCACATAAGGGGCTTGTCAGTACATACATATATACATGGTTAGAACACATGTTAATACATAAACACCTATTACACATCCCTACACACACCAGAAGTGGAAGAAGTAGCCAGAGACCCCCTTCCAGCCTTACAAATGTGGCCTGTGCATCCAAGTGGTAATGACCCCCGGTCATGAAAGGATTAAATAAAAGAGGACGCAATTCAAATGTAAATATACCAATTTTTTATTGTGTGTTTTATAAAAGTATAATTATGGATCTATACACATTTTTTCCTTTTCCAATTATATATATTCTGAATAAACCAAGAGTCCTTTGGTAAAATCAATTGGCCAGAAGTGAAGATCTAGTGATTCTCTCAACCATTCGCTGATACACTTTTGACCAAGAGATTCCAAGCCTGCCCACCACGGCAAGGTAGACTCTTCTAGGGCAGGACCTACACTAACTACACTAAGCTACCCTACTGGATGCTAGTCATCATTTTTCTAATGTTGGGTGTATGTTTGTAGTAGGCCTCATCCTATAATCTGTGTGTGCGATCTACTCTGTCCTAATTTGGTTGTCTGTCTGTGTGTGTGCATCTCTCTAAAGCATGGAGTGGTCAGTTTAAGGATTGCAGGAGAGTCCTACTACCTACCTGCCAGTTATAGGTGACCATGTCAGTGTCCCTTGTGTCTGCACCATCATACCGGAAGTAGTGCAGGCGCTTTATGGGGGAACCAGAATGATTTGTCTTGCCAAATAGGCGTAATATTACCTAGGTTCAGGTATTATTGTGTCCACTGACACCAATGCTTGGGGGATTAATATTGCCTCTACTGACACCAATGCTGGGGATTTTTGCACCCACTGACACCATTGTTGGTGGTTATTATTGCGTCCTCTGACCTCTTATCCTTTACAAGCAAGGAAGCTTCCATCTTAATTTCTGTTTGATCTGCAGTTCTCATGGTGTTCTATAGGTGATCAGCCATGACACCAGCCATATGATGTTTGTATAGTTTGGTTGAAAGCAACCAGTTCTGCTTTAAAAGTGTCCTATAATATGATAAAAAGTACATTTGAAAATAGATAGTCCTTCAGTCTGTTAGATACCCTGCTGCCTGGTTTTGGCAACTGGCTAGGTGCCCTGTGTGGCTGAGTGCCTTGCTGCTGGGGTCTGGAAGCTGGCTGAGTTCCCCCGCAGATCAGATCCTTTAAGAAGTACAACACTTGGATCTTGCAGAAAATATTCCAATGCTGGGATCCCATGGACTATTTGCAGGCTTAACATGGAGTCCTTGACCCATACTGCTTTTCATTTTAACAGTCACCCAGGTCTTTCCAAGGAATTGGTTCCCCAGCATAGGTCCCCTAACGTGCTTGGAGTCGCAGAGGCACACACATTACAACTGGATCAGGACAAACGTCAGATGGAAATCTGCCCTCACCCAGAACACCTCTATTCCTGGAGCTGTAAGTGTATTTTAACAGTCACTCAGGTCTTACCAAGACATTGGTTCCCCAGCAAAGGTCCCCTAATGCCCTTGGAGTCACAGAGGCACACATTACAACTGGATCAGGACAAACGTCAGATGGAAATCTGCCCTCACCCAGAACACCTCTATTACTGGAGCTGTAAGTGTATTTTAACAGTCACTCAGGTCTTACCAAGACATTGGTTCCCCAGCAAAGGTCCCCTAATGCCCTTGGAGTCACAGAGGCACACATTACAACTGGATCAGGACAAACGTCAGATGGAAATCTGCCCTCACCCAGAACACCTCTATTACTGGAGCTGTAAGTGTAAGTGTATATTAACAGTCACTCAGGTCTTACCAAGACATTGGTTCCCCAGCAAAGGTCCCCTAATGCCCTTGGAGTCACAGAGGCACACATTACAACTGGATCAGGACAAACGTCAGATGGAAATCTGCCCTCACCCAGAACACCTCTATTACTGGAGCTGTAAGTGTATTTTAACAGTCACTCAGGTCTTACCAAGACATTGGTTCCCCAGCAAAGGTCCCCTAATGCCCTTGGAGTCACAGAGGCACACATTACAACTGGATCAGTACAAACGTCAGATGGAAATCTGCCCTCACCCAGAACACCTCTATTACTGGAGCTGTAAGTGTAAGTGCATTTTAACAGTCACTCAGGTCTTACCAAGACATTGGTTCATACAGCAAAGGTCCCCTAACACCCTTGGAATCGCAGAGGCACACATTACAACTGGATCAGGACAAACGTCAGATGGAAATCTGCCCTCACCCAGAACACCTCTATTACTGGAGCTGTATATAAAAAGCAGAAATCTGGACCACCAGGCTTTGGCACAACATAAGCAAATGGCTCATGAAAGTTGTTTACAGGAATCTTGGACCAAACGGGTAACTCATGCCAGGCATGCAACAAGCATGGAGATGCGGAGGTATTAGAAATCTGGAGCTAGTAATATCTTGACCCTAGAACCAGAGACTGGCTGGGCAGCAGGCACAAAACTAGCAGAGGCAGGCTGGGCAGCAGGTGGTATATAATCAACATCAGGCTTGTCAGCAGATAAAGGATCAGTGGCATATGGCTGGGCAACAGGCGAAATACCAATGAATTCAAGCTGGATAGCAGGTAAAGGATTAGTAGAGTCAGAGTGGACAATAGGTAGAGGATCAGATTCAGTGGCATCAGATTGAATAGCTGGTGGCGTATCAGCAACATCAGGATTGTCAGCGGGTAAATGAATAGTAGTGTCAGCCTGAGCAGTAGGTTGAAGATCAGTGGCATCAGATTTGATAGCTGCTGGCATATCCATGAAGTCAGGCTGGTCAGCGGGTAAGGATCAGTGCCATATGGCTGGGCAGCAGGTGAAATACTTCTCACATTTTGAATGACAATTACTCAGTCATGCAACACCTTGTCCTTTTTTTTCACACAAATTGAGCTTTCTTTTGGTGGTATTTGGTCACCTCTGGATTTTTTATTTTTTGTGCTATAAATGAAAAAATAATTTGGTAAAAAAATGAATTTTTCTTCATTTCTATTATAACATTTTGCAAATAAGTAATTTTTCTTCATAAATTTGGGTAAAAATGTATACTGCTACATATCTTTGGTAAAAATAACCCAAATTAGTGGATATTATTTAGTCTGGGTTAACGTTATAGGGTCTACAAGCTATGGTGCCAATCACTGAAAATTGATCAATTTGATCACACCTGATGTACTGACTATCTTATTTCTTGAGACCCTAACAAGCCAGTAAAGTACAAATACCCCCCAAATGACCCCTTTTTGGAAAGTAGACATTCCACGGTAGTTAGTAAGAAGCATAGTTAGTTTTTTGAAGTTGTAACTTTTTCCCAAAATTCTTTGCAAAATTAAGATTTTAATTTCCTTACAACCTATCACATTTTTGAAGGCCCTTCATATTTCTAGCACATAGCATGTACATACCAAGAGTAAAGGGTAAACAAAAGATTACCTGTGATTTTAGTAGTGCAATTGTCCAAAGAAGGAGAGCCTTGATCCAGGCAGCAGGCAAGGACGTGGTCAGTGACAGTGAATGGAATTGTCCAGGCAGCAGGCAGGAATATTGTCCATAGTCAGTACAGGCAGGGATACTGTCCATATGCAGTCCAGGGTCAGTGCAAGTAGAGACATTGCCAGCAGTGCCAAAATATTGATCCTGGTAGTAATCAGGAACTTGGTCTAAGTAGCAAGCCAGGAAAGAATGGGGACAGGGGTAGAGGCTTCTCCCACCCAAATCTCTTTGAAGCCTCCGAGTCTCCAGACCCAAATCCGTGAATGAGAAAACTAAAAAATTTGTTTTCTTCATACAGAAAAACAATTCTGGAGCCCCTCACATATGTGAGACCCCTGTGTTATGAATCCCACTACTCCAGTAGCAGAATCAAAGATCAGTCCAAGAGGCAGGCAAAAAACATGGTCAAACAGTCCAGGGTCAGTTCCAGAGCAGGCAGAAGTAGGTACAGTTTAGCGTTAGGCAGAAGCGTGGTCGTATAACAGGCCAGGGTCAGTTCCAGAGCAGGCAGAGGTAGGTACAGTTTAGCGTTAGTCATAAAGGCGGAGACTATTCTCACTTCAAAAGACATTTCAGATGTGTTTGTGCTTTTTGCTGCGTTGTCCTGCAGTATTGTCAAATCTGTTTGGGATCTGATTTGATGTCTTTGTTCTTTTGATGTATTGATGGGCGGCGTTTTTGGGTCCCTGGGGTCCCTGTGGTCCTCTTAGTCTGAACCTGGGACTTTTGGTGGCAGCCGCCACTGGCGCGGGGATCTGACTCAAAGACGCACCTGGTCCCTGGGAGGACTGGCCAGACATGTCTATGACTGTTGTGGTGGAAGTCTGAGTGGCAGCCGCCACTGGCACGGGGATCTGACTCAAAGCCGCACCCTGGGAGGACTGGCCAGAGATGTCTACGACTGTTGTGGTGGAAGTCTGAGTAGCAGCCACCACTGGTGTGGGAAAGCAACTTGCAGCCCCCACTGGTGCGGAAGAGCAACTTGCAGCCTCCGTTGGCGCTGGGATCTGACTCAAAGCCTTACCTTTTCCCTGGGAGGACAGATCAAACAAGTGTGCCCGTTTTAGTCTGAACCTGGGTCTTTTGGTGGCATCAGCCACTGGCGCGGGGATCTGACTCGAAGCCGCACCTGGTCCCTGGGAGGACTGGCCAGACATGTCTACGACTGTTGTGGTGGAAGTCTGAGTGGCAGCTGCCACTGGCGTGGAGATCTGACTCAAAGCCGCACCCTGGGAGGACTGGCCAGACATGTCTATGACTGTTGTGGTGGAAGTCTGAGTGGCAGCCGCCACTGGCACGGGGATCTGACTCAAAGCCGCACCCTGGGAGGACTGGCCAGAGATGTCTACGACTGTTGTGGTGGAAGTCTGAGTAGCAGCCACCACTGGTGTGGGAAAGCAACTTGCAGCCCCCACTGGTGCGGAAGAGCAACTTGCAGCCTCCGTTGGCGCTGGGATCTGACTCAAAGCCTTACCTTTTCCCTGGGAGGACAGATCAAACAAGTGTGCCCGTTTTAGTCTGAACCTGGGTCTTTTGGTGGCATCAGCCACTGGCGCGGGGATCTGACTCGAAGCCGCACCTGGTCCCTGGGAGGACTGGCCAGACATGTCTACGACTGTTGTGGTGGAAGTCTGAGTGGCAGCTGCCACTGGCGTGGAGATCTGACTCAAAGCCGCACCCTGGGAGGACTGGCCAGACATGTCTACGACTGTTGTGGTGGAAGTCTGAGTGGCAGCTGCCACTGGCGTGGAGATCTGACTCAAAGCCGCACCCTGGGAGGACTGGCCAGACATGTCTACGACTGTTGTGGTGGAAGTCTGAGTGGCAGCCGCCACTGACGCGGGGATCTGACTTGAAGCCGCACCCTGGGAGGACAGGCCAGACATGTCTACGACTGTTGTGGTGGAAGTCTGATGGAACGTCTCTCCAGTTACTGGGGTGGTGTCAGGACCTGCGATGGTATGGCAGGGTCCCTCAAAGGGCTCATGGGAAGTCCCTTGGATCACTGGAGCAGTGTCAGGACCTGTGGTGGTATAGTATAGACCTCTCCTCTGGAGGAGGAGTTGTGATCTAGCTCTTGATTGATAATCTGCAGAAAAGAAAAAATAACGATAAATGTGGAGCGAGACATGGCGGGTGCACAAATTTCTTACAGATCTCAGAGAATAGGTCAGGCTCCGATAATAACGAGGCTTTCTAGTACTCTAATAGAGATGTGCCACTCTGAAATGGTACAAATACAGATCTCCAGACCACAGAATAAAATAATTAGAGTGTATCTGAAGAAATGTATTTTATTTTGGATAGAAAGTCAATGCCCGACAGTTTTTTTTTATGCTGAAACACTAACACTTACCATAGAGGGTGGTCCTCGATCTTATCTTGATACGCTCACTGCAAGTCACTTTTGAATTGATTGGCACTGGATGTGAAGTCCTTCCGGTCACTGGAGAGGTGTTGGGACCTGCGATGGTATAGAATAAACCTCTCCTCTGGAAGAGGAGTTGTGCTCTAGCTCTTGATTGATAATCTGCAGAAAAGAAAAATTAACGATAAATGTAGAGCGAGACATGGCGGGTGCACAAATTTCTTACAGATCTCAGAGAATAGGCCAGGCTCCAATAATAACGAGGCTTTCTAGTACTCTAAAAGAGATGTGCCACTCTGAAATGATTCAAATTATTTTTAGCGATAGATTTTGGATAGAAAGTCAATGCCCGACAGTTTTTTTTTTATGCTGAAACACTAACACTTACCATAGAGAGTGGTCCTCAATCTCATCTTGATACGCTGACTGCAAGTCACTTTTGAATTGGGCTGATGGAACGTCCCTCCGGTTACTGGAGCGGTGTTGGGACCTGCGATGGTATGGCAGGGTCCCTCAGAGGGCTGATGGAAAGTCCCTCCGGTTATAGGAGTGTTTTCGGGATCTGCGATGGTATAGCAGGGTCCCTGGGAGGACTGATAGAAAGTCTCTCCATTTACAACACTGGTATAGGGACCTGCAGTGGTATAGCAGGGTCCCTGGGAGGACTCATAGAAAGTCTCACCATTTATGATAGTGGTATAGGGACCTGCGGTGGTATAGCAGGGTCCCTGGGAGGGCTGGTGGAAAGTCCCTCCGGTTATGGGAGTGTTGTAGGGACCTGCAGTGGTATAGCAGGGTCCCTGGGAGGACTGATAGAAAGTCTCTCCGTTTACAACACTGGAATAGGGACCTGCGGTGGTATAGCAGGGTCCCTGGGAGGACTCATAGAAAGTCTCACCATTTATGATAGTGGTATAGGGACCTGCGGTGGTATAGCAGGGTCCCTGGGAGGGCTGATGGAAAGTCCCTCCAGTTATGGGAATGGTGTAAGGACCTGCGCTGGTATAGCAGGGTCCATCGGAGGAATGATAGAAAGTCTCTCCGTTTACGATAGTGGTATAGGGACCTGCGGTGGTATAGCAGGGTCCCTGGGAGGGCTGATGGGAAGTCCCTCCAGTTACTGAAGTGGTGTAACTATTCATTTTCCAGTAACAGTTAATCGTCGTGATTATCACCAAATCGCCAATATTTTGTTGTGATTATAGACAAATCTGTCGCACAAAAGCTCAAGAATCTGCAGGAAAGAAAAAGAAAAAATAATGATGAATATGGAGGGAGACAGGGGGGGGACACAAATTATTTATAAATGAAAATCTGAAAATCCAACAAAATTCTGGAGAGAAATCTACCGCCAGGAGGGTTAGCAAAAAATGAAATCCAGCAGAGGGCAGCACTGCCTCATACTGTATGAGCTGCTGGCCAACGGTCATATGATTTTTTTTTTAAGCTTTATTCAACATATGTTATGTAATGAACATGTCATTTTATGTAATGGGTGCTTATGTTATGCAATGATGAACGGTTGGTAAATAGGTGGATATCAAAATCATTAAGGCCCCTTTCACACAGAGGCGTTTTTACCGCGTTTTCGCGGTAAAAATAGCGCTGTAAAAATGCCTGAAATAATCCTGCCCCAGCATTCTCAATGTGAAAGCCCTGAGGGATTTCACATTGAGGCGTTGTGCTGGCTGTGCGTTGGAAAAAATCCTGCAAACAGCTTTTTTGGAGCATCTTTGGGGCGCATAAAATAGCGCTGTAAAAACGCCTATCCCCATTAAAATTAATGAGGACCGCGGTAAAAACGCATAGGCGTCATAGCGCCAACGCCTATGCGTTTTTACTGCGTTAGCGCAAAAAATAGCACTAACGCGGTAAAATCGCTGTAAAAAATCGCTGTAAAATCCCAACGCCTCAGTGTGAAAGGGGCCTTATAACGCACAGCCACGTCCTTGCTAATACCCATCGCCCTATGTAGTGCAATGACTTCTCTATGTACATATTCTCTATGGCTGGCTCCACTTTATTGGCTCATATTGTCTTTGTACTGCAGGACTCTAAATAAAATCTTTATCATTTAAAAAAAAATGAATCTGCAGTTTTTTTTTAAATGACAGTTGAGATTAGAAAATAATGGTCATGTGCCATTTAAAAAAAAAACTGCTGCAGCACTGCCTTATATGGACTCTGACCAACTGACAAGTGATGTCATAAAAAACCTCATGCAGTGTATGTTCAGTAATAAACATGTAAACAACCTATAATGTTATGTAATGGGAGCTTATGTTATATATTAGTGGTAAAATATAAAAATATAAAAAATATAAAATAAAATATTTTAAAAAATCAGACAGATATGGGAATAATTTCTAACCCACAGCTGTGTCCTTGTCCTTATAACACAATGACTTGTCTATGTACAAATTCTTTATGGCTGGCTGTACTGTCCTGGCTCATAGTCTCTGTACTGAAGGACTCTAAATTAAAAGATTTATCATTTACATTAAAAAAAATCTTCTGTTTTCAAAAATATGACAGTTACTTTTTTTAACTAAGATTCCATTCGAAAAAAACTGTCATATGACTGAAAGCGGACATCCTTGTTTTTATGTAACCAGCTTCATGAACTGAGCCCAAAGTCCTATATACTGTAGTAGATCAATACAAGTTTAAAATATGCCAGCATAAGAATCCTCTTTTTTTTAATGACAGTTATTTTTAGCCGAGCTTTGAAAATAACGGTCAGATGTTTGAAAACTGACCAGTACATAACATAAGCACTCATTACATAACATTACTGACCACTACATGCTGCAATATTCAGATTTTTTTTATAAAAATGATATATTTTATATCCTTATATTTGCCTAGATTTGATAAATCTTATGTTAATGTACAAAATTCTGTAATCTCAGATGGTGATGTGAATGCTGAGTGTAAATCTGTCCCCAGAATCCAGGAGAGAAGAAGAAATGAACTTACCGCTACGAGAGTCACCAACAAATGACATCCAGCAGAGGGCAGAGCTGCCTTATATAGGCTCTGACCTGTGATGTCATCGCAGGAGAAAAACAACTGCTTTTTTTTTAAAAAAACTTTATGCAGTGTATTGTTTAGTGACAAACATGTAAACAACCTATAATGTTATGTAATGGAAGCTTATGTTATATATTAGTGGTAAAATATAAAAATATTGAAAATATAAAATACATTTTTGCCCAAAATCACATATTTACCCCAAAATTGCCAAAAATCACACTTTTTCCCAAAAATCACACATTTTGCCCAAAATCGATTTTTTTTGCCCAAAATTGCTCAAAATCTGATTTTTTGCCCAAAATTACCCCAAATTGCCCAAAATCACACTTTTTGGCCAAAATCTAATTTTATTGTCCAAAATCACACCTTTTGCCCAAAATCACATTTTTTTGCCCAAAATTGTCCAAAATCACACTTTTTGCCTAAAATCACAAATTTTGCCCAAAATTGCCCAAAATCACACCTTTGCCCAAAATTGCCCAAAATCATACTTTTTGCCTTAAATTGCCCAAAATTACACCTTTTGCCCAAAATTTCCCAAAATCGCACCCTTTGTCCAAAATCGAATTTTTTGCCCAAAATTGCCCAAAATCACGCCTTTTGTCCAAAATTGCCCAAAATCACACTTTTTGCCCAAGATCGCACTTTTCCCCTAAAATTGCCCAAAATCACACTTTTTGTCCAAAATTGTCCAAAAATCACACTTTTGCCCAAAATCACACGTTTTGCCCATAATTGCCCCAAAACACACGTTTTGCCCAAAATTGACCAACATCGCACTTTTTGCCCAAAATCGCCCAAAATCACACCTTTTGCCCAAATTTACCCAAAATTTCACATTTTGCCCAAAATCGCAATTTTGCTCAAAACTACCCTAAATCACACTTTTTGCTCAAAATTGCCAAAAATCGCAAATTTTGCCCAAAATTTCACAAAATTACACTTTTTGCTCAAAATTGCCCAAAATCACACTTTTTGACAAAAATTACCCAAAATTGCCCAATTGGTACAAAAAAAGTGTCTGTATACTTATTTCAATTCGCTTTGCTGAAGGCTTTTGTGCTATACAAAGCTTCAGGATGGACTGGAACTTTACATAAATTCCATGAAGATATTGTCCTGGCCCTCCTGTATCCAGGTGGTGCTGCACCTCACCATCCCCAACCAAATGCAGTAAGCCGGCTGCATGAGAGGCATTTTCCGTATGTCCTCCAGAGTACCCCCACCCAACGAGCCCCCCAAAAAAGATGTCATGTCTGTAGAAAGCACGGATTTAGGCATGACACCCGTTATTATTGTCCACGCTGTCATGACAATCCTGGTTTTTGCATTGATGAATATTTTGAACGCTACCCACACACTAGTGTAGTATTAGCGTAGGGTACAGCAATGCACAGAATAGGACACACACAGGGTCTCCCAAGATGCCATCGCATTTTGAGAGACCCAAACCTGGAACCGAACAGTTGAACAGTTACAGTTACAAAAAAAGTGTTAAAAAAAGTAAAAAAAAACACAAAAAAAAATAGTTGTTGTTTTATTGTTCTCTCCCTCTCTATTCTCTCTCTATTGTTCTGCTCTTTTTTACTGTATTCTATTCTGCAATGTTTTATTGTTATTATGTTTTATTATGCTTGCTTTTCAGGTATGTAATTTTTTTATACTTTACTGTGTTTTATTGTTAACCATCATTTGCTTAGCAGGTACGCCATTCAGTTGAAGCGTAGATTTATGTATCTTGACAGCAACAGCGCTTGCTCCCACGATACATAAAGCAGTGACTCCAACATTGTAGGAGGTGATTTCACCACCACAGTTAAAAAAAGAGCATATATGCCGAAGCATGGGGGCAGCAGGGGCGGAGGAGCGATTTTGCTCCTAATGCCGCTTACATACGGTCAAAATTCTGACGGAGGCTTGCCCGTGGAAAAGTCCAACCGTGTGTACGCGCCATAACTTTTTTTGCCACAGGTTGCGTTAAAAAATGTTTTATTTTTTACTATGTTTGTTTTTGGTATTTGCTTTGCAGGTATGGTATGGTAAGGTCCTACTGTTATACTGTAATTTTATTTTGTTTTAATGGGTTTTTTTAGGTTTCAGGATTACAGCGAATACACAAAAAGTTACAAAGACCAAATGGTAACGAGTGAGGAATAGAATATGCACGGAAGATATAACAGATAATGAATCATCGACATTGGCATACAATGTTGGAGTAATAATCTAGGAGAGTAAAGGAGAGCAATGGTACATACGGTTGAAATTCCCACGGAGGCTTGCCCGTGGAAAAGTCTGACCGTGTGTACGTGGCATAACTTTTGAGGGACGATGCCCCCATGCTTCGGCATATATAAATGGTGCATGTATGCCCATCATTAGAAGTGGGTGGATGAAGGGAGGTATTCTAATGGTGGGCATACCCACCGATCAATCTCTTTTTTTCGTTCAGCCAACAGGCTGCATGAAAAAAAAGATTACAATATATGTCCAACAAGGACCAGCAACGTACTGGTATGTTTCTGGACTTTGAATGGTTATACCAGAATGATGCCTGCGGGTTTAGGTATCATCTTGGTATCATTCTTTTCAGCCAGCGGTCGGCTTTCATGTAAAAGCAATCCTAGCGGCTAGCTAATTAGCTTCTAGACTGCTTTTACAAGCAGTGGGAGGGAACGCCCCCCCCCCCGGATATAAACAGCGCCATTGGGAAATTGGGGAAGCATTTTATCACACCGATCTTGGTGTGGTCAGATGCTTTGAGGGCAGAGGAGAGATCTAGGGTCTAATAGATTTATTTTTTTTCAAAAAAGAGTACCTGTCACTACCTATTGCTATCATAGGGGATATTTACATTCCCTGAGATAACAATAAAAAATGATAAAAAAAAATGGAAGGAACAGTTTAAAAATAGAATAAAAAAGCAAAAGAAATAATAAAAAAATAAAAATAAAAAACACCCCTGTCCCCCCTGCTCTTGCGCAAAGGCGAATGCAAGCGTCGGTCTGGCGTCATATGTAAACAGCAATTGCACCATGCATGTGAGGTATCACCGCGAAGGTCAGATCAAGGGCAGTAATTTTAGCAGTAGATCTCCTCTGTAAATCTAATGTGGATGTGGTAACCTGTAAAGGCTTTTAAAGGCTTTTAAAAATGTATGTAGTTTGTCGCCACTGCGCGTTTGTGCACAATTTTAAAGCATGTCGGGTTTGGTATCCATGTACTCGGCCTAAGATCATCTTTTTTATTTCATCAAACATTTGGGCAATATAGTGTGTTTTAGTGCATTAAAATAAAAAAAGTGTATTTTTTCCCCAAAAAATGCGTTTGAGAAATCGCTATGCAAATACTGTGTGTAAAAAAAAATGCAACACCCACCATTTTTTTTTTTTTTAATCAAATCATCTTTTTATTGTTTTTTTACATACAAACATCAAAAACACCAAATACAACATACAACCCATGCCCACATTGAGAGAAACCCCCCCCCCCAAAAAAAAACACAACACAAATTGCGTCCCCCTTACCCCTAGCTCCCATGGTCTCCCTCCTCTCCCATCTCTACTCACCCATCCCCCCTCCCCTCATACCTCCAAGATATCACACCACCCTCTCCATATTTTTTCAAATTTCCCTGGGCAACCTCTGCGTAAGAAAATATACTTTTCTTTGATTACCGTTTCCCTTACTTGTATTTTCCACTCTTCTACAGTGGGTGGGTATAGTGATAGCCACTTTTGAGCAATAAGCTTACGAGCCTGGAATAGACTTCTATTTATTGAAACAATATAATCCACTGGGCTTCTCGATTCATCCAGTATACCCAGAAGACAACCCCCAGGCTCCATGAGTATCCCACTCTCAAATACACTATTAATCATAGATACCACCCCAGACCAATAGCAATGAAGTTTAGGGCATCTCCATATCATGTGTATTAAATTGGCGCCTCTCCCTTTACATCTAGGGCAACGGTCTGTATCTCTACATTTCCATTTAAATAATTTCTCTGGTGTGTAATGTGCCCTATGTAGGATAAATAGTTGTGTTAAATTTTGTGTTGGAGATAGAGAGGCCTGAGGTATTACTGATAGTGCCTGTGCCCACTGTTCATCTGATATTGTCCCAATATCCCCTGACCAGGCTAGTCTTGCTGGTATGTCCACAGTTTTTTTAAATTTATCAAATAATATATCATTTAATTGTGATATCAGACCCTTTTTATTTTGCCCTGTCTTCTCCAGCAAGGCTATCACCACTGACTTATTAAACTTCAATTCCTGTATACGACCCTGTTTTTTTAACGCATGCCTAAGCTGAAGGAATTGAAAAAATCTTTGATTTGGAATATTATATTCTTTACCTAATTCACTAAAGGTTTTCATCACATCTTCCTCAATTAGCTGTGGCATATACCTTAGTCCCTTCTGCCTCCAAAACTCAAACCCCTCCAATTTCCCCAGTTCCACATATCTACTATTATTCCAAATTGGCGTGTATGAAGTAAATCCCTTTACTTCAGTAATTTTCCTCATTTTCTGCCATACCATGTCAAATAATTTACCCGTATGGAATCCTTTATCGCACATTTGATTTCTCGATTCTAGTAAAGAAATTAGTGGATAAACTTCATAAACTGATAATAGCAGATTCTGTATAGGATCAGACTGTAATACTTTTGTCCATCCACTAAAATGTTGTATTTGTGAGGCTAAAAAGTAGTTTTTGGGATCTGGGATTGCAAGACCACCCTCTTCCTTATTTAACATTAAAGTTGTTAACTTTATACGTGGTCGTTTATTCCTCCAAATCAACTCTCTAAAGAGAGATTCTATTTTTCTAAACCAAAAGGCTGTAATCCATACGGGTGAATTATTAAACACATAAAGTAATTGCGGGGCCCAAATCATTTTGATAAGATTTGCTCTTCCTATCACCGTCAGAGGTAACTTACACCAACTTCGACATTTATCTTTGAATTTTGCTAATAATGGTTTCAAATTTAAATTAATATAGTCTTTTACATCCCGAGAAATCTCTATCCCCAAATATTTCACTGTGTCCTTAATTTGGATTTTAGAGGCTTGATTTAATAATGGGGTTTTTAACTCATCTAATGGTAATAGTATGGATTTATCCCAGTTAATCTGGAAACCCGAAAATGACCCAAATATGGAAATAAGGCTCATAAGTTCCGATAATGAGTTTGAGGTATCCCCCAGGAAAATAAGAGCGTCATCTGCATAAAGGGCCACTTTATCCTCTCTTCCTGCCCGACAAAACCTGACTATTTTGGTTGATTGTCTAATGGCAAGGGCAAGGGTCTCTACTGCTATAGCGAACAGTAATGGCGATAGGGGACAACCCTGCCTTGTCCCTCTAGATAAGGTAAACGGGCTAGATATTGTATTATTAATTCTTACCCTTGCTTTAGGGTCCCTGTATAATATTTTCACCCATTTTAAAAAACCTGTACCTATTCCAAAAGCCTCCAATACAGTCCATAAATATTCCCATCCACCATATCAAAGGCCTTTTGGGCATCTAAGCATAGTATTGCTCTTGATCCCCTATTTTCCATAGGCAATTGCAAATTCAAAAATAATCTGTGAATGTTTGTTGCAGCTGCTCTCTTTGGAATAAAACCTGTTTGATCTTCGTGTATCAAACTACTAATGTATTTTGATAACCTATTTGCGAGAACCCTGGCCAAAATTTTAACATCTGAGGTAAGGAGGGATATAGGACACCCACCATTTTAATCTGTAGGGCCTTTGCTTTCAAAAAATATATAATTAGGGTTGAGCGGACCCGAACTGTAAAGTTCGGGTCCGTACCGAACTTTTGGGTTTTTGGGTCCCAGACCCGAACCCGAACAATTGACTGTATGTTCAGGTTCGGGTCCGGTGTTCGGCAATATGCATGTAAAGCAGCACTTGTTTCCCGTGCTTAGAACTGTCCCTGCACAAAGTGTCATTTCTGAAGGAAAAAAAGTCACTTAAAACTCACTCGCGGCTATTATGAATTGTCGGCTCCCGGCAATACATAGAAAAGTCATTGATAAAAATAAAAAAAAGCGTGGGGGTTCCCCCAAATTCAATTACCAGGCCCTTCAGGTCTGGTATGGATTTTAAGGGGAACTCCACCCCAAATGTAAAAAAAAATGGCGTGGAGTACCCCCAAAAATCCAGACCAGACCCTTTATCCGAGCACGCAACCTGGCAGGCCGCAGGAAAAGAGGGGGGGATGAGAGAGCGCCCCCTCTCCTGAACCGTACCAGGCCACATGCCCTCAACATGGGGAGGATGTCCCCATGTTGATGGGGACAAGGGCCTCATCCCCACAGCCCTTGCCCGGTGGTTCTGGGGGTCTGCGGGCGGGGGGCTTATCGGAATCTGGAAGACCCCTTTAACAAAGGGGACCCCCAGATCCCGGCCCCCCCTATGTGAATTGGTAATGGGGTACCCCTAAAATTTCACAAAGAAAGTGTAAAAAATTGTAAAAAAAATACACAGACACCATTGGGAAAGTCCTTATTAAAAAAAAAAAAAAAAACATTCCAGCGATGAAATCCAGTGTCCCACGGCGATCCGATGTCCGGCGCTGTCCACACGAAAGGTCATTGGCTGAGCGGTGAGCCTGAGCGCATAGGCGTTAGCGCTATTTTTAGTGCTAACGTGGTAAAAACGTGGTAAAACCGCTTATAGTTTTTAGCGCATTATTGCAACGCCTCAGTGTGAAAGGGGCCGAAGTGTCAGAAAGGGCTTTGTCTTCAAGTGGTTGGAAGAATGATGTGTGACATAAGCTTCTAAATGTTGTGCATAAAATGCCAGGACTGTTCAAACCCCCCCCCCCCAAATGACCCCATTTTGGAAAGTAGACACCCCAAGCTATTTGCTGAGAGGAATGTCGAGTCCATGGAATATTTTATATTTGGACACAAGTGGCGGAAAAAAGAAATTTTTTTTTTTTTTGCACAAAGTTGTCACTAAATTATATATTGCTCAATTTTTGATTTCACTCCTCACTGCTTATCAGTTTCGGAGGCCATGGAATGCCCAGATGGCACAAACCCCCCCCCCAAATGACCCCATTTTGGAAAGTAGACACCCCAAGCTATTTTCTGAGAGGTATGGTGAGTATTTTGCAGATCTCGCTTTTTGGCACAAATTTTCTGAAAAATAAAAGTTTTCTTTCTTCATTTTTAAAAACAAATGAGAGCTGTAAAATACTCACCATGCCTCTCAGCAAATAGCTTGGGGTGTCTACTTTCCAAAATGAGGTCATTTGGGGGGTTTTGTGCCATCTGGGCATTCCATGGCCTCCGAAACTGTGATAGGCAGTGAGGAGAGAAATCATAAATTTACACCCTTAGAAAGCCTGAAGGCGGTGCTTGGTTTTCGGGGTCCCGTACGCAGCTAGGCTCCCAAAAAGTCCCACACATGTGGTATCCCCGTACTCAGGAGAAGAAGCAGAATGTATTTTGGGGTGTAATTCCACATATGCCCATGGCATGTTTGAGCAATATATCATTTAGTGACAACTTTGTGCAAAAAAAAAAAAGTTTGTCATATTCCCGCAACTTGTGGCAAAATATAAAATATTCCATGGACTCAACATGCCTCTCAGAAAATAGCTTGGGGTGTCTACTTTTCAAAATGGGGTCATTTGGGGGGGTTTGTGCCATCTTGGCATTTTATGGCCTTCAAAACTGTCATAGGTAGTGAGGAGTGAAATCAAAAATGTATGCCCTTAGAAATCTTGAAGGCGGTGCTTGGTTTTCGGGGTCCCGTACGCAGCTAGGCTCCCAAAAAGTCCCACACATGTGGTATCCCCGTACTCAGGAGAAGCAGCAGAATGTATTTTGGGGGACAATTTTACATATAACCATGGCATGTGTGAGCAATATATCATTTAGTGACAACTTTTTGTAATTTGTAATTTTTTTTGTCATTATTCAATCACTTGGGACAACATTTTTTAATATTCAATGGGCTCAACATGCCTCTCAGCAATTTCCTTGGGGTGTCTACTTTCCAAAATGGGGTCATTTGGGGGGGTTTTGTACTGCCCTGCCATTTTAGCACCTCAAGAAATGAGATAGGCAGTCATAAACGAAAAGCTGTGTAAATTCCAGAAAATGTACCCTAGTTTGTAGACGCTATAACTTTTGCGCACACCAGTAAATATACGCTTATTGTCATTTTTTTACCAAAGACATGTGGTTGAATACATTTTGGCCTAAATGTATGACTAAAATTTAGTTTATTAGATTTTTCTTATAACAACGAGTAGAAAATATATATTTTTTTCTAAATTTTCTGATTTTTCCGTTTTATATCGCAAAAAATAAAAATCGCAGAGGCATTAAAATACCATCAAAAGAAAGCTCTATTTGTGGGGGAAAAAAAAGAACGCAAATTTCGTTTGGGTACAACATTGCATGACTGCGTAATTACCAGTTAAAGCAGCGCAGTGCCAAATTGTAAAAACACCTCTGGTCTTTAAGCTGCATAATGGTCCGGGGCTGAAGTGTTTAAAGGGGAGTTCCAGCCTTTTTCTTAAGTTTATTAAAAGTCAGCAGCTACAAAAAGTATAGCTGCTGACTTTTAATAAACAGACACTTACCTGCTCCACGGGGGCCGCCTAAGGCAAGAGGAGGAGTCACCGAGGCGGTCCCTGGGCGGAAGGAGGAAGTGGGACAGGAAGTCCCACTCCTACCGAAGCCCCCGCCCCCCCCCCCAAAAAAGGAATTTTAAAAAAATCAGACAGATATGGGAATAATTTCTAACCCACAGCTGTGTTTTTGTCCTTATAACACAATGACTTGTCTATGTACAAATTCTTTATGGCTGGCTGTACTGTCCTGGCTCATATTGTCTGTACTGAAGGACTTTAAATGAACCACTTCATTACCCGCGTAAAGTAAAATGACGGCCGCAAGGTGGCTTTGCCATCCTGGGCGGCCGTCATATGATGTCCTCGGGCCTCCACTGTCTGGAAAGGAAAAACGTGATGACGTCACCAGGGCTCCACCCATCATCACGTTTTTCCTTTCCAGACCGTGGATTGACGATAGGGAGTAGAGAGAAGGTAATGGAGACGCCGCAGCTCCTTACATGACCGCATATGTGATTGCTGTTTCGCTGATATACCAACATCACGCTTGTAAGTGCAATAATTCTTATAATACATTTATTTGAGTTAACATACTGCACCATGAGAATATTTTTTACCTTCCATGTCCGCGAGTAACACCTCAATTACACTTTGCTGTTTCCGGATACCACTTGAGTCTTAGGTGAGACTGTGTGACAGTCCCGGCCTTTCTGGTAAGCAGGCTACTTCTTAATTGGGTGTCGAGCTATTTGCACAGCCACGGTGGCTGATGTGAAGATTTGTGTCACTTATCTATTTTTCACTCATTTGGATGCCAAGCATTGCATAGAATCTTATGAACTTCATTGTGATTGGGACTCTGCATTTGTTTTCTTTTCTTTTTTCACCCGCTGAATTTTTCACCACTCACAATTCCTTAATTCCTTTACTTTAATTTTGCATAGACCTACATGTACTTTATGAGATTGAGATTCTGCAATAGTTTTCCTTTCTCACTGTTTTTTTCACTTGTTGATATTTTTTTCATCTCATTTGTTTATGCTATTGGTATCTTGCCCAGATATATCAATTTTATGTGATTAGGATTCTGCAATATTTTTCCTCCTTCACTAATTTTTATGTCTTAATTTCATTCAATTGAAAATTACTTAGACTCATATGAATTTAAAAAAAAGGAGACTCTGCATTAGTTTTCATTTTCACCAATTTTTCACATTACACCTATTGAGATTCATTTATTTATTCATTTAGCGCTGCACCTCATTTTACATATTTTAGTGTAGGTGTAAGGTCGGTGGGTCAGTGTGTGTGGGTCAGTGTGTGTGGGTCAGTGTGTGTGTGTGGGTCAGTGTGTGTGTGGGTCAGTGTGTGTGTGGGTCAGTGTGTGTGTGGGTCAGTGTAGGTGTCAGTGTAGGTGTCAGTGTAGGTGTCAGTGTAGGTGTCAGTGTGTGAGTCAGTGTAGGTGTCAGGAGGGTCAGTGTAGGTGTCAGGTGTGGGTCAGTGTGTGTGTGGGTCAGTGTAGGTGTCAGTGTAGGTATCAGTGTAGGTGTCAGTGTAGGTGTCAGTGTGTGGGTCAGTGTAGGTGTCAGGAGGGTCAGTGTAGGTGTCAGGTGTGTGTCAGTGTGGGTGTCAGTGTGGGTGTCAGTGTAGGGGTCAGTGTAGGGGTCACTGTGTGGGTCAGTGTAGGTGTCAGTGTGGGTGTCAGTGTGGGTGTCAGTGTAGGGGTCAGTGTAGGGGTCAGTGTGTGGGTCAGTGTAGGTGTCAGGTGGTGGGTCAGTGTAGGTGTCAGGTGGTGGGTCAGTGTAGGTGTCAGTAGATGGGTCAGTGTAGGTGTCAGTAGGTGGGTCAGTGTAGGTGTCAGGTGGGTCAGTGTAGGTGTCAGGTGGGTCAGTGTAATGGTCACGTAGGTCAGGTGTGCAAGGTAGTGGTGTGCAGGTTAGTGGTCGTGTGTAGTGTAGTGGAAAGTCCGCAGGTTGGGGGCACAAATTTCTTGCCTTGCCCCGGGCGCTGACAACCCACGCTATGCCACTGTCCAGATGTAATACATTGCCTGCACTGTGTGAGTACCTCCTCCCCAGGCTGGGTTCACACCTATGCGGGTTGCAGTTAATTTGTTTTCTTGGTGCATTCTGCCTTTTTGACAATTTTTTTAAATGTGTTTTTGATGCATTTTGCAATTTTTGGTAGTTGTCTGTTGTCATGCAGGAGAAACCAGCAAAAATGCAGCAAAAACGCAAGCACTGCATTTTTTACACGTTTCTGCTGCATTTCCATTGAAGTCTATGGAACCAAAAATGCAACCTGCTGTGGGCATAAAAGTCCCCGACCCTTTTCAAAAAAACGCACCGGTTGAAAACGCACAGATGTGAACGTGACTCCTAGGAAATCATGTTAAATGGACTGTAGTGCATTTCTGCAAAACTTGAAAACACACTGATGTGAGGCAGGCCTCACTGATGACTTTTACTTCTTTCCATACATTAGAGTCACCTAACAATTCCAATGGTGGAAAATATCAGGAGTAGGGATGGGCGAACTGTTCGGGCAAAGCATTGGTTTTGGCCCCAAACAGCGCCTATTTGGGTGTTCACGTGCAAACATCCGAATTTGCGGTGCTTTCAGCGGGATGTTCCCCCACCGAGCACACAGCAGTGAATATGTTATTAAGGCCACCATGTCCATACCAAATGATGATTTATAAGCTGCCAGCGGGTTTGCCCACTGACAGCTAAATGCAAAATAAAATTGCTGGCAATAAAAAAAAAAAATGTTTTATTGCCAGCAAAAATGGATATTGGTACAGACTTTGAGGGGAACCCCCACACCCCCCAAAATGCATACAAGACCCTTATCTGAGCATGCAGCCCAGGAAAGGGGGAATGAGTGAGCCATATGCCCTCAACATGGGGGGGGGGTGCTTTGGGGCAGGGGTGCATGCTAAGTCAGTGACATCACATGGGGGCGGTGCCACCAGCTGACATCGCCAGGTGGCCCCGCCCCTTACCTATTTAACCACTTAACGACCGCCCACTGTAAATATACGTCGGCAGAATGGCACGGACAGGCACAATCACGTACCTGTACGTGACTGCCTTCGTATGGGTGGGGGGTCCGATCAGACCCCCCTCCGGTACAGTGGGCGGCCGGGATCGCTTCGGGAGCGATCCGTGATGAGGGGGCCGCCATTCGATTCTGGCTACCCCCTCGCGATTGCTCCCGGCGAATCAAATGCTTCCTCTGCCTGTGTAATGTTTACACAGGCAGGAGGAAGTGATGTCATCCCTCATGCGGCGCATATACCGAGCGCCGCATGAGAGAAGACACAGAGGTTAGTGCACAAACACTACACTAACACCAGCACACATAGGTACATGATCGCCCCCCCAGGCCCCCCCAGAAACCCCCAGATCACCCCCCCACATCACCCCCCAGCCCCCAGTCACAGTGTCACTGATTGCAGTGACCATTTATTTACTGATCACTGCAATCAGTGACATTTGTGACTGTAAAAGTGTCAGGGCAGTTAGTTTTAGGTCCAGTGTAGCCCCCTAACCCCCCCTAATAAAGGTTTAACCCCTTGATCACCCCCCAGGTAACCCTTTCACCCCCTAGCACCGCCGTCACTAAGCGATCATTTTTCTGATCGCTGTTTTAGTGTCGGTGATGGCGATAGGTAGCCAGTTATTTTTTTTAGGCTCGCCGCAGGTTTTTATAGCGTCGGGTACCCCTATATATTACCTAATAAAGGTTTAACCCCTTGATCGCCCCCCCAGGTAACCCTTTCACCCCCTAGCACCGCTGTCACTAAGCGATCGTTTTTCTGATTGCTGTTTTAGTGTCGGTGATGCCGATAGGTAGCCAGTTTTTTTTTTTTGGTTTGCCACAGGTTTTTATAGCGTCGGGTACCCCCATATATTACCTAATAAAGGTTTAACTCCTTGATCGCCCCTCAGGTAACCCTTTCACCCCATTTTGCCAGTTTCACTAAGCGATCGTTTTTCTGATCGCTGTCTTAGTGTCGGTGATGCCGATAGGTAGCCAGTTATTTTTTTTAGGTTCGCCGCAGGTTTTTATAGCGTCGGGTACCCCCATATATTACCCAATAAAGGTTTAACCCCTTGATCGCCCCCCAAGGTAACCCTTTCACCCCCTAGCACCGCTGTCACTAAGCGATCGTTTTTCTGATCGCTGTCTTAGTGTCGGTGATGCCGATAGGTAGCCAGTTATTTTTTTTAGGTTCGCCGCAGGTTTTTATAGCATCGGGTACCCCCATATATTACCTAATAAAGGTTTAACCCCTTGATCGCCCCCCAGGTAACCCTTTCACCCCCTTTTGCCAGTGTCACTAAGCGATCGTTTTTCTGATCGCTGTCTTAGTGTCGGTGATGCCGATAGGTAGCCAGTTATTTTTTTTAGGTTCGCCGCCGGTTTTTATAGCGTCGGGTACCCCCATATATTACCTAATAAAGGTTTAACCCCCTGATTGCCCCTAGTTAACCCTTTCACCAGTGATCACCATATAAGTGTTACGGGTGACGCTGGTTAGTTAGTTTGCTTTTTATAGTGTCAGGTCACCCGCCGTATATAACCCAATAAAGGTTTAACCCCCTGATCGCCCAGCGGGTGAGATCAATTAGGTTTTAGCGTCAGAGAGGGTCTGCGTCACACCCCAGGCAGCGTCAGATTAGTGCCAGTAACGCTAACACCCACGCGTGAAGCATACACCTCCCTTAGTGGTATAGTATCTGAACAGATCAATATCTGATCTGATCAGATCTATACTAGCGTTCCAAGCAATTTAGGGTTCCCAAAAACGCAGTGTTAGCGGGATCAGCCCAGATACCTGCTAGCACCTGCGTTTTGCCCCTCCGTCCAGCCCAGGCCACCCAAGTGCAGAATCTATCGATCACTGTCACTTACAAAACACAACACAAATAACTGCAGCGTTCGCAGAGACAGGCCTGATTCCTGCGACTCCAGTGCTGTAGGAGGTGATTTCACCACCACAGTTAAAGAAAAAAGCATATATGCCGAAGCATTGGGGCAGCAGGGGCGGAGGAGCGGAGGAGCGATTTTGGTCCTAATGCCGCGTACATACGGTCAAAATTCCGACGCAGGCTTGCCTGTGGAAAAGTCCGACCATGTGTGTGCAACATAACTTTTGCGGGAGGATGCCCCCATGCTTCGGCATATATAAATGGTGCATGTATGCCCATCATTAGAAGTGGGTGGATGAAGGGCGGTATTCTAATGGTGGGCATACCCACCGATCAATCTGTTTTTTTCGTTCAGCCAACAGGCTGCATGAAAAAAAAGATTACAATACATGTCCAACAAGGACCAGCATGTTGCTGGACTTTGAATGGTTATAACAGTTTGATGTCTGCGGGTTTAGGTATCATCTTGGTATCATTCTTTTCAGCCAGAGGCGGCTTTCATGTAAAAGCAATCCTAGTGGCTAATTAGCCTCTGGACTGCTTTTACAAGCAGTGGGAGGGAATGTTCCCCCCCCCCCGGATATAAAAAGCGCCATTGGGAAATTGGGAAAGCATTTTATCACACCGATCTTGGTGTGGTCAGATGCTTTGAGGGCAGAGGAAAGATCTAGGGTCTAACAGACCCCAGTTTTTTCAAAAAAAGAGTACCTGTCACTACCTATTGCTATCATAGGGGATATTTACATTCCCTGAGATAACAATAAAAATGATTAAAAAAAATATATGGAAGGAACAGTTTAAAAATAAAATAAAAAAGCAAAATTAATAATAAAAAAAAAAAAAAAAGCACCCCTGTCCTGCCCTGCTCTTGCGCAATGGCGAACGCAAGCGTCGGTCTGGCGTCATATGTAAACAGCAATTGCACCATGCATGTGAGGTATCACCGCGAAGGTCAGATCGAGGGCAGTAATTTTAGCAGTAGACCTCCTCTGTAAATCTAACGTGGTAACCTGTAAAGGCTTTTAAAGGCTTTTAAAAATGTATGTAGTTCGTCGCCAATGCGAGTTTGTGCGAAATTTTAAAGCATGTCGTGTTTGGTATCTATGTACTCGGCCTAAGATCATCTTTTTTATTTCATCAAACATTTGGGCAATATAGTGTGTTTTAGTGCATTAAAATTAAAAAAAGTGTATTTTTTCCCCAAAAAATGCGTTTGAAAAATCGCTGCGCAAATACTGTGTGGGAAAAAAAATGCAACACCCACCATTTTAATCTGTAGGGCCTTTGCTTTAAAAAAATATATAATGTTTGGGGGTTCAACATAATTTTCTTGCAAAAAAAAAAAAATGTTTTCATGTAAACAAAAAGTATCAGAAAGGGCTTTGTCTATAAGTGGTTAGAAGAGTGGATGTAAGCTTCCTAATGTTGTGTATAAAATGTCAGAACAGTTCAAACCCCCCCCAAATGACCCCATTTTGGAAAGTAGACACCCCGAGCTATATACTGAGAGGCATGTCGAGTCCATTGAATATTTTATATGTTGACACAAGTTGCGGAAAAAAGACAATTTATTTTATTTTTTATTTTTTTTTGCACAAAGTTGTCACTAAATGATATATTGCTCAAACATGCCATGGGCATATGTGGAATTACACCCCAAAATACATTCTGCTGCTTCTCCTGAGTACGGGGATACCACATGTGTGAGACTTTTTGGGAGCCTAGCCGCGTACGGGACCCCAAAAACCAAGCACTGCCTTCAGGCTTTCTAATGCCGTGTACACACGACCGTTTTTCTCGTCGAGAGAAACAAAATTTTTTCCTTTTGACGAGAAAAACGATCGTCTGTGGGCATTTTGTCATTTTTCTCGACGAGAAAAACGGCATTAAAAACGACGAGAAAAATTAGAACATGTTCTAATTTTTCTCGTCGTTTTTCCCGTCATTTTTTCCGCTGCAGTTTTCCCATAGGGAAACACTGCCGCGGAGCCCACAGACGGTCGTTTTTCTCGACAAGAGAAAAAATGTCGTGAAAAACGACCGTGTGTGGGGAACAAGCCGTTCCCTCGTTTTTAATGTCATTATTCTCGGCGGTTTTTTAACCGCCGTGAATAATGATCGTGTGTATGCAGCATAAGGGTGTAAATTTTTTATTTCACTCCTCACTGCCTATCACAGTTTCGGAGGCCATGGAATGCCCAGATGGCACAAACCCCCCCCCCCAAATGACCCCATTTTGAAAGTAGACACCCCAAGCTATTTGCTGAGAGGTATTGTGAGTATTTTGCAGATCTCGCTTTTTGTCACAAAGTTTTGAAAATTGAAAAAAAAATATATTTTCTTTCTTCATTTTCAAAAACAAATGAGAGCTGTAAAATACTCACCATGCCTCTCAGCAAATAGCTTGGGGTGTCTACTTTCCAAAATGGGGTCATTTGGGGGGGTTTTGTGCTATTTTGGCATTTTATGGCCTTCGAAACTGTGATAGGTAGTGAGGAGTGAAATCAAAAATATGTGCCCTTAGAAATCCTGAAGGCGGTGCTTGGTTTTCGGGGTCCCGTACGCGGATAGGTTCCTAAAAAGTCCCACACGTGTGGTATCCCCGTACCCAGGAGAAGCAGCAAAATGTATTTTGGGGTGCAATTTCACATATAACCATGGCATGTGTGAGCAATATATCATTTAGTGACAACTTTTTGTAATTTTATTTTATTTTTATTTATTTTGTCATTATTCAATCACTTGGGACAAAAAAAAATATTCAATGGGCTCAACATGCCTCTCAGCAATTTCCTTGGGGTGTCTACTTTCTAAAATGGGGTCATTTGGGGGGGGGTTTGTACTGCCCTGCCATTTTAGCACCTCAAGAAATGAGATAGGCAGTCATAAATTAAAAGCTGTGTAAATTCCAGAAAATGTACCCTAGTTTGTAGACGTTATAACTTTTGCGCAAACCAATAAATATCTGCTTATTGACATTTTTTTTACTAAAGACATGTGGCTGAATACATTTTGGCCTAAATGTATGACTAAAATTGAGTTTATTCGATTTTTCTTATAACAAAAAATAGAAAATATCATTTTTTTTCAAAATTTTCAGTCTTTTGCCGTTTATATCGGAAAAAATAAAAATCACAGAGGCAATCAAATACCATTAAAAGAAAGCTCTATTTGTGGGAAGAAAAGGACGCAAATTTCGTTTCGGTACAACATTGCATGTCCGCACAATTTCCAGTTAAAGCAGCGCAGTGCAAAACTCTGAAAACACCTCTGGTCCTTTAGCTACAAAATGGTCCGGGGCTTAAGTGGTTAAAGTGGAGCTCCACCCTAAATAGCAACTTTTGCTATTTGGAACCCTCCCCCCCTCCGGTGTCACAATTGACACCTTTCAGGGGGGAGGGGGGTGAAGATACCTGTCTAAGACAGGTATTTTCACCCACATCCGGGAGTCCTGTCTCCGGGAATCTGCGGGAGTTACGTCACTTCCCGCAGACTTCCCTTGGTGTTCTGGGAGACACTCGGCTCCCAGAACACAGGAGCACCAATCAGAACGGCGCAGCGCGACTCGCGCATGCGCCGTAGGGAACCGGGCATGAAGCCGCAGGGCTTCACTTCCTGGTTCCCTCAGCGAGGATGGCGGAGGGAGCAGCAGAGCGACGAGCGGTTCGCTCGTCCTCTGCTGCGGACGTCGCTGGACTCCAGGACAGGTAAGTGTCCAAATATTAAAAGCCAGCAGCTGCTGTAGCTGTAGCTGCTGGCTTTAAAAAAAAATTTTCCGGTGGAGCAACCCCTTTAAGAACTGTCAGACGGCGGGGCAGGCAGTTGGCAGTTAGCCTTAGTCGCAGGCGGTTGTCGATGGTTCGGGACATTTTTTTATTTTTAATAATGGAATTGTCAAAAACTGTGCTTTTTTTTCTTTTTGACACTTTTTTGGGTGAATGAGTAGGGGTGCAATGTACTCCGTACTCATTCACAAGGGGGGGGGGGAATCTGGGGTTAAAGATGCAGATAAGCCCCCTGCCCACAGACCCCCACAACCACCGTTCAGGGTTCTTGAGATGAGGCCCTTGTCCTGATCAACATGGGGACAAGGTGCCCCAAAGCACCCCCCCATGTTGAGGGTATGTGGCCTAGTATGGGTTTTGGAGAAGGGGGCACTTGCTCGTCTCCCCCCCCTTGGAATGGGGGTTTCCTCAAAATCCATACAAGACATAAGAGTCTGGTATGGATTTAGGGGGGCCCCACGCCATTTAAAAAAATAAATAAAAAATTGCAGTTTTTTGTTAATATTTTCCTATTGCCAGCAATGGCTTGCAGATGGGAAAATCTATTTAAATTTCTTTTTTTTTTCTTTGTAAATGTCAGTTGCAGCAGGTTCTATACACGGTACAGATATGCCATTTTACAGGCAGACTAAGGGGACCCCCTAGGCACTATATTTAAAGGAATTTTTCATTTTTATTGTTTAACCACTTACTCACTGGGCACTTAAATCCCCCTCCTGCCCAGAGCAATTTTCAGCTTTCGGCGCTGTCATTCTTTGAACGACGATTGCGCGATCATACAACACTGTACTCAAACAAATAGAGCTTTCTTTTGGTGGTATTTGATCACCTCTGCGGTTTTTATTTTTTGTTAAAAAAAATTAAAATACGGACATTTAAAAAAAAATACAAAACCGTTTTATATTTTGTTATAAAATTTTGCAAACAGGTAATTTTTCTCCTGCATTGATGTATGCTGATGAGGCTGCACTGATGGGCACCGAAAGGCTGCATTGATGGGCACTGATAGGTGGCACCGGTGGGCACTAATAGGTGGCACTGAGAAGAGGCACTGTGATGGAGTATATAAAATGAATATTTTATTTATAATACGTTTTATCTCTATCTATTATCCATTATAGTTTGAGAAGCTTAGCAAGGGTTAAATGTTTATTTTCTTGATTTTCTGTTGCTGACAGTCTATATCCACCTCAGGAACTCAGGGTGACTAGTGTCCTTTTACGAGAACCATCTGTTAGGAACAGAAATCCATTTTGAGATATTTCTGTAGAATGAGAAGCCTATTGATTTTCATATTGGGAACCAGAGGGTTTGTGTATGTTAAGGGTACACGTTTGAAATATTATATGCTAATTAAGGATATCGTTTAGAAGTATTTTTATGTGTGTGTCCTAGTATTCATGAAACAATAACCACAAAAAGTGTTTTCCTTGATTAAAAAATATAGCAGAGATATTCAGCTCAGAGTGAAGAAAAAAGAACAGATGTCCTGTGTAGTCCTTCAGCTCCCCCCCCCTCCGAGCAAGACTAAAAAGGAGAAAAGAGTATTCCGGGACACTCTGGCAAGAGAAAGAAACTGACGTCACAAGAAGAAGCTCCATATATGAACAAGAACTAATTATATGTACATGCTTGTGATGACGTTGTCTGTGTAAAATTTGCCTTTAAAAAGGGCTGAGACCGGGACAAGGTCTGGAAGTGATAAAGAATTTATGCTAGAGAACAGTATGGCGTTATTTCTTTCAAGCTAGAAAATAGGCCTATTCACTCCAGCACAGATTTGGAACAGCGGCAGAACAAGAAAATAGTTTCTGGGATTGGACCAGAACCGATCCATTACAGCACTAAGAGGTGGTACTGATGGGTGGCACTGAAGGGCATTGATAGGTGGCACTGGTGGGCACTGAGAAGTGGCACTAATAGGTGTCACTGATAGCTGGCACTGATGGACACTGATAGGTGGCAGTGGTGGGCATTGATGGGTGGCAGTGATGAGCACTGATCGGCACTGGTAGGTGACACTGATAGGCAGCACTGCTAGGTGGCACTGATGAGGCACTGATTACCACCACTGGTGGGCACTGATGTGTGGCACTTGTGGGCATTGATAGGTGGCACTGATTGCTGGCACTGTTATGCACTGGTGGGCACTGTTGGCACTGGCAGGTGGCACTGGCAGGTGGTACTGGTGGGTACAGATGAGATGACTGTGTAACTTTCCTCTTCGGGACCGATGTCTCTTACATAGAAGCCGGTGATCGGCTTTTTTTTCTCCTCTCGCTGTCAGCGTGAGGAGAAAAAAAACGATTATCGATCTTCTGTTTACATCACGTGATCAGCTGTCATTGACTGACAGCTGATCACGTGGTAAGGGGCCGGGATCAGCTTCTTACTCCGATCTATGATCACAGAGACTCAGTGATTTGGTGTTCACAGGGAGCGTGCAAAAGGGGAGGACGTCTATTGAAGGCCTCCTGGCAAAGTAGGTCCACACTGCAGCCGTCATTTGGGTATAGCATGGATCTGATGGGGTTAAGCATCATTAAAATCACTTCTAATGTAAAAAAAAATTGCATTGATACATGTCCCCCAGTGCAGTACCCGGCCCCATACTCTTTTTATGGCCAATAACTTGCATATAAGCCTTCAAAATGGACACTTTTGATTTTTCATGTTTGGGTGCCAAAGACTTTAATAGGGTTTGCGGCTTGGGGCCGAAAGTTACTTCAAGGGTTCCTCTGTGATGAAAAGGCTGCTCTAGACAAGTGACTTCCACTACTGGGACTCTCTCATTCTCTTAATACAGTATCTCACAAAAGCGAGTACACCCCTCAAATTTTTGTCAATATATTATTCTATCTTTTCATGTGACAACACTGAAGAAATGACACTTTGCTACAATTTAACCTGTTGTCCACCGCCCACCGTCAAATGACGGCGGGCGGAAGACTCTCTCGTTCTGACGGGACGTCATACGACATCCTGCCTTTAAAAGGAGCTAGGGATGAGAGAGCGCCCCCCCTCCTGAACCGTACCAGGCCACATGCCCTCAACATGGGGAGGGTGCTTTGGGGTCTGACCATGTTGATGGGGACAAGGGCCTCATCCCCACAACCCTTGCCCGGTGGTTGTGGGGGTCTGCGGGCGGGGGGCTTATCGGAATCTGGAAGCCCCCTTTAACAAGGGGACCCCCAGATCCCGACCCTCCACTATTTGAATTGGTAACGGGGTCCATTGTACCCCTACCAATTCACCAAAAAGAGTGTCAAAAGTGTCACCAAAAAAAAAAAAAATGTCCAGTGATGTAAATCCACACCGTCTGATGGACCGAAAATGAGAAAAAAAATTGTGTATACTACAAAAAAAATTGCTGTGTGCTGATAAAGTGTTCGGGTTTGGCTTGAAAAAAAGGTGGCAACCCTAGATCTGGGCCCTTCTTGACTGCGCTGTCCTCATGTGCTTATACGTGGAACTACGAGTTACAGCATGCACACATTCCACCCTGCTGCCAGACATCCATTAGACACACTCCTTTAGTCAATGAACAGTCTTTTGCTTGTTTTTGTTATTTTATTAGGGGATTGAACTTGGTTGGGGAAAGGGACATGGGATGCCCATAGAACAAATTAGTACTTTGAAGACTATAGTAACTGCGTCACGCTTCTCAAAAAGGACAAGATGGCTGACCCTAAACTTGACAGACTTTTACGTCAGAACACTTCTTCCTCCAGCACACTGCTTGACAGACTTTTACCTCAGAACACTTCTTCCTCCAGCACACTTCTACTTGACCGACTTTTACGTCAGAACACTTCTTCCTCCAGCACACTAAGCACACTACTTGACAGACTTTTACCTCAGAGCAGTTCTTCCTCCAGCACACTTCTACTTGACTGACTTTTACCTCAGAACACTTCTTCCTCCAGCACACTTCTACTTGACAGACTTTTACCTCAGAACACTTCTTCCTCCAGCACACTTCTACTTGACCGACTTTTACCTCAGAACACTTCTTCCTCCAGCACACTTCTACTTGACCGACTTTTACCTCAGAACACTTCTTCCTCCAGCACACTACTTTCTGTCACAGTCTTAATAATCCTGTCAAGCCATCAGAACTAATTTGTTCTATGGGCATCCCATGTCCCTTTCCCCAACCAAGTTCAATGACTAGGCCTCACTCTGAATAAGTTGCAGTTAATTTTCTTAATGACCTTATTTAGGCCGGGGCCTGCAGTAGCCCTTTATGGCAGCAACCGTTTACTTGAGAAGAATAAATGTTGATGGACTACTAATCCCAGTCCGACTTGCAAATCCTGCCCGCCCTCCTGGCTGCATCGATTTGATGCAATTTATCAATCGCGGGCAAAATCGCAGCGCGATTGGAGTGCCATTAGGAAGTAATGGCGTCGCACACGCACCCCAGCAATTTGGAATTGCGGGCAGAATTGCAGCGATTCCGACTGCGATTCAAATCACCCAGGTGTTAACAAAGCCTTATAAAAGTCCCTGACCCCTTTCCAAAAAAGCAGAGGCAAAAAAAAAAAAATGCATTGATGTGAATGTGTTCCATTAGGAACCCATGTTAAAAGTAAAGTGTTTCTGTTGGTGTGAATGGAGCCTAAAGGTGGAGGGAGGGGGGCTGGAGACAGGCACGCCCACATTGTCTTTTTGGGGGGTGGAGGTCTTGTTTAAGCTGAGAGCTTGTGATGGCGCCCTTCACTGACCAATCAGCAGGTTGTGGTGGTGGGTCAGTGACCAACCTATCTCACTTAATCACCATGGAGATTAGTGAGGTCACCGACCGGGCTGTGCTGTCTGGCAGGTCTTCCTGAATCACAAGGCTGGCTGAACAGAGTCCTATGCCTCCAGGCTGTTGGGCTGACGTTAGTGTCTGGATTTTGGAGCTTCAATTTCTTGTAATGGGATTTTCTTCTCTTTATTCTGCGGAGGGTGAATGTTAGCGGAATTCATTCGTTAATCCACTTTCTCCTCCACCACCAGTCACTAATTTCACTGGTCACATAAATCCTCATCCCGGCTGACAGCTTAACTAAATTCACCACTTCAATACCGGGCACTTTCGGCCATTCCTGCCCAGGACAATTTTCAGCTTTCAGCGCTCTCACACAATTGCGCGGTCATGCTACACTGTACCCAAACTACATTTTTATCATTTTCTTCCCACAAATAGAGCTTTCTTTTGGTGGTATTTGATCACCTCTGTGGTGATTTTATTTTTTGCTAAACAAACTAAAAAAGACCAACATTTTTGAAAAAAAAACGTTTTTCTTAGCTTCTGTCATAAAAGTTTGTTTTCCACTTCACTGACGGGCACTGATGAGGCGGCACTGATGGGCACTAATAGGTGGCACTGATGGGCACTTACAGGCGGCTGTGATGGGCAATGCAGGCAGCACTGATGGGCACTGACAGGCGGCTGTGATGGACACTGACAGGCGGCTGTGATGGGCACTAACAGGCGGCACTGATTGGCACTTATAGGCGGTACTGATTGGCGCTGACAGGTGGTACTGACAGGTAGCACTGATGGGCAGCACTGATGATGAGGTACTGATAGATTACTGACAGGTGTTACTGCTGGGCACTGTTTGGAACTGTGGTGGGTACTGATTGGCATTGTGGTGGGTTCTGATTGGCACTGTTGTGGGCTCTGATTGGCACTGTGGTGGGCACTGGGAGACTTTCTTGTTGTGTTTATTGCAGGGAACTGATTGGCAGGTGATTGGCACAACTGAGGGGGTTGTGCTGATAATCAATGTGCTGATTATCAGCACAGACCCCCCTCCCTCTGACAGGGAGAGCTGCCAATCGGCTCTCCCTGTCAGCGCGTTAACCGAGGAATGCCGTTTACCGACACTTCCTGGTTCACGAGATGATCAGCTGTGATTGGTCACAGCTGATCTGAAACAGTAGTGTATTTAGGTTTTGTGCTGCCCTAGGCCTGACTAAATTTGTGCACCACCTAATTTAAATATGACCAACCCCTTCCTGTCAAGGCCACACCCCTTTCTTTTTAAGACCCGCCCTGAAATTTTTGAGTGGGGACACTAGTTCTTAGGGCCTGGGGGGCAATGGATTCCCTTAATTTGCATAGATTTCCTCTGACTTCCTGTTTGGCTTTGGGGCAGGAAGTGAAGGGAAATCTCTGAAATAGGACAGAGATGGTAAAAAATAAACTGACAGGGGCTATAACCCTCCCTTACTCTATACAAAATGAAAAAAAAAAAATGTTGCCTAAAGTTCTACTTTAAGCACAAATTTCTGATAATTTTATGGAGAGGACTAAGAAGATATAACCATGCCAATGGTGCAGCAGAAAAAATATAGCACAGTGAGGAAGGTTTGTGGTCCAGGATGATAAGACAGCCAAAATTAGAAACAGCTTACGTTGCACTAACAGTGTAGCGCAAGCTGGCAGGGACTCTTTCCGTGCTGCCCCCCTGCAAATTGCTGCCCTAGGCCTGGGCCTTGTTGGCCTAGGCCAGGATACAGCGTTGGCTGATCACGTGGTAAGAAGCCTCTGACAGAGGCTCCTTATCACAATCGGAGATGCGGCGTGTCAGATTGACTCACGGGCGCGCCGGCATGTTTTCCTGCTGGACGTCATATGAAGCCCAGTTAGGGTAACAGATCCACTTCCCGGCTGTCATTCTGCATACGGCGGGCGGGAAGTGGTTAAATTGCTGACGCCCCGCTATGCAATGGAATTGCGCTCATCTATCACTTTGCCCCCCCCCCCCGAGATTCGCAGCTGATTGCACACAGTGTCGTGCGGATACAATGCGGGTGATCCGATCCATCCCCGGATCCTTTCCTGCACCTGGATTTAAAGCTGAAGTTTCATCTGCTCCCTCTCTCCCCACTCTCATCAACATGTAATTTTTATATAAAAACATTTATATGATGTCATTTATATGATGATGTCATCACTGAGTCTCTGAACTTCTCTATGCAATGCAGGCAGATCATGGCTGATGGGAGGGGCCAGCAGGGAATAGTCTACCTAGGAATGCCCACTTCTCCAAACTGACACCCACCCATCAAGGCAGATCATGGCTGGTGGGAGGGGCCGGCTGGGTGCAGCACCTAAAAAACATCACAGCACCCTACCCTTAGTGCTGTTACAGTGGGAGGAGTTATGCAAATATCAAAATGCCTTGATGGGCGGCTGTCAGTCCAGAGAAGTGGGCGTTCCTTGGAAGGTCATTTATATAGGTAACACCCACATGTGCAGCTAAGCTTCCATGATTGAAAGAACTGAAATCCAATGAATGGAAGGGGCGGGGTTTGGGAAATCAAAGATGATGCTGGACGTCCTCCAGCCAGGAAATGAGGCGGAGCTCTATCTGACTTGATGAAGCTTCTAATGCACGTTGTGAGAAGCTCAGAGTGTGCAGTGAAATCAGAGTAAGCCATCTCAGTCCGGGGGAGGACTGGAGTAGGTGGTGACCCTGGATGATGCCTGAATAAATATGGCGCCATCCTTCTGGATAGACAAGCAGATGAAAGCAGGGGGGAGTATTGTAATCTCTGTGAGAGGGAATAAATACCTGGAAGTGTCACACTGACACATTACTCAGCTTGCCGCACTGCATACAGATCTGAAGACAGGTCCACTTTAATGAACAGTGACTGCAGAGTAGGGGGGGGGGGACATTTCCCCCCTCTGGACACACTGCACTCTATGCACAGAGGTCACCCCTCAGTTCAATAAAACGAAGGACTTTGCGGGGAATGCCTGTAACTTGGCTTCAAGCTCTGTGCATAGACAGTGAGCCAATTATAAAAAAAAGAGGAAGCTGTAGATTTTGGTGAAAATGCAATCATGGTGGCAAAAACTGTAAGTTTTATTTATTTATTTATTTATTTATTCAGCTTCAGATCATTTTTTTTTATTCCAGCCCTTTAAAAAATGTCACCATTTTATTCTGATCCACACTTTCCAAATCTAATCAGCAATAGGATCTGCATACGGTGAGCAAAAGCGCCATCTGCTGGCAGAATTGGTCAAAGCAGAAAAAGGAAACAATCCTTGCTAAAGCCAGGGAACGGCTACTGTGGCTAGAGGGTATTTCACCACATGCCCCAGCCACACAGGGCCGTCTTTAAGGCAGGGCAAAAGGGGAAGCTGCCCTGGGCCCTGTCATTGTTGTGGGGCCCAAAGCAGCTGCCTCATACTTGCCAACTATCTCAGTTTAAATTCCCTTGTCCCTTGAAGTTTTAGTCCTGTTCTGTGTCCTGATATCTTAGTGTGAAGTACTTCTACTAATGCTGCCCAGCTCTGCCCTATTGTTGTGTACAGATGACTCACCTGCAGACCCTGTGTTTACATGTTAATAACCGTCATTCATATGTAAATAACGTGAGCATTCATATGTAAATAGCGGCAGGATTCATATGTAAATAGCTGAGGCTGGCAGCATTCATATGTATATCATGCCCCTCTGCACTGAAGAGATGATGTGCTGTAACCTCTAGCAACCAATCAGTGAGCAGTATTACTGTACAGTAATCTCTAGCAACCAATCAACAAGAAGAAATCATGTGCTGTAACCTCTAGCAACTAATCAGTGAGCCGTAATGTGTGCTGTAACCTCTAGCAACCAGTCAGTAAGTGGTAATGATATGCTGTAACCAATAGCAATCACTGCCTGATCTGATACAGTAAACTGATTTTAAGTCTGGCTGATATTTATTGTATGTCTCAGAGCAGGTGGAGAGCAAAATTGCATGGGGATGGGGGCCCCAAGAATTTTTTTTCCCCAGGGTCCAATCAACATTAAAGACGGCCCTGCCGCCACACCAGAGAATTCGTCTGAAGCCTCATACACACGGCTGGGAAGCCCGTCAGGAAAAAAAACGTCGGTTTTCCTGACGGGATTCCTGGCAAGCTTTCCTTGCCAAGCCGTGCATACAGACGGCCGCTCAAAAGAACCGCCGTTCTTTTGAATGGCAAGAACGCGGTGACGTCATCGACTACGACGAGCCTGCGCTCGTCACATTCGATGCCGTCGCCGCCATCTTGCTACACCCTACACTACTCTTGTAAGCTACCGCGCATGCGTCAAAGTCTGTTCGAGCATGTGCGGGTTTACCTGGGGACAGGCAAGCATACACATTCACGGTTTTCTCGGCAGGAAACACTCTGACGAGAAAATAGAGAGCAGGTTCTCTATTTTTCTCATCGGGATTCCCGGCAGTTTTCTCACCGAGAAAGCATACACACGCACGGTTTTCACAGCAAAAAGCTCTCCCAGCAGCTTTCTTGCAGAGAAAACGGTGCGTGTGTACGAGGCTTATGTGTGAAATCTCTGTGACCTGGGGTAAATTAATCATGTCACCCCCAGTTAAAAGGGAAGTTAAAGAGCTTGTCCCTGGCAACAGGAAGCCATCTAGACAACAGCGTGTGGAAAAGAGTATGGTTGTCCGTGGAAGCAACGTCCAGGCCAACAGGGATGTTGGGGATCCAAGGAGTCTGTCTGCTGATGGTCGTGACCAGTGGTATCCCATGACAACCGAGAGCCAGGCATTGAGGAGTTGGCAAGAAAGTAAAGCTCAGGGTCCAATACCATGTTTGGAGTGTGGCCAAGCGGGGCATGGAATCTTTACTTGCCCAAGGTTATGTAATACCGCTGAAGAGTCTGGAAAGGCTGCAGTGTTGTCTTGTGGCCACACAGAGGCAGTAGCTGGTATGGATGCAGCTGAGAGACAGCGTGCTCAGGTGAAGGCTATGATGCCAGCCACTGAAAATGGTAAGACTGTTTCAGTTTGTGGGACTGGACCTAGTGAAATGGGAGTGTGTCCAGCGGGGAGATCCGCAGTGCCAATGGACATAGACTTGCTGTAGTGTGCTACCCAGAGCAGTGGGGAGGCACATGGTGAAGCCCAGCTGACAGCAAGGTTAAAATCTCAAATGGACATGGGGACTATGCATGTGCCTGCTATAACGATATACATTTTTTATTAAAAATAGAATAAAAGCAATGGTACTACTCACAAACGAGCTTTAGGTAAAGGCTTTTCTAACAGTCAACCTGGATCTCTTGGCACCTGCAAGCAGGACTTGATGACAAGAGGATCAGACAGTACCCTAAATGGCTGAATGGCTGACGCGTTTCTGGGGCGCACCCGTTTCTTCAAATTAAAAGCCAGCAGCTACAAATACTGCAGCTGCTGACTTTTAATATTAGGACACTTACCTGTCCTGGAGTCCAGCGACGTCGGCAGCAGAAGACGAGCAATCGCTCGTCTCTCGGTTGTCCCCACCGCCATCATGGGCGAGGGAATAAGGAAGTAAAGCGCTGCGGCTTAAGTTCCTGGTTCCCTACTGCGCATGCGCGAGCAGCGCTGCACGTCTTTCAATGGTCCACGCTGTGTTCTGGGAGCCGTGTGTTTCCCAAAACACAATGGGGGGGGGGGGGACCGGGAGGTGACGCACTACCAGCAGTCTACCAGCAGTGAGGATTCCCGGAAGTGGGTGGAAATACCTGTCTTAGACAGGTATCTGCACCCCCTCACCCCTGAAAGGTGCCGATTTTGGCACCTGAGGGGGGGAGGAATCCGATGAGCGGAAGTTCCACTTTAGGGTGGAGCTCCGCTTTAACCACTTAACGACCGCCCACTGTAAATATACGTCGGCAGAATGGCACCGACAGGCAGAATCACGTATATGTACGTGATTGCCTTTGTATAGTTGGGGGTCCGATCGGACCCCCTTCTTTACAGTGAGCGGTCGTTTTACCTTCGGGAGCGATCCGGCATGAGGGGACAGCCGTTTGATTCCGGCCACCCCCTCTCGATCGCTCCCGGCGAATGAGAGCTTCCCCTGCCTGTGTACTTGTTTACACAGGCTGGAGGAAGTGATGTCATCTCTCCTGCGGCGCTCACATATACCGAGCGCCGTACAGGAGAAGATGCAGGTTAGTGCACACAACACTACACTGACACCAGGACACATAGGTACATAAATCGCCCCCCAGGCCCCCCCAGACACCCCCAGATCACCCCCCAGCCCCCAGTCACAGTGTCACTGATTGCAGTGACCATTTATTTAGTGATCACTGCAATCAGTGACATTTGTGACTGTAAAAGTGTCAGTACATTTAGTTTTAGGTCAAGTGTAGCCCCCTAACCCCCCCAATAAAGGTTTAACCCCCTGATCACCCCCCAGATAACCCTTTCACCCCCTAGTACCCGCCGTCGCTAAGCGATCATTTTTCTAATCGATGTCTTAGCGTCGGTGATGCTGATCGGTAGACAGTAATTTTTTTTAGGTTCGCCGCAGGTTTTTATAGCGTCGGGTACCCCCATATATTACCTAATAAAGGTTTAACCCCCTTGATCGCCCCCCAGGTAACCCTTTCACCCCCTATCACCACTGTCATTAAGCGATAATTTTTCTGATCGATGTCTTAGCGTCGGCGATGCTGATCGGTAGCCAGTAATTTTTTTTAGGTTCGCCGCAGGTTTTTATAGCGTCGGGTACCCCCATATATTACCTAATAAAGGTTTAACCCCCTTGATCACCCCCCAGGTAACCCTTTCACCCCCTAGCACCGCCGTCGCTATGCGATCATTTTTCTGATCGATGTCTTAGCGTCGGTGATGCTGATCGGTAGCCAGTAATTTTTTTTAGGTTCGCCGCAGGTTTTTATAGCGTCAGGTACCCCCATATATTATCTAATAAAGGTTTAACCCCCTGATCGCCCCCCAGGTAACCCTTTCACCCCCTATCACCACTGTCGCTAAGCGATAGTTTTTATGATCGTTGTCTTAGTGTCGGTGATGCCGATAGGTAGCCAGTAATTTTTTTTTAGGTTCGCCGTCAGGTTTTTATATAGCGTCAGGTACCCCCATATATTACCTAATAAAGGTTTTAACCCCCTAATTGCCCCTAGTTAACCCTTTCACCAGTGATCATCATATAAGTGTTACGGGTGACGCTGGTTAGTTAGTTTGCTTTTTATAGTGTCAGGGCACCCGCCGTATATAACCCAATAAAGGTTTAACCCCCTGATCGCCCGGCGGGTGATATCAATTGGGTTTTAGCGTCAGAGAGGGTCTGCGTCACACCCCAGGCAGCGTCAGGTTAGTGCCAGTAGCGCTAACACCCACGTGTGAAGCATACACCCCCCTTAGTGGTATAGTATCTGATCAGATCAATATCTGATCTGATCAGATCTATACTAGCGTCCCCAGCAGTTTAGGGTTCCCAAAAACGCAGTGTTAGCGGGATCAGCCCAGATACATGCTAGCACCTGCGTTTTGCCCCTCCGTCCAGCCCAGGCCACCCAAGTGCAGTATCGATCGATCACTGTCACTTACAAAACACAACACACATAACTGCAGCGTTCGCAGAGACAGGCCTGATCCCTGCGACTCCAGTGCTGTAGGAGGTGATTTCACCACCACAGTTAAAAAAAAAAAGCATATATGCCGAAGCATTGGGGCAGCAGGGGCGGAGGAGCGGAGGAGCGATTTTGCTCCTAATGCCGCGTACATACGGTCGAAATTCCGACGGAGGCTTGCCCGTGGAAAAGTCTGACCATGTGTACGCGGCATAACTTTTGCGAGAAGATGCCCCCATGCTTCGGCATATATAAATGGTGCATGTATGCCCATCATTAGAAGTGGGTGGATGAAGGGCGGTATTCTAATGGTGGGCATACCCACCGATCAATCTTTTTTTTTCGTTCAGCCAACAGGCTGCATGAAAAAAAAGATTACAATACATGTCCAACAAGGACCAGCAACGTACTGGTATGTTGCTGGACTTTGAATGTTTATACCAGAATGATGTCTGCGGGTTTAGGTATCATCTTGGTATCATTCTTTTTAGCCAGCGGCCGGCTTTCATGTAAAAGCAATCCTAGTGGCTAATTAGCCTCTGGACTGCTTTTACAAGCAGTGGGAGGAAATGTCCCCCCCCGGATATAAAAAGCGCCATTGGGAAATTGGGAAAGCATTTTATCACACCGATCTTGGTGTGGTCAGTTGCTTTGAGGGCAGAGGAAAGATCTAGGGTCCAATAGACCCCAGTTTTTTCAAAAAAGAGTACCTGTCACTACCTATTGCTATCATAGGGGATATTTACATTCCCTGAGATAACAATAAAAGTGATAAAAAAAAAAATATGGAAGCAACAGTTTAAAAATAAAATAAAAAAGCAAAATTAATAATAAAAAAAAATTAAAAAAAAAGCACCTCTGTCCTGCCCTGCTCTTGCCCAATAGCGAACGCAAGCGTCGGTCTGGCGTCATATGTAAACAGCAATTGCACCATGCATGTGAGGTATCACCGCGAAGGTCAGATCGAGGGCAGTAATTTTAGCAGTAGACCTCCTCTGTAAATCTAACGGGGTAACCTGTAAATGCTTTTAAAGGCTTTTAAAAATGTATGTAGTTTGTCGCCAATGCGCGTTTGTGCGAAATTTTAAAGCATGTCGTGTTTGGTATCTATGTACTCGGCCTAAGATAATCTTTTTTATTTCATCAAACATTTGGGCAATATAGTGTGTTTTAGTGCATTAAAATTAAAAAAAGTGTATTTTTTCCCCAAAAAAATGCGTTTGAAAAATCGCTGCGCAAATACTGTGTAGAAAAAAAAAATGCAACACCCACCATTTCATTCTGTAGGGCCTTTGCTTTAAAAATATATATAATGTTTGGGGGTTCAACATAATTTTCTTGCAAAAAAAAATATGTTTTCATGTAAACAAAAAGTGTCAAAAAGGGCTTTGTCTTCAAGTGGTTAGAAGAGTGGATGTATGCTTCCTAATGTTGTGTATAAAATGCCAGAACAGTTCAAACCCCCCCAAATGACCCCATTTTGGAAAGTAGACACCCCAAGCTATATACTGAGAGGCATGTCGAGTCCATGGAATATTTTATATGTTGACACAAGTTGCGGAAAAAATAATTTTTTTATTTTTTTTGCACAAAGTTGTCACTAAATGATATATTGCTCAAACATGCCATGGGCATATGTGGAATTACACCCCAAAATACATTCTGTTGCTTCTCCTGAGTACGGGGATACCACATGTGTGAGACTTTTTGGGAGCCTAGTCGCGTACGGGACCCCAAAAACCAAGCACCGCCTTCAGGCTTTCTAAGGGTGTCAATTTTTGATTTCACTTCTCACTGCCTATCACAGTTTTGGAGGCCATGGAATGCCCAGATGGCACAAAACCCCCCCAAATGACCCCATTTTGGAAAGTAGACACCCCAAGCTATTTGCTGAGAGGTATTGTGAGTATTTTGCAGATCTCGCTTTTTGTCACAAAGTTTTGAAAATTGAAAAAAAAAAAGAAAAAAAAAAAATGTTCTTTCTTCATTTTTAAAAACAAATGAGAGCTGTAAAATACTCACCATGCCTCTCAGCAAACAGCTTGGGGTGTCTACTTTCCAAAATTGGGTCATTTGGGGGGGGTTTGTGCTATTTTGGCATTTTATGGCCTTCAAAACTGTGATAGGTAGTGAGGAGTGAAATCAAAAATTTGCGCCCTTAGAAATCCTGAAGGCGGTGCTTGGTTTCCGGGGTCCCGTACGTGGCTAGGCTCCTAAAAAGTCCCACACATGTGGTATCCCCGTACTCAGGAGAAGCAGCAGAATGTATTTTGGGGTGCAATTCCACATATAACCATGGCATGTGTGAGCAATATATCATTTAGTGACAACTTTTTGTAATTTTTTTTTTTTTTGTCATTATTCAATCACTTGGGACAAAAAAAAAATATTCAATGGGCTCAACATGCCTCTCAGCAATTTCCTTGGGGTGTCTACTTTCTAAAATGGGGTCATTTGGGGGGGGGGTTTGTACTGCCCTGCCATTTTAGCACCTCAAGAAATGAGATAGGCAGTCATAAATTTAAAGCTGTGTAAGTTCCAGAAAATGTACCCTAGTTTGTAAACGCTATAACTTTTGCGCAAACCAATAAATATACGCTTATTGACATTTTTTTTACTAAAGACATGTGGCTGAATACATTTTGGCCTAAATGTATGACTAAAATTGAGTTTATTCGATTTTTCTTATAACAAAAAGTAGAAAATATCATATTTTTTCAAAATTTTCGGTCTTTTTCCGTTTATATCGCAAAAAAGAAAAATCGCAGAGGCAATCAAATACCATTAAAAGAAAGCTCTATTTGTGGGAAGAAAAGGACGCAAATTTCGTTTGGGTACAACATTGCATGTCCACACAATTTACAGTTAAAGCAGCGCAGTGCAAAATTCTGAATTCACCTCTGGTCCTTTAGCTACCAAATGGTCCGGGGCTTAAGTGGTTAAACATAGAGGGTGCTGTGAGGAGAGGCTCGCAGGCTGTGGTGGGTAATAGACAGAGACAACTGGAGAGATTAATAAAAGACCACATAGATGAGTTCTTGCTGGAAAAAAACAATTTAAGGAACAGACAGCATGGATTCATGAAAGACAGAAGTTGTCAAACAAACCTTATTTCTTTTTATGAAGAGGTAAGTAAAACCTTGGACAGAGGGGTGGCGGTGGACGGGGTATACTTGGATTTTTCAAAAGCGTTTGATACAGTTCCACACACACGGCTCATGTGTAAGGTAAAGTCTACAGGATTGGAAATATCAGTTTGTAAATGGATAGAAAACTGGCTAAAAGACAGAATTCCGAGAGTAGTGGTTAATGATTCTTACTCTGAATGGTCTAAGGTTATCAGTGGTGTACCCCAAGGTTCAGTGCTGGGACCCTTACTTTTTAATATCTTTATAAATTATATTGGGTCTGGCATCAAAAGTAACCTTTCTGTCTTTGCGGATGACACCAAGCTATGCAGTGGAATAACGTCCTTATATGATGTCGTCAATTTACAAGCCGACCTCAATGCTCTGTCTAATTGGGCGACTATGTGGCAGATGAGGTTTAATGTTGATAAATGTAAAGTTATGCACTTTAATGGCCCACAAATTAAATACTCCTGTCTGACATGCTCCAAAGCAACAGGTGGCATTGGTCTGCCAGATCTTTATAAATATTATCTGGCCTGCCATCTAACTAGAGTGGTGGACTGGAAAATTCACAAACTAAGGAAAGCATGGGTGATGCTGGAAAACTCTCTCACACGTACCCCGATTGCACACTGCCTTGGCTGTCACCACGATTTTGGCCCCTGACCCTCAGGACGCACCCGCTCATCGCACTCTCCCAATCGGCCTTTGGGAAAGCGGTCGCTCGCTTTAACTTGTCCTCACAACCGGGTCCGCTGACCTCTTTGAGAGGCAACCCTGAGTTTCCTCCGGGAAATTCAAACACATTCCTCCACATGGAATGGCCACACGAGGAGGTTCTGGCGTTCTCTAAAGATGCGAATGTCACGTGGAATAGACAACTTACGCCATTTGAAGCACTATGCTCACGCATTGCACCACAGCGACACCTTGTGTCATACATTTACGCCCCACTGCAGGACATTTCTGGCACTCCCACGATGCAGACTGTACGTGCCTCCTGGGAAAGGGATCTGCAACTGACACTCGAGGACGATGACTGGGAATCCATATTCATTCTTGCCCATAAAGGCTCGATGAACGTAGCAATCCAAGAAAACGGTTATAAAATTATCACGAAATGGTATAGAACCCCAGCTCTTTTACATAAATTCTCACCCTCAATTCCAAATACATGTTGGAGGTGCACGGAAGAGGTAGGATCCATGACCCACATTTGGTGGGAGTGTGCTTTGCTCCAGCCTTTTTGGAGGGAGGTCCACTCCATCATTGCGCGGGTCACCACTTTCACTTTAGATTACACTCCTGCTCAATACCTTCTTCACCACACTACTTTACCCAAAAGAAATTACCAAAAATCACTGGCTATGCATATGGTTAATGCAACCAGACTCTGTGTTCCTACACATTGGCGTTCAAAAGATATCCCGACCAATCGAGAATGGTTGATCAGAGTCGCCAAGATAAAGGAGATGAAGGAATTGATACATACAGCTCATGACCGCTTACAGAAGTTTAGTCTGACCTGGGCCTGTTGGACGCATTTTAGGACCACGGATTACTATAAATCCTTCTTCTAAACGCTGTCCTGAAGTATTTAGATTGCTCGCTGGTATCTTCCCTGCATTTTGAACTGGTGCGCGGGCTCAGGACGGAGAGTGGCCCCCACTACACTACTCTACTCTATACTCTACTCTACACTCTCTACTTTCTATTCTTGACAGATACCCTTTACCTACCCTCCTTCCCTTACTCCTTTGCCACACCTGTGGCATTGTAAACCTCATTTCTGATTACATCTCTCCCCCACCCCCCCTTTTTTAAGTTGATTTAACTTTATTCTTCTTCCCCGATTGAGGTTTAACCATCCAAATGATAGCCTGGAGCCTTGTCATAAGCTCCCAACATGTAAACGTTCATTGTAATTTCCGAATTGAGAAGTTTTAAAATGACCCCGGATAGACCTGCTGATATTAGTCTACGGAGGGTTTTTGCACTCTTACGCAGGGTTACTTGTTCCTATTCAGATACTGGATATTGCTTTATTTGAGTGTTGGTTATTCTTGAAATGTTCTTGAGCTTGTATGTCTTGTATGTACATGTAACCTTATTTTTCTTTCAATAAAATCATTTATGTAAAAAAAAAAAAAGTTATGCACTTGGGGGCTAAGAATATGAATGCATCATACATACTAGGGGGAGTACAACTGGGGGGATCCGTAGTGGAGAAGGATATGGGGGTTTTGGTAGATCATAAGCTCAATAATGGCATGCAATGCCAAGCTGCGGTTTCCAAAGCGAGCAAAGTCCTTTCTTGTATTAAGAGAGGTATGGACGCCAGAGAGAGAGATATCATTTTGCCCCTGTTCAAATCATTAGTAAGACCTCATCTGGAATATGCAGTTCAGTTTTGGGCCCCAGTTCTCAAAAAGGATAACGGGGAACTGGAGAAAGTGCAGAGAAGGGCAACCAAACTGATAAGAGGCATGAAGGAGCTCAGCTAGGAGGAAAGATGAGAGGAACTGAATTTATTCTCTCTTGAGAAGAGGAGAATAAGGGGGGATATGATTAACATGTACAAATATATAAGGGGTCCATATAGTGAACTTAAGGTTGAGTTATTCACTTTAAGGTCAACACAAAAGACAAGGGGGCATTCTTTACGTCTAGAGGAAAAAAGATTTCATCTCCAAATACGGAAAAGTTTCTTCACGGTAAGAGCTGTGAAAATGTGGAACAGACTCCCTCCAGAGGAGGTTCTGGCCAGCTCAGTAGATTGCTTTGCGAAAGGCCTGGATACTTTTCTAAATGTACATAATATAACTGGGTACTAACATTTATAGGTAAAGTTGATCCAGGGTAAATCCGATTGCCTCTCGGGGGATCAGGAAGGATTTTTTTTCCCCTGCTGTAGCAAATTGGATCATGCTCTGCTGGGGTTTTTTGCCTTCCTCTGGATCAACTGTGGGTATAGAATTGGGTATATGGGATTGTACGATATTTTTTTTTTTTTTTTTTTTATGGTTGAACTGGATGGACTTTTTTCAACCTGACTAACTATGTAACTATGTTACCCACAAATGCTACAGTTATGTCTATGCATCAGGATGACCCTGATGATTCTGATAAATGTAATGTTGTTTGTGATAATGACATTGGAAAATGTGTATCTGAGAATGTTGGTAATATGGTCACTATCAATGATGGGAGTAGGATATCTCCCATGAGAGGCAGAGGCACCGGTTTGTCCATGGGCATCTCAGAGGGCCTCCATGGTGCTTTGAAGCCGGAGATTGTCCAGGACAACACTGGTACAGGTCTGGTGGAACAAAGGGAGACTGAGTAACACAATGAGAGTGGGACCCCACAACCCTAAGTGTAACCCAGTTAGTAAGGGGTTAATTCAGCCTGCAAAAGCTGAAAGTGCAGAGCTGTGTGTGTCAGTTGCGCCACCCGAGCAGATAAGGCAAAAGCATGTATTACAGCCTGCCTTGTCAGATGATGTGTCATCCCAAGGTAATATGTATAGAAATGACACAGGTGATGTTTTGGCTAGTGAACCCCAGGTTCCTGTGGGGCCTTCTAGAGAAGGTGATGCATTGCTGTGGAGCACCGGTGATGGAACCACAAGGGACTGGGATGATTGGTGCAAGGAAGTACTTGCGGCACTAGACAAAGTGACAATTATATATAAAGCAATGATGTGTGACAAGCGTGTGGACACAACATCTGTTATGCCAGATAGAGGGTTTGCAGGGCAGCCGGTGCTCAAGGGCATGTCAGCCCCTATGAAGGTTGATCCCCTCCAGTCTAAAGGAACGGTTCTGGGCGCAGACATGGCAGATGGGTTGTCCACAACCCAGTAGCTAAGTAATGTCAAGTGTCAAGTTGACACTGTGACTAATGTTGACTTGCAGAGGTTTATTGTTGTAGTGTTAGAGGTGAAGAGGAGACCTGTGTCTGACAGCGCTCCAGGGGAGCAACAGGCTGTGATCATGGGTACTTCCAAGGAGGTGGAGGTCTCTTCAAATGTCTCAACCTCTCAAACTGCAGTGAATGAGCCCCTCCATGTCAGGGGAAAAGTCCCTAGGAAGGTCTGGTATTTAGACATGGGATGTTTAGAGATGACAGAAACTTTACTGGAAATGCTAGAATTGGTAAAAACGCACGCACTGTAAATTTGGGTATCTCCATCGCAGTTGGACCAGGTGGTGCCTTGGAGTACCAGTGGGTGGAGCCAGGTGGTACAGGCCGTGCTGGGAAGCCTTGATCAAGAATGGTATTGGTGGGACCAATGCTTATTAACAGTGTGGCAAATAGTCTTAAGGTTCTCTGAGAGGGTTCTCTCAGTTACGGCGTGGTATGGGAGGCGCTCAGAACTGTTGGAGACATCAAAGGTCTCTCCGGCTGGTGTAGTGATTAGAAACATCCGAGGTGCGGCTGAGCCGATGTCAGTAGAGGGCGTGGATACTGTCTCACCCGCAAACCTCATGAGAAAGAAGGGCCCAGAATAGACGCAGCACTAACAGAGATGCTTTCTATCACTCGGAAAGAGGCACAACTTAAAGTACCCGGAGACACTGTGAGAGAAAGTGCTAATGTTGGTTGCTGCAACAATGTAATGTGTACACCAGAAAGTGGTTTATACTTGGATCAGTGTAATTTGTTAGAACAGTTACCCATGGAGTGTTGGGCAACAGGTGAGGTGGAGTTGTGCTATGGTCCCGTGGAGTATAGTCACTCGCCTGTGTGTGGTCCCTTCTCAGGTCTGGTTCTAACAAGCACTGAGATAGATGGCACTGATTGTGTTGGAAAGGGTGACATTAAAATGTATGATCTGCTAATGATTGGTGCTGTGAAAAGTGATGTGGTTGCCATGGGTAACCAGAGAGAGGTTTTTGAACCTGAAAGACCTGTGGTGAAAGGTAAAACTGACTTCAGTAAGTTGAAAGTTAGGATCGGGGAAGGCAGAGTTCCCCCAAGAAAAGAGAGTAAACCCAGGGACCCCAAGAGAAGAGAGGGAAGGCAGAGTATAAGGAATTATAGGACCCTGTTAAAATCCAAGGTGGGACGTACCTGGAAGCACACCCGAAAAAAGGGTTGGGCCTACGTGGCTGATGGTCAGCACAGAGGTGTTTCTCCCCTTACAGATCTTATCAAGGGGGTAAAGTCCTCAGGGGTAACTTGGTCCCCAGAAGCTGAGAAAGCTTTCCAGAACCTAAAGACAGCCCTGTGTAATAGCCTTGTCTTAATCACCCTGGATTTCACCCAGGAATTTGTAGTGCAGACGGATGCTTCAGAAGTGGGATTAGGTGCAGTGTTGTCCCAAGTGGTGAATGGGGAGGAACACCCCATAGCATTCTTAAGCAGAAAATTGACCCCTGCTGAAAAAAGAGATGCCATTGTAGAAAGGGAATGTCTAGCCATCAAATGGGCTCTTGAAAGTTTAAAATATTGTCGGTTGGGGCGACAGTTTGGGCTCCTAACTGACCATGCCCCTCTCAAATGGATGGCCCAAAATAAGTTGGAAAATGCAAGAGTTTACAGTCTATTTGCTCGAGGTGCTCAAGCCCCCGAGTTTGAGCAGAGTGGGGAATATGTAGCGGGGTGCCTGTAAAACAGGTTAAAATTACAGGAAAAGTAATTGATGGGATATATCTTCCTCCACGGATTCTTAGATTTGCAATCTAAGATAATTCCAGCAAAGACTTTAGGGTAAAGAAGGATAGTTTTTTACCCAGTGTTGGTAAAGTTCGTTCCGGGGCTGGTTTTATTGGGAGTCTGATAGAGATCTGGGTGGGACAGACTCCCAAGTCTGTGGACCGCAGTTTAGGGTTTTCTTTTCAGGTCTTGATTAAGGCAGCTCTCAGTGAGAGAGTGTGTGTCTCCATGTGAGGAGCATGGCTGCTCATCCCTGATGTTGGATACAAAGGATTTGCGTTTGTAAGCATACTTACTACAAGACCAAGGACTGGTCAGTCTATGGACACAGTAAGGCTCGGTAGAGCAGATGTTTATTGTTGTTTGATGGTAAGATGGTTTTCTTCTGTTTGGGAATATCCTGTGGAATAAACGTGATGTTTTCCTAAAGAAACTGTGAGTTTGTCCTTGCATTGATTCTAATATATATATATATATATATATATATATATATATATATATATATAAAATATATGTGTAAAGGCTGGCCACAGGCCAGCCTGTGTTTGTGGGAGGAGTCTGAGGGGTACATATCCCTTCTCCTCGGCCTGTTCCTGCGTCAGGTCACACTCAGGGTTCACCTTAGGCCTTGGTAGTTAGGGTATCACATTTCCAGCTGAAGACTCTGACTACAAATATATTTTAACAGCGACCCTAGAGAATAAAATGGTGATCGTTGTAATTTTTTATGTCACACAGTATTTGCGCAACGATTTTTTTATATATAATGTTTTCCTGACGCCAAACCATGACAGCATACTAGTGATAGAGCTCCACCTCTTGACCGCTCCCTCAGGACCAGTGAATAGCATAAATTAAAGGCCTAGTTAGGTCCCACCTCATTCTTCTTTTTTTCCTCATACCTCAACGCGCCAGTTAAGAATAAGCAGTACTATGTCTCCAGTCCCCACCTCTGCCTCCGTGCAGAATCCGGCTGGGTTTAGCCTCTCCCAGCTCCAAAGTGTTTGGTTTTCTTTCTTTTGAGTATTAAATTTTCAGTATTTTAAAATAAATGAAACATCCATTTGGAAGACTAAGACCACTGGTATGGTATGCAATAGCTGCGTAGGTTTGGAACTCTCTAGTGCAGAAAGTTCCAGAGAGAGAGGCTGCAAGACATACAAGCAGTGGCAGCCTGTTCTATAGAGATGCAGGGGCGCCACCCCCCCCCAATCCATGTGCCTGACCCCTAATTTCCATGCAGGGAGTGCCAGACGCATGGATTTCTATGTTTTGTTTTTTTTTAAGCACGTGATTAGAGCAGGAGGCTCTAATTGGCTTCAAAAAGGGTGGGCTCGTGTGTGACATTAGCGAATTAATATTCGCTAATGTTTTCCTGCTTCTCCTCCCGGCCAGTCGGGTCTCAGGACCCGCCTCCCATTCGGCCAGGAGGAGAAGCATCGGTCCGAGCGGCAGCCTACACCAGATTCAGCAGTAAACCACCACCTCACCCCCCCCCACACCTCTAGCACAGTATAAGGTAAGGCCACTAATCACACAGAGTGGGGGGTGGCTTTGTTAAGAGAGGATCGTCGCTGTGATCGATCGATCAAGAGCCATGGGGGGGTGGCTTTAGTGCAAGAGGATAGCCGCTGTGATCCATCAATCAATCAAGAGTCGGAAGAGGGGTTGCTAGTGCGAGGGCCAGGTCTGTTTCACTGTCCCCCCCCCCCCAAAGTTTTGACCACCAGCCACCACTGCAGTCAAGTAACAATATAAGACATGGAGGGAGCGTGCAGGAGGACGGCGCTGACCCAAGGAAGGTACTGTAAGTGCCGGGCTGGGGGGAACCTGGCTGCATTTTGGGGCACAAACTGGCTGCAATTGGGGGCACAAGCTGGCTGCAATTGGAGGGACAAACTGGCTGCATTTGAGGGGACAAACTGGCTGCATTTGGGGGCACAAACTGGCTGCAATTGGAGGCACAAACTGGCTGCATTTGAGGGGCACAAACTGGCTGCATTTGAGGGGGCAAACTGGCTCCATTTGGGGGGGAAAACTGGCTGCATTTGGGGGGGCAAACTGGCTGCATTTGAGGGGACAAACTGGCTGCATTTGAGGGGGCAAATTGGCTGCATTTGAGGGGCAAACTGGCTGCATTTGAGGGGGCAAACTGGCTGCATTTGAGGGGCAAACTGGCTGCATTTGGGGGGGGCAAACTGGCTGCATTTGAGGGGACAAACTGGCTGCATTTGGAGGGGAAAACTGGCTGCATTTGAGGGCGCAAACTGGCTACATTTGAGGGGGCAAACTGGCTGCATTTGAGGGGCAAACTGGCTGCATTTGGGGGGGGGCAAACTGGCTGCATTTGAGGGGGCAAACTGGCTGCATTTGAGGGGGCAAACTGGCTGCATTTGAGGGGGCAAACTGGCTGCATTTGAGGGGGCAAAGTGGCTGCATTTGAGGGGCAAAGTGGCTGCACTTGGAGGGGGCAAATTGGCTGTATTTGAGGGGGCAAACTGGCTGCATTTGAGGGGCAAACTGGCTGCATTTGAGGGGGCAAACTGGCTGCATTTGGGGGCAAACTGTCAGCGTTTAATGGGCACAGTGGCTGCGTTTAATGGGCACAGTGGCGGCAATTGATGGTTTTTTTTTCAGTTTGTTTGCGCCCCCCCCCCCCCCCCCCAAAAGAAAAAAAAATTGGAGCACCAGCCGCCACTGCTGGCATCCAAAATCAGTTTTAGATTCACAGACAGAGCGAAGACACTTTATATGATGACCTCATAAATAGCCTGCAAATGTTTTTACTGCTAGGTCACCTACTTATACACTCACTATTGATTATCAGGGGAATTGCTAAGAATTTGTGTTTCAACTGTCAGTTTGAGGTGCAAACACATCTCCAACAGATTCTTAATACATGTAGCGGGGTGTTCCCCTTTAATGCAGAGAGACAAGAAGTTCTAGGGGAGAGGTAAGTCAGGAGGAAGGAGAGAAAGGACATTACTGGAAGTGAAAGCAGAGGAGAGAGAGAGACTACATCTCCCAGTACATCTTGCAGCACCCAGGGTACATTGCTCCGGAACAGAGACTGCTGGGGCAGACTTTAGAAAAGGGGAGGTGGAGTTTGTTCGGTCTCTTTGGACACCCCTCTCCTAGCAAGAGGATCTCTGTGCTGAACTGCTGTGTGCGCAAGGCCTGAAGCCTGGGCCTTGTGCTCCTTTCCAAAGAGCCCCTCTGCCAGCCTAGCAGAGCCTTAGAGACATCTTCTCATCCTTGCTGCAGTACACCAGAAGGATTGAAGACTTGGATGTCGGTGGATTCCTGTTCCTAGACGAATCGATGGAGGAAACGGACTTGGACTTGTCCGGGTGGTGAGAGCTGTTTAAAGACAGATACTTTTATCTTTACTATTCGTTCGGATTACAAAGTTGTTCTTCAAGTGCACCACTGAAAGATTTCTAGCGAATATTGTTTCACTGAACTTCCATTTAGATCAGTCAGGCCTGACTGCATAGGTAGACATTGCTGGGTGTTAGTCTACCCATGAGGGGAAGTAGCTGTAAAAGGGCAGAGCTAGAGTTGCATAGCAATATTTTATTATTCTGATTACTCTGTTTATCTTTATTACTGTTTATTGCAGGGATCTGCAACTTGTTATACTGTTGTTTATTACTTGCCCATTAGCCTCAGTAAAATATCTGGGTCAAGTACATTGGTGTCAGTTTCACTTACTTTAATAGAAGTTTTAAAGTATATCACTGTGTGTGTGTTTGCCATAGGACTGCGTCACCTAGAGTTGCGGTCACGCGGTCCTATCTCCCCTTACTAGCTGTGCCAGTAGGGGGTTGAGCAGATTGCCGGGGGTTGGCGGAGCTGTCTTCAGGGCCCAACTAAATCTGCGACCTTCTTAGTTGGAAATATCGCTACACGTGGGGGTTCGTCCGGGATCCTGATACAGCAAGCGAACACGCCAAAAGACCGGCATGGACCCGCTAGAAGTAGGACAGTGGTACACAATGGCTGGCGCAGATCCGGCCGCGGCGGCAGTTATTGAACTCCCGGGGATCTGGCAAAGAGATGCGATAAAGCAGTTAATGACATCCCTATCACCATGCCAGAAATCATGGGTGATGGATGTGAGACCACATGCTTCGTGTACATACGCATTAATAGAGTGGAAAGACGAAATTCCAGAGCATTTTAAAAGCCAGAGCATACAAGCTATGGATGGGCAGACCTACCATCTGACACATGTGCTGCCACATAAGGGAGATCGGTTCCAAATAAGAAAGTCATCATCTCCACAGATACCTCCCCCACCATCCCCTAAGGCACAAGAGCAGGAGGATACAGAGAGTCCCAGATCATCACCGGCCACCCTCAGCACAGAACTATGTGCTGTACTGGGAGAGATTGTGGCCCAGTGCAAGAAGAATCCCACAGATTACCCAATGTCGGGGTACAGAAAGCTCCGGATATTCTCAGGGAGAAAACCTGTGCCCTCAGGGGAAGAAGGATTTGAGGAGTGGCTAGATGGCACCACTCAGGCCTTAGAGGAATGGGAAGTTCCAGAACGCAGCAAGAAATAGCGAATTGCTGAAAGTTTGAAGGGGCCTGCTCTGGATGCCATACGCAACCTGAAGATGAGCAGGAAAGACTGTACTGCACAGGACTACTTGGACATCTTGCAGAATGTGTTCGGTGGGACAGAAAAAGTTACCGAGCTCACCTATCAGCTGGAGCACTGCTACCAGAAAACAGGAGAGAAACTGTCAGAATATATGGGACGTCTAGACAAGATCCTGCATAGAATTATTCTGAAGAAGGGGATCGACCCAGGGAAGGTAGACGAGGCCCGGGCTCAGCAGGTATTGAGGGGAGCTCAGCCCCTGGATCCTATTGCATTGGCGCTGCGCACCCGACAGGACGGGAAGAACCTGGAATACCCCGACCTCATTCGAATGGTCAGAGAGGAAGAGGCCATGTGGGAGGAGAAAAAGAGGGAACAGCCAGTCGAGCCAACCAAACCTCTGGTGGTGATGGTCAGCCCGGCCATGACCCCCGAAAGAGATGCAGAAGTGGACACCCTGAAATCGCAGATGTCCCAAGTGTTGGAGATACTGACCTCTTTGATGGAGAAAGATCAAAGGAAACCAGAAAAGAAAAGTCCAAGAAAGGAGTTGTTCCCGAATACCTCAGCGCCCGCTTCTCTACAGGATCGTGAAGAAGAGGTGATTTGTTACAACTGCGGAGGGATTGGTCATTTTGCAAACATATGTTCCAGTCCCAGGAAGAAAAAGATAAATAACCGCCAGCCGGCGGAAAACTTCAGAGGGCCCCGGTGAAGGAGTCAACCGGGTGCCCATCATTTTCAGTGAGCTCCAAACTGAATGAAAAACAGAAGAAGAGAGAAAATAGAACACCTCAGAGGAAACACAACATTCTCCAACAGAGATACACCGCAGAGAAAGGGGGCAAGACCCCTCAGAAGAGACACAGCACTCCCCAGAGGGGGTGCACACCTAAGAAAAATAACAGTATCCCTCAGCGGGTTCCTACACCCATAAAAAGGAGGGAAGTCAATGCATACCAGGCTCAAGAAAGGTTCAAGTCCAAAGGGAATAGGACAAGAGAGAGTCCAAAAGGAAAAGGTCTGAAGAAGGCGACCCCTGCCGGGCCATATCCGGAGAAGCTGGTGGGCCCATCTCCTATAGTGCCCATTCAAGTGGAGGGAGTCTACACCAGGGCCCTCTTGGATACCGGGGCACAAGTGACCCTACTATACCGGGACTTCTACGATAGGCACTTGAGTCATCTGCCTATCCAGAAGATAGAAGAGCTGGAAATATGGGGAATTGGAACCCAGAGTTTCCCTTACGACGGCTATCTTCCCATCAAGATGACCTTTGACCCATCCGTGGCTGGGAAGGCCGAAGTGTTTGACACCCTGGCAGTCGTGTGCCCTAGGCCGCCTGGAGCCAACAAGAATTCCCTTATAATAGGGACGAACACGGACCTGGTCCGAAGACTCCTGACCCCTCTAGTAAAAGAAGAGGGGCGAACAGCCACCAAGATCCATCCCATGCTGAAGACGGCCTACCAACGGCTGGTCCAAGAGCAGGAGACCCCTGGAGAAGGGATAGGGAAGGTGTGGAGACTTGGAAGAGAAGGGGTAGTGTTGCAGCCCGGCGAATTAACCTGTCTCAGAGCCACTGTGAAGCTTACTTGGGAGCAGCCTGGTCCCTTTGTTGTGCTGGAGTCAGACCCAAGGGGTGAGTCCTCAGGTCTGGAGTGATACCGGAAGTAATTCCGCTGAAGGTCCTGAAGAAGGCCCATTGTAGAGTTCCAGTGAGTGTTAGGAACACTACCAGAGACCCCATGGAAATCCCAGCCAGAATGCTGCTAGGCCAGGTGAGCCCTGCGGCCCCTGTTACCCTGTCAGAAGTGAAGAGGACAGGTGAAGGAGGAGATGCTTGGGAGAAGCTGTCCATGGAAAACCCGAATCTGCCAGGAGCTTGGAAGGAGAGAGCCAAGGCCCAGTTGAATAGATGGGAGAAGATCTTCTCTAAGGATGAGTTCGATGTGGGGTGTGCAAGGAGTGCCACCCATCGGATCCGCCTCCAGGAAGACAAGCCCTTCCGAGAGAGGGTCAGGCGGGTCCCCCTAGCAGATCTGGAGGATCTAGGGGAACAACTTGCAGAACTCAAGAGGACTGGTGTGATACGGGAGTCCAGAAGCCCCTATGCCTCTCCCATCGTGGTGGTCAGAAAGAAGAATGGATCATTGAGGCTCTGTATTGACTACAGGACTCTCAACAGGAGAACCATACCTGACCAATACACCACTCCGAGGATAGAGGATGCCCTACAGAGCTTGTCTGGAGCTAAATGGTTCAGCGTTATGGATCTCAAGAGCGGGTACTATCAGATTCCTATGCACCCAGAAGACAGGGAGAAGACAGCCTTCATAACCCCAGTAGGGTTCTTTGAATTCAACCGGATGCCCCAAGGTCTGTCTGGAGCCCCAACGACTTTCCAACGTCTCATGGAGAAGACTGTAGGAGACATGAACCTTATTGAAGTCCTTGTATACCTGGACGATGTCATTGTCTTTGGGAGAACCTTGGAAGAACACGAAAGGAGGCTGGAAAAAGTGTTGAGAAGACTCAGTGAGGAAGGACTCAAGCTTTCGCCTGAGAAGTGTCGGTTCTATCAGTCTTCTGTGAACTATCTGGGGCACATAGTGTCTGAAGAAGGGGTGGCCACAGACCCTGAGAAATTGGAGGCAGTTACCTCCTGGCCACGACCCACCACAGTAACCGAACTCAGATCCTTCTTGGGGTTCTGCTCCTCTTACAGGAGGTTTGTGGAAGGATTCGCCCGAATTGCCAGGCCATTGAATGAACTACTCAAGACCGAGGGGGAAGAGGACGACTCAGGGCCCAGGAAGCCGGGAGAGTCAGTCAGAGATCAGTGGAACCAGAAGTGTGAAGAGGCCTTCCAGGCATTAAAGGAGAGCCTAACCACTGCCCCAGTCTTGGCCTATGCAGACCCAACCAAGCCCTATGAACTACATGTAGATGCTAGTCATGACGGTCTGGGAGGAGTACTTTATCAAGAACACGAAGGGCAACAACGGCCTGTTGCCTATGTGAGCCGGAGCCTGACCCCCCCCCCTGAGAAGAACTACCCCACTCACAAGCTGGAGTTCCTGGCCCTTAAGTGGGCGGTAGTAGACAAGCTTAAAGACTACCTGTATGGGGCGGAGTTCACTGTGAAGACCGATAACAACCCCCTTACCTACCTTTTCACCACGTCCAAGCTGGACACCACTGGACACAGGTGGCTGGCCGCACTTTCTGGATTCAACTTCAGCCTAAAGTATAGGCCAGGGACTGAGAATCGAGATGCAGACGCTCTGTTCAGGAGATCTCATTCTCTCACCAGTGACGTAGAAGATTGGACCCAAGTGGCACCGGACGGGGTGCGGGCCCTTTATCAAGGAGCTGAATTCCAAGCCAGAGGAGGCTCCAGAGCAGAGGAAATAGGAGTTACCATGGTGGGAGTCCCCAAACACTACTGTGGAGTAGCTCAACTGGGAGAGGACAACCTGCCAAGACTGTCCAAGAAGGAGTTGAGGTGTGACCAATTGGAAGACCCCATGGGGAGATTGGTCCTGGAGGCCCTGGAGAATCAGGATCCAAACAGACTCATGCGTCAACCTTCAAAAGAAGCTCGCCTGCTGAGGAAAGAGTGGGACAGGTTGCAGTTACATCAGGGAGTGGTCTACCGAAGGGGCCCCTCTGATGACTCAGAAGATAAGTGGCAACTGTTCCTCCCAGAGAAATATCGAGAGACTGTTCTGATTGCCCTGCATGACAACCATGGCCACCTAGGGGCTGAAAGGACCTTTCAACTTGTCAGAAGTCGGTTCTATTGGCCCTGCATGAGGGCAGAGATAGAAGAGTACTGCCACTCATGTGCACAGTGCGTCCAGACGAAGACTTTACCCCATCAAGCTGCCCCAATGGGCCATCTACAGAGTCAAGGCCCAATGGATCTGGTATGCATTGATTTTCTCTGCCTCAAACCCGACCTGAGTGGACTAGGAAATGTTCTGGTGATAACCGACCATTTCACCAGGTATGCCCAGGCTTTCCCCACCAAAGACCAGAAGGCCTCCACCGTAGCCAAGGTACTTATGGAGAAGTACTTTGTCCATTATGGGCTGCCACAGCGACTCCATTCAGATCAAGGGAGGGACTTTGAGAGTAAACTGATCCGGAAGCTCCTGGATTCTTTGGGAATTAAGAAGACTCGAACTACACCTTACCATCCACAGGGAGATGCTCAGCCGGAAAGGTTTAACCGAACCTTGCTCAACATGTTGGGGACTCTGGAAAGCGAGAAAAAAGCAACATTGGAGCCAACACATAGCAGCCATAGTACATGCTTACAACTGCACCATCAGTGATGCTACAGGCTACTCCCCATATCGACTCATGTTTGGGAGAGAAGCAAGACTACCGGTGGACTTGGCCTTTGGCACCTCTCTGGACCATTCCTCAGCCACATCCCACAAAGGATATGTGGGCAGGCTCAGACACAGCCTGAAAGTAGCCTATGAACATGCTCAAGCGGCCTCAGATCAAAGGGGAGCTCGAAATAAAAGAAACTTCGACTTGAAGGTTCGGGTACAAGACCTACAGCCCGGGGATCGAGTACTGTTACGCAATCTGGGGGTCCCTGGAAAGCACAAACTTGCAGACAGATGGAGATCTGAACCCTATGTCATCTGCAGGAAGTTGCCAGGCCTACCTGTCTATACGTTGAAGCCAGAAGGAAAGGTAGGCCCACTGAAGATGTGGCATCGAAACCACCTTCTCCCACTTGCTGAGGCAGTTAGAATACCTCCCGTGGGAGACTCCCTTGAACCGGCCTCTATCCTGGATACTCCTAGGCCGAACACTCGGTCGCAGACCTCCCGAGCTGAAGATGGAGAGGCCTCTCAACTTAGTGGAAGTGAGGAGGGAGAACTTGATTGGCTGTGGCCTTCCCCAACTCCAGGAACGTCTACCATAGATCTTCCAACCACTGAAGACACCACAGATGAAACACTGAACCCAGAAGCCACAGAGTTCATCCCTTCTAGTCCTTCAGCAGAATACTGGGAAGATGCCCATGATGGTTGTTCAGAGGAAGAGGAGCCTGTGGCGCCAGAGCCAGAAATCCCAAGAGAGCAAAGGGCTCGAAGAGTCATCCGGCCTCCTAAGAAGCTGACCTACCCACAAATGGGGAACAGCTCAGAAGACTCTGTAGTTACTGCTAGGAGGAATGCTGAGAATCCGGATCCCTCCACGGTCCATTTGGTGGAGGGCAACCCCAGCTCACTCTCTGGCACAGCTAGACAGGTCGCCCCCACTGAAGCGACCTGTAGACAGGACAGCTCCCCATCTTATGATGATTGGTGGGAGGCTCCTCTGTCAACCCTATGCAACCGCATTGAATCTAGAATGTTTTGCAGACCAAAAAAATGTCTTTGGGGACCAAAGATTCAAAGTGGGGGGAGTGTGTAGCAGGGTGTTCTCCTTTAATGCAGAGAGACAAGAAGTTCTAGGGGAGAGGTGAGTCAGGAGGAAGGAGAGAAAGTACATTACTGGAAGTGAAAGCAGAGGAGAGCGAGAGACTACATCTCCCAGTACATCTTGCAGCACCCAGGGTACATTGCTCCGGAACAGAGACTGCTGGGGCAGACTTTATAAAGGGGAGGTGGAGTTTGTTCGGTCTCTTTGGACACCCCTCTCCTAGCAAGAGGATCTCTGTGCTGAACTGCTTTGTGCACAAGGCCTGAAGCCTGGGCCTTGTGCTCCTTTCCAAAGAGCCCCTCTGCCAGCCTAGCAGAGCCTTAGAGACATCTTCTCATCCTTGCTGCAGTACACCAGAAGGATTGAAGACTTGGATGTCGGTGGATTCCTGTTCCTAGACGAATCGATGGAGGAAACGGACTTGGACTTGTCCGGGTGGTGAGAGCTGTTTAAAGACAGATACTTTTATCTTTACTATTCGTTGGGATTACAAAGTTGTTCTTCAAGTGCACCACCGAAAGATTGCTAGTGAATATTGTTTCACTGAACTTCCATTTAGATCAGTCAGGCCTGACTGCATAGGTAGACATTGCTGGGTGTTAGTCTACCCATGAGGGGAAGTAGCTGTAAAAGGGCAGCGCTAGAGTTGCATAGCAATATTTTATTATTCTGATTACTCTGTTTATCTTTATTACTGTTTATTGCAGGGATCTGCAACTTGTTATACTGTTGTTTATTACTTGCCCATTAGCCTCAGTAAAATATCTGGGTCAAGTACATTGGTGTCAGTTTCACTTACTTTAATAGAAGTTTTAAAGTATATCACTGTGTGTGTGTTTGCCATAGGACTGCGTCACCTAGAGTTGCGGTCACGCGGTCCTATCTCCCCTTACTAGCTGTGCCAGTAGGGGGTTGAGCAGATTGCCGGGGGTTGGCGGAGCTGTCTTCAGGGCCCAACTAAATCTGCGGCCTTCTTAGTTGGAGGTATCGCTACATACACCTTTTTTTTTTTTTTGTTATAAAACAGACACAAATAATGCAATAAAAAAAAAAAACAAAGATTAGGAAAAGAAATAAGGTCCAACAAAAGGTATGAAAGACTGATTACTAATTTCTGTGCTGTGAATTAGAAGCTGTGCTGCCAGCAGAGGGCACCGCAGTACCACATGCATGACTGCTAGAGGTCGAAGATCATTGCACTGACATTTGAAAATACTTTTTTTGTGTTATTATGTTTGAATAATCAAAATCCTCTGCAGTGCTGTGCGGTTTATTACCATCAAAAATATGCAGTAACTATGTGTGCTTTTAACAAAATAAACTTGGAGGGGGTACAAGTGGGAAGGGGCTGATGGTAACCAGTCAGACACTTTGTTTAAATTTTGCAGAGAATTAAAAATGAAATATGACCTTCTGTCATCACTTTTTTCCACATTTTTTATTTTATTTATTTTTTGCTTTTTGTTTTATCAATACAGTCTGTATTTTCTGTAATAAACTTTGTGGTCCCTCCGGTGTTCTGCATACTTAACCAGTTTCTGTCTAGAGCAGTTTTTTTTATTTTTCGCATACGTGTCCAGTGTAGCTTATCAAACTACTTAAAACCCCCAGAACATTTTTATATTTTCTAAATACAGGGGCCATATAGAATAAATAGATGGTAATGACAATTTTTTGATACACAATATTTGTGCAACTGTTTATCAAACATATATTTTTAGGAAAAAATTTATTTGATTGCATACAAAAACTATTAACCACTTCAGCCCCGGAAAAATTTACCCCCTTCCTGACCAGAGCACTTTTTGTGTTTCGGGACTACATCACTTTAACTGACAATTGCGCAGTCGTGCGATGTGGCTCCCAAACAAAATTTACGTCCTTTTTTTCTCACAAATAAAGCTTTCTTTTGGTGGTATTTGATCATCTCTGCATTATTTATTTTTTGAACTATAAACAAAATAATAGCGATAATTTTGAAAAAAAAAAAGCAATATTTTTTTACTTTTTGCTATAATAAATATCCCCAAAAAAGATATAAAAAAAAATAATTTTTTCCTCAGTTTAGGCCAATATGTATTCTTCTACATATTTTTGGTAAAAAAAAAATCGCAATAAACGTATATTGATTGGTTTGCGCAAAAGTTATAGCGTCTACAAAATAGGGGATAGTTTTATGGCATTTTTATTATTATTTTTTTTTATTAGTAATAGCAGCGATTTTTATCATGACTGCGACATTATGGCGGACACATCGGACACTTTTGACGCTATTTTGGGACCATTGTCATTTATACAGCGATCAGTGGTATAAAAATGCACTGATTACTGTGTAAATTACACTGGCAGGGAAGGGGTTAAACACTAGGGGGCGCTGAAGGGGCTAAGTGTGTCCTAGGGAGTGATTCTAACTGAGGGGGGGATGGGCTACCAGTGACATGACAGTGATCACTGCTCCCCATGACAGGGAGCAGTAGATCACTGTCCTGTCACTAGGCAGAACAGGGATAAATGCCTTGTTTACATAGGCATCTCCCCGTTCTGCAGCTTTGTGACCCGATCGCGGGACACCGGGGCGGACATCGAGTCCACGGGTCTCGCTGGATCGGTCACGGAGCACGCAGTGGGCGCGCCCACAATGCAGCGATTTAAAGGGGACGTACCTGTACACCCATTTGCCCAGCCGAGCCATTGTGCCGACGTATATCGTCGCGCGCTGGTCGGCATGTGGTACAAAAAAAAGAAGACGAGGTAGGTAGTGTCAGGTAAATAGATACCAAATAGTTCAAGCATCGAAACTGCTTGTGCCTGTTGAAAAAATGTTGAAAAATTACTTTACCCAAAATTTTTAATAGCTGGTGCTTTAAATGCTTTTATAGCTCCTCAGTTTAGAGTTACTTGTTCTCACACCAGCTTTTGAATTGATATACTGATATTGCTGTACGCAATGCATAGAAGGGTGTGCGCAGAGTGACAGGTAAGCTTTTTTCCTTTTTTTTTTTTTATTATTTTATAACTTTTTAAAAATGTGTTTGTAATATTTTACTTTATTGCTATCATAAATGAGCTAACAAGCTCCCTTTGATGTACTCTTTATTGGATACTCAAACGGTCTTTTCTTCAGTGGGCATGCTTTGATGACGTCGGCCCAAGGGTATACGGCAAATACCTCCTAAACCGAGCAGGTTCAGGAGATAATTCCAGTACCTACAGGTAAGTTTTTATTATAGGCTTACCTGTCTGTAAAAGTAGTATGTAAGGGTCTACAACCACTTTAAGGGGTTTAAGGGGAATAGACGCGTTCCTGCATCTATTCATTGACAAAAAAAAGCCCAGTAGGAGCTGGACAGGACTTTTTTCTACAAAGTGCCAGGTGAGACCACACAGAAAAGGTCTGTGGTGCTGGGCTTTTATGTTGCAGTGACTGAAGATGTTTGCAGAGCAGGGACGGGGCGTAGTGCGTATGGGTCAGGAAAAAGTGGTGGTGTAGGTATGAAAGGAAGGGAAGAAGGTCTGGTAGCCAAATGAGGAGGAATGAATGAGGCAATGTACCTCATGAGCCTGAAATGCATCTCCATTAGTGATGAGCCGAACACCCCCGGGTTCGGTTCGCACCAGAACCCGCGAACGGACCGAAAGTTCGTACGAACATTAGAACCCTATTAAATACAATGGATGCGAACGTTCGAATTCTAAAGTGCTAATTATAACAACTATTATGCATGTTATTGTCCTAAAAAGGGTTTGGGAACCCGGGTTCTGCACCAGGGGACATGTATCAATGCAAAAAGAAGTTTTAAAAACGGTCGTTTTTCGGGAGCAGTCATTTTAATGATGCATAAAGTGAAAAAAAAAAAGTCAAACATTCCTTTAAATATCGTACCTGGGGGGTGTCTAAAGTATGCCTGTGAAGTGCCACGTGTTTCCCGTGTTTAGAACTGTCCCTGCACAAAATGACACTTCTAAAGGAAAAAAAAGCCATTTAAAACTGCTTGCGGCTTTAATGTAATGTCTGGTCCCGGTAATATGGATGAAAATCTTTAAGAAAAATGGCATAGCTACCCCATGACCCCCCCCCCCTACCCCAGCCCATTACCAGCCCCTTTGGGTCTTGTATGGATATTAAGGGGAACCCCGCACATAAAATAAAAAAGGCCCTATATACTCTGAACAGCCGTATACAGGCGGTGCATACAAGACAGGGACTGTAGGTTTGTTCTTATGTAGAATCTGTTTGTAATTTTGAACAGGTACATTGTTTAAGTGTAGCTCCAGCCCAAAAATCTATTTTTAAACTTTTTGGAAAACATAGGTAAGGGTTATCACCCCTGTAACATTTGTTTTGCTGTCTGTGCCCCTGTTCAGAACATTTCACCTCACTTTCCGTCCCAATGACAACTGTTTTTGAAATGTGGTGTTTTTCTTGAAACAAGGATTGCTGATAAAGCATCAGTACAGAGGAGACACCTTTCTCCCATATTAATTCTTACAGGAGAGAATTTTCCTTCCTAGGGGTAGATTTCCTCTCACTTCCTGTTGTCTTCTTGCGTTTGCAAGTAGGAGTCGTTTGTAAGTTGGATGTTTGAAAGTAGGGACCTGCCGTAGATACTCTGCAGAAATAGGCCCCTTAGTTGTTGGTGTTGGCACAACACTGTAAGCACTCACAGTTACTCTTGGTTGGTGCTGGAACGCCCTGCTGTCAACTATTATATCAGGAATTGTAATTACATATAATTGTTGAACAGTGGTAGTAAAAATTGGGCCTTTGATGGTGGTGCTGGTGCCACAACACTGTAAGCCCTGACAGTTACTCTTGGTGGGTGCAGCAATGGGCCCTGCTGTGAATTATTAGATCAAGAATTGTAATTGCATGCCCCTGTTGAACAGGGGCTGAAAAATTGGGCCTTTGGTGGTGGTGGTAGTGTTGACACAACACTGTAAGCCCTCAGAGTTACTCTTGGTGGGTGCAGGAATGGGACCTGCTGTGAATTATTAGATCAAGAATTGTAATTACATGCCCCTGTTGAACAGGGGCTGAAAAATTGGGCCTTAGGCACTGGTGGTACAACACTACAACCCCTCACAGATACTGTACTTGGAGCACAGCAATGAGCCCTGTTGCAAAGTATTGCTTCAAAAATTGTAATGACACGCCCCTGTTAAACAGGGGCTGAAAAATTGGGCCTTAGGCACTGGTGCCACAACACTCCAACCCCTCACAGATACTGTACTTGGAGCACAGCAATGAGCCCTATGGCAAATTATTGCTAAAAAAATTGTAATTACACGCCCCTGTAAAACAGGGGCTGAAAAATTGGGCCTTAGCCACTGGTGGCGGCACCCATAAACAAAAATGATCTTCCAAGCTATCATCATCAATCGTATCATTGAGGACTCGGAGGAGGAGGATAGCCAGTCAACATAACAGCACAGACACTCAGCATCAGCATCAGTCTTGAAGGGATGTGACATGTTAAAATCAATTAGTCTGTTATATCAGCATCAGGTGTGTGGTAGCTGGTGGTGATCCAAGACTGGTTCATCTTGATGAAAGTCAGTCGATCAACCGAGTCGGTGGACAGGCGCACCCTGTGATCCGTGACAAATCCTCCAGCAGCACTGAATGTGCGTTCCGAAAGAACGCTGGATGCAGGACAGGCCAGTAGCTCAATTGCATACTGTGCAAGCTCTGGCCAGTGATCCATCCTCAAGACCCAGTAAGCCAGAGGATTTTCGGTGGGGAAGGTGTCCAAGTCTGACCTTGCCCCTAGATATTCCTGCACCATGTTTATCAGACGCTGGCGATGGTTGCTGGAACCAATCATACTTTGGGGCTGCGGACTAAAGAATTGTCTGAACGCATCGGTCAGACGGCCACCTTCCCCACCGCTCCTTCTTTGACTGGCCGAAGCCTCAGCAACTCGTTGTCCTGGACCAGGAGTTTGTAACCTCCCAGTCTCTGGGAACGCGTTGCACAGACCTTTCTGCAAGGCCTCCCGGAGTTGTCTCATCCTCTGCTCCCTCTGCGACGGTAACATAAGGTCCGCAACCTTACCCTTGTACCGTGGATCAAGGAGAGTGGCCAGCCAGTAATGGTCCCTCTCCTTGATCCGAAGAATACGAGGATCCTTCCGCAGACTTTGCAGGATCAGGGAGGCCATGCAGCGTAGGTTTGCTGAGGCATTCGCTCCGGAGTCCTCTGGGTCACTAAGGACGACATGATCCGCAGTCACCTCCTCCCAGCCACGTACAAGTCCACTGGTTTCTTGGGACTGTAAATCATCCCTAAAAGACTGCTGCTGATGATGCTGAGTGCCAGCCTCCACCTCCATGCTGACACAATCCTCCTCCTCCTCCTCCTCCTCCTCTTCCTGTGCGATGGGTGGGACAGAAGGAACACTGTCTGGGTAAAGGGGGCCCTGAGAGGCAAGGAAGTCCTCCTCTTCCTGCCTCTGTTCTGCCTCAAGTGCCCTGTCCATTATTCCACGCAGCGTGTGCTCCAACAGGTGGACAAGAGGTACAGTGTCACTGATGCATGCACTGTCACTGCTCACCATCCTCGTGGCCTCCTCAAATGGTGCCAGGACAGTGCATGCATCCCTGATCATGCCCCACTGGCGTGGAGAAAAAAAACCAAGCTCCCCTGACCCTGTCCTGGTGCCGTAGTCGCACAGGTACTCATTGATGGCCCTCTGCTGCGTGTGCAGCCGCTGCAGCATGGCCAACGTTGAGTTCCACCTGGTGGGCATGTCACATATAAGGCGGTTCTTGGGCAGGTTCAACTCCTTTTGCAGCTCAGCCAGGCGAGCACTGGCATTATAAGATCTGCGGAAATGCACACAGACTTTCCTGGCCTGCCTCAGGACATCCTGTAAGCCCGGGTACCTGCCCAAGAACCGCTGCACCACCAGGTTAAGGACGTGAGCCACACAGGGCACATGGGTCAGTTGTCCCTGTCGGAGGGCGGAGAGGAGGTTGGTGCCATTGTCGCAAACCACCATTCCTGGCTTAAGCTGGCGTGGCGTCAACCACCTCTCGGCCTGGCCCTGCAGAGCAGACAGGACCTCTGCCCCAGTGTGGCTTCTGTCCCCCAAACACACCAGCGCAAGCACGGCATGGCATCTTTTTGCCTGCGTACTTGCGTAGCCCCGTGAACGGCTACGGAGCACCGCTGGTTCATAGGACAAACCACAGGAAGAGGCCATGGAGGAAGAAGAAGAGGAGGGGGTGGAGGAGAGAGGTGTGTCACAACCAGTAGTAGCATTTTGGAGGCGTGGCGGTGGGACAACCTCCAACACTACTGCACCTTGTCCTGCATCCTTCCCAGCTGCCAAAAGAGTGACCCAATGGGCCGTGAAAGAAAGGTAACGTCCCTGTCCATGCCTGCTGGACCATGAGTCAGCGGTAATATGCACCTTACCGCTGACCGCCCTGTCCAGCGAGGCCAAGACATTGCCTTCCACATGCCGGTAGAGAGCCAGAATAGCCTTCCGTGAGAAAAAGTGGCGTTTGGGAACCTGCCACTGAGGAACCGCACATTGCACAAACTCACGGAAGGGGGCCGAGTCTACCAACTGAAAAGGCAGCAGTTGAAGCGCTAGCAATTTAGCCAAGCTAGCATTCAACCGCTGGGCATGTGGATGGCTGGGAGTGAACTTCTTTCGACGGTCCAGCAGCTGGGGCAGGGAAATTTGCCTGCTAGAATCGGACGTCGGTGTACTGCTAGCAGAGTGGCCGCAAGTACTTGGCTGTGACACACCTAATTCTACACCTTCATTCCTCTCAGTGCATGTTTCAGAGAGGACTGAAGTTATAGTGGGGTTGGAAATCCCAGCTGATGCGGTGCAAGGAGAGGTCCGCTTTGTTCTTTGGTGTGGGTCTTTGAGGTAGGCTTGCCAACGAGCTGCATGGCAGGTCAACATATGTCTGGTCAGGCATGTGGTACCCAAGCGGCTGATGTTTTGGCCACGCGATATACGCTTGAGACATATGTTGCAAACAGCAGCTGTGCGATCTGATGCACTAGCCTCAAAAAAGGCCCACACCAAGGAACTTTTTGAATGACGGGCAGAGGCAGCGCCCTGCACAGGCGGAGCTCTGCGGTGTGATTCCGTCGGTGTACTGCCCTTACGCTGGCCACCAAAGGGCATCCTGTCTCGTTGGAGATGTGCCTCCTCCTCATCCTCCTCCTCCTCTCTCCTATTAGGCACCCACGTGGAGTCAGTGACCTCATCATCCCCTCCCTCCTCATCACTGGAGCCAATCTGGCAGTATGCTGCAGCTGCTGGAACATGACTGCCAGATTGGTGTCCTTCTTGAGCATCCCCTCTGTCTGCTCTCACCCTACTGCCTTCCTGTAGCTGGGTTTCATCATCAGACCCTTCGAAACGCTGGGCATCCTCCTGGAGCATGTACCCAACACTGTGCTCAAACAGTTCGGGGGACTCCTCAGGAGGAGGACATGGTGGGTCTAGGGAAGGAGTGACTGATGATGAGTCTGACATTGATACCAGGGAAGAGGACGCTTTGGCAGCTGCTTTGCCAGTACCCTGAGCCTGGGTGAGAGAGGATGAGGAGGAGGAGGAGGGCTTGGTCATCCACTCTACCAAGTCTTCGGCATGATGTGGCTCAACATGTCCAGCTGCGGAAAAGAAGGACAAGCGTGTCCCATGGCCATGTGCTGATGACAATGCACCGCGTCCACGACCAGCACTGTTGCCCCCAGACACAGAGCCTGCTTGCCCTCTTTTATTGCCTCCTGACTGTCTGCCTCTCCTTGTTTGCCTTCCAGACATTCTAACAGATGGCCTGCAGGGAGATGGGAAAAAAGCAATAAGGGCTACCTTCAGGTGTCCTTCTCTGTCCCTTGAAACAAGGACTTGCACAGTGAAAGAAACTGACACTCTCCCTACCTACAGTTTTCTGTCCCTAGAAAATTTTTTTTTTTTAAGCACAATATAGCACAAGGAGAATTCACTCACTGTCCTTCCAGGTCCCTAGAAACAAGGACTTGCACAGTGAAAGAAACTGACACTCTCCCTACCTACAGTTTTCTGTCCCTAGAAAAAATGTTTTTTTTAAGCACAATATAGCACAAGGAGAATTCACTCACTGTCCTTCCAGGTCCCTAGAAACAAGGACTTGCACAGTGAAAGAAACTGACACTCTCCGTACCTACAGTTTTCTGTCCCTAGAAAAAATGTTTTTTTTAAGCACAATATAGCACAAGGAGAATTCACTCACTGTCCTTCCAGGTCCCTAGAAACAAGGACTTGCACAGTGAAAGAAACTGACACTCTCCCTACCTACAGTTTTCTGTCTCTAGAAAAAATGTTTTTTTTAAGCACAATATAGCACAAGGAGAATTCACTCACTGTCCTTCCAGGTCCCTAGAAACAAGGACTTGCACAGTGAAAGAAACTGACACTCTCCCTACCTACAGTTTTCTGTCCCTAGAAAAAATGTTTTTTTTAAGCACACTATAGCACAAGGAGAATTCACTCACTGTCCTTCCCAGTCCCTAGAAACAAGGACTTGCACAGTGAAAGAAACTGACACTCTCCCTACCTACAGTTTTCTGTCCCTAGAAAAAATGTTTTTTTTAAGCACAATATAGCACAAGGAGAATTCACTCACTGTCCTTCCAGGTCCCTGGAAACAAGGACTTGCACAGTGAAAGAAACTGACACTCTCCCTACCTACAGTTTTCTGTCCCTAGAAAAAAAGTTTTTTTTAAGCACAATATAGCACAAGGAGAATTCACTCACTGTCCTTCCAGGTCCCTAGAAACAAGGACTTACACAGTGAAAGAAACTGACACTCTCCCTACCTACAGTTTTCTGTTCCTAGAAAAAATGTTTTTTTTAAGCACAATATAGCACAAGGAGAATTCACTCACTGTCCTTCCAGGTCCCTGGAAACAAGGACTTGCACAGTGAAAGAAACTGACACTCTCCCTACCTACAGTTTTCTGTCCCTAGAAAAAATGTTTTTTTTAAGCACAATATAGCACAAGGAGAATTCACTCACTGTCCTTCCAGGTCCCTAGAAAGAAGGACTTGCACAGTGAAAGAAACTGACACTCTCCCTACCTACAGTTTTCTGTCCCTAGAAAAAATGTTTTTTTTAAGCACAATATAGCACAAGGAGAATTCACTCACTGTCCTTCCAGGTCCCTAGAAACAAGGACTTGCACAGTGAAAGAAACTGACACTCTCCCTACCTACAGTTTTCTGTCCCTAGAAAAAATGTTTTTTTTAAGCACACTATAGCACAAGGAGAATTCACTCACTGTCCTTCCCAGTCCCTAGAAACAAGGACTTGCACAGTGAAAGAAACTGACACTCTCCCTACCTACAGTTTTCTGTCCCTAGAAAAAATGTTTTTTTTAAGCACAATATAGCACAAGGAGAATTCACTCACTGTCCTTCCAGGTCCCTGGAAACAAGGACTTGCACAGTGAAAGAAACTGACACTCTCCCTACCTACAGTTTTCTGTCCCTAGAAAAAATGTTTTTTTTAAGCACAATATAGCACAAGGAGAATTCACTCACTGTCCTTCCAGGTCCCTAGAAACAAGGACTTACACAGTGAAAGAAACTGACACTCTCCCTACCTACAGTTTTCTGTCCCTAGAAAAAATGTTTTTTTTAAGCACAATATAGCACAAGGAGAATTCACTCACTGTCCTTCCAGGTCCCTGGAAACAAGGACTTGCACAGTGAAAGAAACTGACACTCTCCCTACCTACAGTTTTCTGTCCCTAGAAAAAATGTTTTTTTTAAGCACAATATAGCACAAGGAGAATTCACTCACTGTCCTTCCAGGTCCCTAGAAACAAGGACTTACACAGTGAAAGAAACTGACACTCTCCCTACCTACAGTTTTCTGTCCCTAGAAAAAATGTTTTTTTTAAGCACAATATAGCACAAGGAGAATTCACTCACTGTCCTTCCAGGTCCCTAGAAACAAGGACTTGCACAGTGAAAGAAACTGACACTCTCCCTACCTACAGTTTTCTGTCCCTAGAAAAAATGTTTTTTTTAAGCACAATATAGCACAAGGAGAATTCACTCACTGTCCTTCCAGGTCCCTAGAAACAAGGACTTACACAGTGAAAGAAACTGACACTCTCCCTACCTACAGTTTTCTGTCCCTAGAAAAAATGTTTTTTTTAAGCACAATATAGCACAAGGAGAATTCACTCACTGTCCTTCCAGGTCCCTGGAAACAAGGACTTGCACAGTGAAAGAAACTGACACTCTCCCTACCTACAGTTTTCTGTCCCTAGAAAAAATGTTTTTTTTAAGCACAATATAGCACAAGGAGAATTCACTCACTGTCCTTCCAGGTCCCTAGAAACAAGGACTTGCACAGTGAAAGAAACTGACACTCTCCCTACCTACAGTTTTCTGTCCCTAGAAAAAATGTTTTTTTTAAGCACAATATAGCACAAGGAGAATTCACTCACTGTCCTTCCAGGTCCCTAGAAACAAGGACTTGCACAGTGAAAGAAACTGACACTCTCCCTACCTACAGTTTTCTGTCCCTAGAAAAAATGTTTTTTTTAAGCACACTATAGCACAAGGAGAATTCACTCACTGTCCTTCCCAGTCCCTAGAAACAAGGACTTGCACAGTGAAAGAAACTGACACTCTCCCTACCTACAGTTTTCTGTCCCTAGAAAAAATGTTTTTTTTAAGCACAATATAGCACAAGGAGAATTCACTCACTGTCCTTCCAGGTCCCTGGAAACAAGGACTTGCACAGTGAAAGAAACTGACACTCTCCCTACCTACAGTTTTCTGTCCCTAGAAAAAATGTTTTTTTTAAGCACAATATAGCACAAGGAGAATTCACTCACTGTCCTTCCAGGTCCCTAGAAAGAAGGACTTGCACAGTGAAAGAAACTGACACTCTCCCTACCTACAGTTTTCTGTCCCTAGAAAAAATGTTTTTTTTAAGCACAATATAGCACAAGGAGAATTCACTCACTGTCCTTCCAGGTCCCTAGAAACAAGGACTTGCACAGTGAAAGAAACTGACACTCTCCCTACCTACAGTTTTCTGTCCCTAGAAAAAATGTTTTTTTTAAGCACACTATAGCACAAGGAGAATTCACTCACTGTCCTTCCCAGTCCCTAGAAACAAGTACTTGCACAGTGAAAGAAACTGACACTCTCCCTACCTACAGTTTTCTGTCCCTAGAAAAAATGTTTTTTTTAAGCACAATATAGCACAAGGAGAATTCACTCACTGTCCTTCCAGGTCCCTGGAAACAAGGACTTGCACAGTGAAAGAAACTGACACTCTCCCTACCTACAGTTTTCTGTCCCTAGAAAAAATGTTTTTTTTAAGCACAATATAGCACAAGGAGAATTCACTCACTGTCCTTCCAGGTCCCTAGAAACAAGGACTTACACAGTGAAAGAAACTGACACTCTCCCTACCTACAGTTTTCTGTCCCTAGAAAAAATGTTTTTTTTAAGCACAATATAGCACAAGGAGAATTCACTCACTGTCCTTCCAGGTCCCTGGAAACAAGGACTTGCACAGTGAAAGAAACTGACACTCTCCCTACCTACAGTTTTCTGTCCCTAGAAAAAATGTTTTTTTTAAGCACAATATAGCACAAGGAGAATTCACTCACTGTCCTTCCAGGTCCCTAGAAACAAGGACTTACACAGTGAAAGAAACTGACACTCTCCCTACCTACAGTTTTCTGTCCCTAGAAAAAATGTTTTTTTTAAGCACAATATAGCACAAGGAGAATTCACTCACTGTCCTTCCAGGTCCCTAGAAACAAGGACTTGCACAGTGAAAGAAACTGACACTCTCCCTACCTACAGTTTTCTGTCCCTAGAAAAAATGTTTTTTTTAAGCACAATATAGCACAAGGAGAATTCACTCACTGTCCTTCCAGGTCCCTAGAAACAAGGACTTACACAGTGAAAGAAACTGACACTCTCCCTACCTACAGTTTTCTGTCCCTAGAAAAAATGTTTTTTTTAAGCACAATATAGCACAAGGAGAATTCACTCACTGTCCTTCCAGGTCCCTGGAAACAAGGACTTGCACAGTGAAAGAAACTGACACTCTCCCTACCTACAGTTTTCTGTCCCTAGAAAAAATGTTTTTTTTAAGCACAATATAGCACAAGGAGAATTCACTCACTGTCCTTCCAGGTCCCTAGAAACAAGGACTTGCACAGTGAAAGAAACTGACACTCTCCCTACCTACAGTTTTCTGTCCCTAGAAAAAATGTTTTTTTTAAGCACAATATAGCACAAGGAGAATTCACTCACTGTCCTTCCAGGTCCCTAGAAACAAGGACTTGCACAGTGAAAGAAACTGACACTCTCCCTACCTACAGTTTTCTGTCCCTAGAAAAAATGTTTTTTTTAAGCACACTATAGCACAAGGAGAATTCACTCACTGTCCTTCCCAGTCCCTAGAAACAAGGACTTGCACAGTGAAAGAAACTGACACTCTCCCTACCTACAGTTTTCTGTCCCTAGAAAAAATGTTTTTTTTAAGCACAATATAGCACAAGGAGAATTCACTCACTGTCCTTCCAGGTCCCTGGAAACAAGGACTTGCACAGTGAAAGAAACTGACACTCTCCCTACCTACAGTTTTCTGTCCCTAGAAAAAATGTTTTTTTTAAGCACAATATATCACAAGGAGAATTCACTCACTGTCCTTCCAGGTCCCTAGAAACAAGGACTTACACAGTGAAAGAAACTGACACTCTCCCTACCTACAGTTTTCTGTCCCTAGAAAAAATGTTTTTTTTAAGCACAATATAGCACAAGGAGAATTCACTCACTGTCCTTCCAGGTCCCTAGAAACAAGGACTTGCACAGTGAAAGAAACTGACACTCTCCCTACCTACAGTTTTCTGTCCCTAGAAAAAATGTTTTTTTTAAGCACACTATAGCACAAGGAGAATTCACTCACTGTCCTTCCCAGTCCCTAGAAACAAGGACTTGCACAGTGAAAGAAACTGACACTCTCCCTACCTACAGTTTTCTGTCCCTAGAAAAAATGTTTTTTTTAAGCACAATATAGCACAAGGAGAATTCACTCACTGTCCTTCCAGGTCCCTGGAAACAAGGACTTGCACAGTGAAAGAAACTGACACTCTCCCTACCTACAGTTTTCTGTCCCTAGAAAAAATGTTTTTTTTAAGCACAATATAGCACAAGGAGAATTCACTCACTGTCCTTCCAGGTCCCTGGAAACAAGGACTTGCACAGTGAAAGAAACTGACACTCTCCCTACCTACAGTTTTCTGTCCCTAGAAAAAATGTTTTTTTTAAGCACAATATAGCACAAGGAGAATTCACTCACTGTCCTTCCAGGTCCCTAGAAAGAAGGACTTGCACAGTGAAAGAAACTGACACTCTCCCTACCTACAGTTTTCTGTCCCTAGAAAAAATGTTTTTTTTAAGCACAATATAGCACAAGGAGAATTCACTCACTGTCCTTCCAGGTCCCTAGAAACAAGGACTTGCACAGTGAAAGAAACTGACACTCTCCCTACCTACAGTTTTCTGTCCCTAGAAAAAATGTTTTTTTTAAGCACACTATAGCACAAGGAGAATTCACTCACTGTCCTTCCCAGTCCCTAGAAACAAGGACTTGCACAGTGAAAGAAACTGACACTCTCCCTACCTACAGTTTTCTGTCCCTAGAAAAAATGTTTTTTTTAAGCACAATATAGCACAAGGAGAATTCACTCACTGTCCTTCCAGGTCCCTGGAAACAAGGACTTGCACAGTGAAAGAAACTGACACTCTCCCTACCTACAGTTTTCTGTCCCTAGAAAAAATGTTTTTTTTTAAGCACAATATAGCACAAGGAGAATTCACTCACTGTCCTTCCAGGTCCCTAGAAACAAGGACTTACACAGTGAAAGAAACTGACACTCTCCCTACCTACAGTTTTCTGTCCCTAGAAAAAATGTTTTTTTTAAGCACACTATAGCACAAGCACAAAACACACTGACACTCTCCCTACCTATCCTTCTCTTTCCCTAAACTAAAGGAATCCAGGTTAAGCAAGAAAGAAATAAAAGTCACTGTCCCTGCCTATGCTGCTCTATCCCTGCTCCGGAACACACTACACTAGGCCGCCGTGCTGGCGGCCTTTTATAGTGTGGGGCGTGTACTAAACACCCTCAGCAATAATTGGCCACAGGCATCCTGCCTGTGGCCAATCATTGCTCTCCTCGCTGCCGGCGCTGTGATTGGCCAAGCATGCGGGGTCACAGTGCATGCTTGGCCAATCACAGCGCCTGGATGACACTGCGATGGCGTAGTGCATTGTGGGCCGTTCGCGTCACTCGAATTTGGCGCGAACGGCCCAAATCGTTCGATCTTCGTCGAACGATCGAACAGCCGATGTTCGAGTCGAACGTATGTTCGATTCGAACACGAAGCTCATCCCTAATCTCCATCTAGTATTTATCAGGAACTTTTTTTTTTTTTTAAGGCTCACAAGGCCCTGGGCAACTTAGAACTCTTCTGAGCTTTGGCCCCCAATCTTTTTCACATGGCTGTCGTTATGTTAAAAAGCCTGTTAAAAAACATGCGTCTTGTTGCCTTTCTTCTTGTGGGTCTTCTGCTATGCTGGAAGTGTTAAGAGCCTGGGTTTTGTGAAGGCGTTGACTCCTTAAGTAAAGGCATGACTGCTGAAGAGTTGTTGGCAGAGGATTACGTCTTCTGGTATACAGTACTTGCTCTTCATCAACGTTGCCCTCATCTTTAGTTGCTGGTTCCTAGTGACTTTCCATGCTGCAAATACAAAATATGTCTAAGAACATCCAGATTTTGTGAACCCATATCTCCCAACTTTTAAAAGTCCCACCGTGGGACTTTCAGACATTTAAAAAAAAAAATTTGTCCACACCGATGAAAGTTGTTGAGCGGGGGGGGAGGGGTTGTCGCATTTTTCGCCGCTGCCGCCGAACGCGGGGGTAGGGGGGGTGCCGCGGGACATTTTTCGCCGATCGCGGAGGCGGGGCTTACCTGCTTCCACTGCTGCTTCGATCATTGTTCCTCCACTTCCTGCTGTGCGGGAATTATTCAAGTCTCGCAGGAATGCGGGAAGGAGGGTGCTGTGCGGGAAAAACCCGCAGAATCCGTGCCTGTTGGGAGGTATGTGAACCTTCTCTCTTAAAAAAGATCGCAGGTGCTGCTTACTTCCTTGTTTTCAACACCGGGCGTAGAAACTCCAGTTCCTGGGCAGAGGCGGCTCTCTAATCTCTCCCACCTCTTGCATTGGCTGAATATGTCTGATGGGTGAGGAGGGTGCCCTGGAAGGGGTGCTGATCACCTGTGTGCTAGATCCGTGCATTTTCTGCAGCCATTTTTCTTGCTTGAATTATTTTTCCCATTATGGGCGTGAGCGGGGCCTCATGTCTAAGTTTTGCCTAAGGCTTCACAAAGCCTAGAGCCGCCTCTGTTCCTGGGCATGAACATACTTTTCAGGCACAGTAGCCACTGATCCACTGTACATCTCACACAACTGCCTCCAATGGTGGCCATGTGCATCTTTCAAGGTTTTCAAAGTTGTTTTTTAAACTTTGACTGCAAAACATAAAAAAAAACAATTATCATTTTTGGTTTACTTTTAATGTCCTTAGCAACTAGTTAAGCCTTGGCTAGTCTGAACTTTGATTTTATGGTAGGAAAATCAACAACAAACTACAATACAGCCACATGAAATGTGCTCAAGGATGTGGTCATGAAATAACCTAGAAGGAAAGAATGGTCAAAGACAGAGGGGGTTATTTACAAAAGGAAAATCCACTTTGCACTACAAGTGAAAGTGGATTTTCAGTACACAATTTCAAAGACAGTCAGTGCAGAATTAAAAAAGTTACACCCCCTCCCTCCGCTCCTACTAGCTTAGCGTGTGTATTTTTTTACATTATCTGTGCCCCTTTCTGATGATCATGTGCTGGTCGGAGCGGAGGGAATAATTCTTCAGTTTCGGGTGCCCATTCAGCTCCGCTTGTATGTTCTTCTGCCTTGGCTCAAGTCCCGGTCTGCCGCCTGCCTGCTTATCTCCTTGCCTTCCCTGGTGGAGTGATCTTCCTCCGCTCCCCACCCAGTAGTAGCCGGGGACCGGAGGGTAAGACTTGACAGGCTGTGAGGCGGGCGGCGGTGGCAATGGGCAGAGAGTCGCTGATTCCTGCCATTACTAGAAAAAAAAAAATGATGTCCCCGGATTTCATTTAAAAAATCTGGTCACCTTAACTTGGAGGTGCGGTCGCTGTAGACCTGAGGGGGACATGCAAGGACAATACAAAAAACAGCATTTTAGCTTGCACATGATTGGATGATAAAATCAGCAGAGCTTCCCCTCATTTCAGATCTTCCCCTCAGATTTACAGCGACTGCACTTCCAAGTGCACTTTCAGTGCAATTTCAAGTGCACTTTTCACTTGTAGTTTGCACTTGTAGTGCAAAGTGGATTTGCCTTTTGTAAATAACCCCCAAAGTGTTAGCTGATGGCTTTTTTTTTTTTCAATTCAAACGAGTATTTAATGGTGTGGAAAAGGGCACACAATAGCAGCATCAATGCATCCACCTACTTTTGCACATATTCATTCGAGCTAATAAGGAGGATGGGTCTCTTCAATATAGCATAGATCTGTGTTGTACAGGCAATTGACAAGCTAACATGTTGCTAAGGACAGATAAAATAAGAGCCGCAGATTGTACATAGGTATGTTCAAATTAATATAACAGGATAGAAGATAGAAGATTTTTAAGGTGGGACTTTAGATATGCCTCTGAAAACCGCACTTACACAGTGTTATATTTAAAAGCACAAATTGTATTATAGATATTTGTAGTAAAAACATCACAATTATAATTAATTTAAAACTTTCTTGAGGTAACACCATATATACAAGGAACTCTGTGGGTTACATTGTTGTAGAATAAACCTATCGATGTTCCAAACTCTTTAATTGTAGGTGGGTCAACGCATTTTGCGGGGTAAACAGCTTCATCAGGACCGTGTATATCACATGGCACTTGTAACTTAAATAAAGCAAATTCTGCCTAAAAATGTGTGTGTGTATATATATATAGAACATAAGCAGCAGATGTCATAGGGTGCCTTTCTCTCAAAATGCGCCTACCGGCCCGTGGGACATTATTATTATTATTAATATAATACAGGATTTATGTAGCGCCAACAGTTTATGCATCACATTACAATATAAAAGGGAGACAATACAGTTACAATTTAATAAAATACAAGATGATTAAGAGGGCCCTGCTCAGAAGAGCTTACAATCTAATAGGGTGGGGCAGGTGGTACAAAAGGTTGTGACTGTGTGGAATGAGCTGATGGAAGTGGTAAAAGATTAGTTGGAGGTGTGATGGGCTTCCCTGAAAAGATGCGTTTTCAGGGATTGCCTGAAGGCAGCTAGAGAAGGGAGATAGCCGGACAGGTTGAGGTAGAGAGTTCCAGAGGATGGGAGAGGCTCTGGAGAAATCCTGAAGATGAGCATGGGAGGAGGAGACAAGGGAGCTTGAGAGCAGGAGGTCTTGAGAGGACGGTTTGGGTGATATTACATACCCGGATCCATAAAGCCCCAAAAATAGATGAGCATAGGGTGGTTTAAAAAGTATTTATGAAATGGACACTGCTGTTTTTAAAGCCTGAGAGGTATATAGCGGATGAAAAGGAGTTCTGGGCAGGTTATGCACCCATGTTTCCAAAATGGGACCTCTCAAGATGGAAAACTCGTGCCTTGGCCTTAAAAATTTCTCCACACCAACCAGGGCTTCTTTTCTCAGAGAATAGGTGCAGGAACTCTCCCTTTTGGAGTTACCCCGTCTTCACCACTACCTACCTCTGAGCATTGTTCCTTGGTCCCACCCCTACCCACCTCCCAGTACTGCCCCTTTAATTTGTTAATGATAACAAGAAAAGCAGTAAAATAGATCCCCTGCAGCCAACAACAATAGATCCCCCAGCAACAATAGGCCACCCTCAACAAAATAAACCCCTCCTAGCAACAACAGACCCCCAGCAGCAACAAAAGATCTCCCCGCAGACAATATCGATAGACCATTCAGCAGTCAGCTACAGTAGAATTATCCCTCAACAGTAGATCCCTCCAGCCAACAACTGACTCTCCCAGCAACATAAGACCCACCCCAGCAACAATAGATGCCCCGTCAATGACCCTCCTCCTGCATAAATAGATCCCTTCCAGCAACACTAGATCCCCCAGCAGCAATAGACACTGTAGCATAACCCAGCACCCCTTGACATCACATTCAGTGCTAGAGGTGCCGGTACTGCGTTCCCCCGCGTTCCCCCGCGTTCCCGCTGAAAAAAAGCCCTGACACCAACAGCATGCTCCTATAGCATATATCTAAGAAATGTGTTGTACAGGCAATTGGCTAGCTGTTAAGGACAGATAAAATATGAGCCCTAGCCACAGATTGTACACAGGAGTAAATGCGAATTTGTGCAACAAAGGCCATATGATTGGAACATACAGTAACTGGTTGGAATAACTACCTAAACTAGAACCAAAAGTGTCATGTGTCACCCTTTAGCACAGGAATGTATAAAATTCAATAGTACCTAATAAAATAGTGATCAATCATAATTGCAGTTATGTGACTTTCTGTAAATATAATCACTTATTGATTGGATTTCTTGAAGCTTCAATAACTACTTCTCTTGAAAAAATAGCACAAGTTTCCATAGATCTAGGTAAGTTTGCAATTCTTTGAAATACTGACTTCTAACAACAATAAAAACCTCAATCAAATTCACACGTCTGCAAATACATACCACTTCAATGTAACAGTTCTAGCTAGGTTTGCATAATGAAAATAAAATCTTTTCAAGTATGCAATGCAGTATCATTTTAAAAGCATACCTAGGAATAGGTCCTACAGATTTTTAGAAGTTTATTTTAGTAGTCTATACGTGGCAGGGTTTGTCTTTCAGGTAGACTGCCCCAAAATTTCCTCCTATGACCTCTGTTGCTTGGTATGGCTCTTGTACTGAGAATCCTTAGGGTCATACAAGTTGCTATGACCCTAGGGATTCTCAATACAAGAGCCTCACCGTACAAATGAAAGCCTCCACATCAAAAAAGGACAATTCAGACTCCTCCATCTTGTTGAGAGTGCATAAAGTGATTGTAAAGGCTTTTTAAATAACAAACATGTTATACTCACCTCCTCTGTGCAGTTGGTTTTGCACAGAGCAGCCTGGATCTTCCTCTTCACGGGTCCCTCTTTGCTGCTCCTAGCCCCTCCTTCCTTTGAGTGCTCCTCAGCCAGCAGCTTGCTACAGGGGGCACCCAAGCTGAGTCAGAGCTGTATCCATTCAGACACAGAGCCCCAACCTGGTCCCGCCCCCTCTCTCCCCTGATTGCCTGACTGACTTTGATTGACAGCCGTGGGAGCCAATGGCGCCGCTGCTCAGGCTCAGCCAATCGGGAGGAGTGTCCTGGATGGCTGAGGGGATCGTGTACAACACTGGAGAGAGATGGGGCTCAGGTAGGTCAATAGGGTGGTGCTGGGGCGGCTGCTACACACAGAAGGTTTTTTATCCTAATGCATAGAATGCATTAAGATAAAAAAAACTTCTGCTTTTACAACTCCTTTAAGTTGCAGGCATGATGACGAGAATGATACGTGGCTTTATACAAGGCTTTATTAATGAGTGCCTTCCAGGCTGGAACAGCAGGGGGAGTAGACTTTTTCCAGGAAAGAACTATCAGCTTCCTAGCATAGTAAAACAATAATGTCAAAAGGGTACGAATTAGCTTTTTAGGGGCCAAGGCATCAACAAGCCCAATGAGCCACACTTCAAAAGCTGGCCTTACAAATAGTGTAGTGACCTCCTCTATGCTTTTAGCAACTGTTGTAATATTATATATAATAATATATATGTAATATTATATAGGTGAATGTATTATATATTGTGTTATATGTGTAGCGGGGTCTCCTTTAAGGCCCCGGGACTACGTTATCCAGAACCCCATCCGGCCTCAGGGGAAAGTTTCCACCGCAGAGACTCATGGGAGAGGCTATTTAAGGAAGAGGGGAGGCGGAGCTCGGCCTCTTTGAACACCGCGCTGCACGCAACCAGTCTTCCTGTGCGGATCTGCTGCGGTGCAAGGCCCGAAGCCTGGGGCCTTGCGTGACTTCCGAAGAGCCTTCCACCCCACTGCTGAGCCTGGGTGGATCCTGTCTTGTTGAGTGAGGACATCAGTCAGATCGGGGACCCGATCGTGGCAGGCGCTGTGTGCGGGTACACAGCAGGTGGAAGTCCCGGCCTGGGATCGCGTCCGGAGTGGTGAGCGGGCACCTGCCCAGACCAATAGACTGTGTCGTGTTCAGGCCTATAGAACTGCATAGGCCCACAGTTCGTTTATCTGCTGTTCCATGGGGGGACCGGTAGCAGGACAGAGTTGAAGTGTCCCCCTCCCAGTATAGTTGTTCCAAGTTACTGCCCGTTGTGGATTACAAACTAGAATTTCATCAAGTGCACCACCGAAAGCTGGCATGCAAAGAAATCCTTATAGGAAGTGACTGAGATTTACTCCATGTCAGGCCTGACTCGGGTGGGGAGATAGTATGTCGTTTTGTGCGCCATAGGAGCGCGCACACCATAATAGCCACGCGTGGTGGAGTACCGCGCAGCACCATTATAGTGTGCTGAATTGATGGCTGCAGGGCTCTGCAAGCCAGTTGCATGTGTGATGTTATACCTATGCTATTTACTATAAGAGTAAAACCGTTATAATCAATCTCTCGCCTTAGTGTGTTGTCTTACTGCTTAGAGATTAATTCATGCAATACAATTGAATGTGGTATAAGTATAGCCCTAGACTAACTGTGCCAGCGGGGGTCGAGTAAGATTGCCAGGGGTTGGCGGTACTGCACACAGGGCCCGAAAACAAACCAGCGGCTCTCTTAACTGCGGGTAGCGCTACACGTGGGGGCTCTCGAGTCCGGGATCTTGGTGCAGCAAGTAACGTGCCAAAAAGTACCAGCATGGACCCATCGGAAGTATTCAAGTGGTGCAAGGTGGTCAGCACAGATCCAGGAGGGGTAGTAGTTATAGAACTCCCAGGGATCTGGCAAGAAGAAGCGGTGAAACAGCTAGTGACGTCGCTGTCCCCGCACCAGAAGGCATGGATAGTGGATGTCAGGTCGAATTCTTCGCTGACGCACGCACTGATAGAGTGGAAGGATGGAGTCCTGGAGGACTTCAAGAATCCAAGTATAAAAGTGACAGAAGATCACACCTATAGCCTAATACACGCACTGCCACTCATCCCAAAAACAGTAAAAAGGGAGAAGAAAGAGAGTCCCGGGTCGCCGCAGGGCACCCTCAGCACCGAACTATGTGCGGTCCTAGAGGAAATTATAACCCAGTGTAAGAAAGACCCTCCAGATTACCAAATGTCAGGATACCGAAAACTCAGAATGTTTTCAGGGAGGAAACCTGTACCTTCGGGTGAAGAGGGGTTTGAGGAGTGGCTAGACGGTGCCACTCAGGCCTTAGAAGAATGGGAATTCCCAGACCACAGAAAGAAGCAGAAAATTGCAGAGAGCTTAAAGGGACCTGCTCTGGAGGCCATACGCAACCTTAAGATGAGCAAGACAGACTGTGATGCGCAGGACTATGACGTCACGCCCGCGTACCCGGAAGTAAACAAAGCCGCAATTGCGGTTGAAAGCATGAGATCAGTGAATTTTTTTTTCCCGATATCATGCTTTCCAGCCTGGAGGAGAGATGTGGGGTCTTATTGACCCCGCATCTCTCCATAAAGAGGACCTGTCACACACCATTCCTATTACAAGGGATGTTTACATTCCTTGTAATAGGAAAAAAAGTGTTAAAAAAATGTTAAAAAAAAGTGCAAAAATACAAAAAATGAAGTAAAATAAAAAAAAAATGTTTTTAATACGCCCCTGTCCCCGAAGCGAACGCACACGTAAGTCCCGCCCACATATGTAAACGCAGTTCAAACCACACATGTGAGGTATCGCCGTGTGCGTTAGAGCGTGTGCAACAATTCTAGCACTAGACCTCCTCTGTAACGCTAAACTGGTAACCTGTAAAAAATTTCAAAGCGTCGCCTATGGAGATTTTTAAGTACCGAAGTTTGGTGCTATTCCATGAGTGTGCGCAATTTTAAAGCGTGGCATGTTAGGTATCTATTTACTTGGCGTAACATCATCTTTCATATTTTACAAAAAAATTGGGCTAACTTTACTGTTTTGTTATTTTTTAATACATGAAACTATTTTTTTTCCAAAAATTATTGCGCAAATACCGTGCAACATAAAAAGTTGCAATGGCCATCATTTTATTCCCTAGGGTGTCTGCTAAAAAAATATATATAATGTTTGGGGGTTCTGAGTAATTTTCTAGCAAAAGAATGATGATTTGTACATGTAGGAGAGATGCCAGAATAGGCCCAATATTGAGTGGTTAAAACACCTAAACATATTAAAAAATATGGGGATTTGGTCACACCATATGGCCATATAGTGCTAAGTATAAAAGAAAAATCAGACAGCGCAAAAACAAACCCAAAAAACCCAAATGAAAGCAGCTGAACACTGAAGGTCAATATAAAAGTCCTTGGGCAGAGTACATGTAAAAAGCAGTGCAGCGCTAAAATTAAACTAAAAGTAGTGTCACAAAACAGTTCAAAAACAATATGTAGCAAGTTGAGGCCAGAGGATGTTGAAAAAACTATGGAAATATGAACTTCTTAGACAGAAACTGGGGTGCTGTAGTCAATCACTATACATCCCAACATAAACGTCTCTTCCCCCTGAAGCACGAACCGCTCACCTGAATGAATGGACCTCTGAGTGAACAGAAGGTCAATCAAGCTGTCCCCTCTCAAGGGTAATGATAAGGTGATGTCTTCACGTGAAGTCCTTCTTTGTACTCCTCAATCAGTAAATGGTCTCCAAAATCTCGCTCATAAAGGGTGGATCATGTAAAATTAAAGGAAACACATAGTGCTCTCCATATATAAAAAGCGACACATTTATTCCAATAAGTAAAATACTCACAAACACGGCACTATGACCTAGTGCACGGTATAAAGTACACATGAATAAAAAAACAGGTGGGTGGCTGTTCTTACATCACTATAAGCCCTCCGCACGCGTATCGTCCGTAGTGCAGGACTTCCTCAGCGGATATAGCAAGGGCTAGTGTGTCAGTGCTAAATTTATAGCATCAAGTACTGGTTTAATCAATTAGCATGTCCCACCCACTTCGATCAAGAGGACAGCCCATCACAGGTGATTCAAGTGAATTAATCACACACATCACCAAAAACACAACGTTCATAAAGGTGCAGCAATCTCCTCAATAGTACAATCCTAAATCATAATAGCAATCCACACTTAACCACAGCCTGTAAATCAGACAGAATGCAGTATCCTGCACAGACAGTATAAAGGCAGGCAGTGTGTACATTATGCGCATAGAGGGAGAGCAGATCAAATCCCTTACTAAATTATTGCTAACCTAACTTACCGTACATAAGGTAGCCTGCTTCCTCACCGCCATGACTGTATTGAAAATCAGACGAGGTGATCCCCATTGGTGCCGCCGCCGTCCTCCGCAGCGCTCGTCACTGGGGGCGGTGCCATCAACATGTCACATGACCGCATGACGTGCGGTCACATGGCGCGTCACCAAGGAGACCGTCAACAAGGCTAGCCTCCCGCACATAGATGCCGTCCTTCACACCGCTCATCAGAGGGGGCGGGACGTGCGGTCACATGACCAATCACCAAGGAGATCAACAACAAAGCTGCCCTCACATACACAGCGGAGGTAACCATTTCAAGCCGGTAAGGGGAGCAATAAATTTGACTGGCAATACTGACACTACTTCAAAAGTACCAGAAGCAGAAAGGACCAGTTACTACACACAGACTGCATATGCAGTCAATTAGTACCATAAGGAAAATAGGTAGACATAAAAAGCTAATGATAAGGGGGCGTGGCTTGGCGCGCGGCGAGGATGGCAGCACACTAGAGGAGCTCCTCAGCCCACACGACCATTAGAAGCCCTACACCCGACCACAGGCTCTCAGATGCCGGGCAGAAGGCTGTATTCAACTCCCCGCTCCCACCTGCGCCGCAACACCGGATCATCCGCAGCGAAAAACATAGCGGACATCTTTAAAACTCAACAGTCAGGCCGCAACGGATCTCCGAGATCCAAGATGGCGCCGCCGCAACACGAGGAAGACGACAGTGAGGACTCCCGACCAGCGCCTGTAGACTCTAACAGGGGTAAGCCTGCGCCAGACCACCCCTTAACGTTAGCAGATATGTCTGTGATAGCCGCGGACATCAAAGCAACTTTCTCAGCGGCTATCACGGATTTGAAAACGAGCATGATAGTCATTAATGAAAAAATGGCGGCGGTGGAGCACGCAGGTCAACGCAGGGACAAGGCCGTATACAGGTTAGAGCTTACCACACAGGCCCAAACGCAGCATTTCATTGACATGAATCGGCATATAGAGGATTTGGACAATAGGGGCAGGAGGTGCAACATTAGGGTGCGGGGGATCCCCGAACCTGTCGAGCATGAACAGATTGTCCCGGCCCTCAGGAGAGTGTTCAATAGTCTATTAGAACGCCAAGAAGATATGGAGATAGACTTTGTACGGGCACATAGGGCTCTTAGACCCAGAAGCTCTGATTCAGCACCCCCAGGAGACATCATATGTTGCCTGCAGAGCTTTGGCCTTAAAGAGGATATTATGCGCAAAGCACGGAGAAATGACAGGATCATTTTTAATGGTGCGACAATAATGTTATTTCAGGACCTGTCCCAGATAACTCTGAGAAACAGACGGGCCCTACGTCCCTTGTTGGATCGTTTGAGAGAAAGGGACCTGAAATACTCGTGGCGCTTTCCGTTCGCTTTGACTGTGTCTTACAATGGTCACTTGCATATATTACGTTCTCCAGCAGACCTTCCTGAGTTTTGTGAAGCGCTAGATATGGAACATGTAGCCCTCCCTGAATGGTACGCGGAATGTTTACACACTCCTCTGGAGAGGAGCCCTCCCGCCTATCCTTTCATGTCACCTGACACCAGACTCTCTAAGAAAGCTAAGAAGGGGCGAGGTGGGAGCAGCAGACCCGACACACCGGGCAGACATGCGGGGCCTTCCAGGGACCGAAACGCAGAGTGACACTCCGCAGCATTGCTGGTACTCCCCTACTCCATGTTCCTGCTAACTGCCTTACCTTTCCACCTGTGGTGAGACCTCTGTTCACGCTCTGATCAGCTACCATTACTCACCTCACCCCTGTTGCCATGATGGTAATTAATGTCTGAATGGGGCCCTCCGGGGTAACTATTCACCGCCTCCCTAACTTGATTCCAGGCTGGAATCCTTTCCTGACGCACAGATCGATCTGGAATACTGAGGATTGTTTGCGTCTTTATACAGCCATTATACCTAATCAACCTCCATGATCGGCCTCATTGAAATGAATGTCGGAGTTTGACCTTTGACCCCTCTTTTTTTTTTTTTTTTTATATATATTTTGTCAGCCGCAAGGTCTACCTTCTCATCCTAGAAGATGTAGCCTTGCTCCCTAAGGGGTTTGTATCTGCGATGCCCAGATCTTCCAACCTCTATCGATTGCTTCAACTCTCTTACAGACTTATCGTGGAAAATTCTGGGTGCACCTGGTCCTCCATTTTCCGCTAATGGGGATCCGCATGTACATAGATAATGTATATGCCTATAAGTCTTTGCTCAGCGGGCCAGAAGAGGGTTATAACTACACTTATCCCGGATGCTCCCTTTTCTGTGAACGGTTGTTTATTGTTTATTGTTTTTTGTTCATTTCTTGCCTAAGAAAATTTAGTTACACCATGGTCGGGTGTACAATACATTGAAATGTTTAATATGTTTTCTCTAACTTGGTTGTGTGGGCGGTGACTGGGAGGATCCTTTCATTTTATCGGGTCTCCCTTGACATCGCTCTTCTGGGTGGGCTGTCGTCGGGTCGTGTGTCTCCCAACGACCCCACAGAGAGCTCCTTGCTCCCCCTTTTGGGAAGCAGGGATCTCTACTATAAACTGGCAACTATCCCTTCCTGGGGGGGTTTTTGACCGCTCAGGAAGTGGGACGATTTCTACGCCATCTTCTTATTGTGTCTTTCTCTTTGACCTTCTGTTTCTTCATAAATCTTTATTTCTCCCTTCTCTCTTTCTCCCCCTCCCCCCCCTCCCCCCCCCCCTTTTTTTTTTTTTTTTTTTACCAAAAAGTCTTTTTCTAGAAGTGCTGTTGGATTGTTGTCTTAGTTTTCAAACACAGATACTAATTCCCACGGTATAGTCTTCATTTGATTTATTGCAGAGTGCTCCTAGGGACACCTCCTTTTGACCCCCCTCATGGCGTACTCTTCCCTGGGGCGACGCCCCACGGTGATATCGCATAACATCAGGGGCCTAAACATCCCAGAACGCCGCTCCACTCTTATGAAGGAACAAAAGAAAGGTAGGCCTCATTTTGTATTTCTTCAGGAGACCCATTTCAAAACACGCCAGATACCGAGACTCACAGATTCATATTTTACTAGAGCAATCCACGCCACGAATGATGAATCTAAGTCCAAAGGGGTATCCATACTGATCAGTAGAGACGCCTCTTTTGAGTTGTCTGAACCACTCTGTGATACGCAAGGTAGATTTATATTCCTGAAGGGGACATATGCAGGCACACCTGTAACACTTGCAAACGTGTACTTTCCAAATAAAGAACATGTTAAATTCTGTCAGAAAATAGTCAGGGAACTCAAGGGGTTTGCAGCTGGTTGCACGATTCTTGGGGGGGATTTTAATGTGCCTCTGAATCCCCTCTTGGATAGTCCAATGGCAAGACATGTATCTCTTATAAGATCCTCAAGAAGTTTAAATCGCTATTGCAATCCTTGCAATTGATAGACACTTGGCGCTTCCTTGACCCGGACGGCCGCGATTACACCCACTTTTCTGTTCCCCATTCAAGATATGCCAGATTGGACTATCTGTTCATAACACAGAGGGATCTTCCCAGGGTTTCGGGGGCACATATAGGTCTTCAGACGATCTCTGATCATTCCCCCGTATCCCTTTCGCTAGACATGTCACGTCTGACCACACAACAACCCTCTTGGCGCCTGAACGCCTCGCTATTAACTGACCCAGATCTACTACCGAAAATCTCCGCCGAACTGACAAACTTTTTTAAAACTAATATCACCCCAGGGATGGACCCTTTGATCGTATGGGAGGCCCACAAATGCACTATTAGAGGGATGTTGATTGCGATGGGTTCTAAACGCAAGAAAGAAAGGGAGGCCACCATTCAGACTCTGATTACGACGATCAATTCCTTAGAGACCCAACACAAGCAATCTTTGTCGATAGACTCTGCTACTCGGCTGTTAGAGACTAGGCGGGAATTACAGTTGTTGCTTGATTCTAGAGCAAAGCGCATGCTATTTTTTAAAAAAAATTTTTACTACGAATCCGGGAATAAGACGGGCAGAGTGCTGGCCAGAGCCTTGAAGGATCATGCTTCCTTCAACAATATTGCCGGTATTAGAAACTCAGCGGGGAATCTAGATGTTGCATCAGAGGCGATTGCGGGACATTTTCATAGTTTCTATTCTAAACTCTACAACTTACCCCCCCAACATAAACAGCCACATATGGAAGGAGACAGGACACAGATTATCCAAGACTATTTAGCTAAAAGTGGTCTTCCAGCTATATCAGAGCTTGACTCTATTTCACTGGAATCCCCAATTTCCTCCTTGGAGCTCAGACAGGCTATCAAACAGCTCAAAACTGGCAAAAGCCCTGGACCGGATGGGTACTCGGCAATCTACTATAAGACCTTTATAGACACCCTAACGGAACCGCTGAAAGAGGCTCTGAACTCCCTGTCTGGGCCCAAGGAGATCACTCCCGACTTCCTGACTGCACACATAACAGTGATTCCGAAACCAGGAAAAGACCCCGGTGAATGTGCTAACTATAGGCCCATTTCCCTGTTGAATTTGGACGTGAAGTTGTTCGCAAAGGTCCTGGCCTTGAGGTTGGGCCCACTTCTGCCAAAGCTAGTTGGTTTGGAGCAGGTGGGCTTCATACCTGGCAGGGAAGCAAAGGATAACGTTACCAAAGCGTTGCTTCTGATTCATGCAACGAAGGTGCGAAGGATCGAAGGCTTTCTCCTCTCCACTGATGCGGAGAAGGCCTTCGATCGGGTGGCATGGGACTTCATGTTGGCAGTGTGTGCCCGAGTAGGCCTGGGTCCGCACATGCTGTCGTGGATTTCAGCATTATATAGGAACCCCTCTGCATACCTAAAAATTAATGGTACTCTATCTAAAAAAGTATGCATCTCTAATGGCACCAGACAGGGATGCCCATTGTCACCCCTGTTGTTTATTCTTTCATTGGAACCTTTCATAAGGAAGGACGATCCAGAATAACCCGACGGTTCACGGTTTCCAGATTCAGGATAGGGAGTTTAAAACGGCAGCATATGCTGATGATCTTTTATTCTTCCTGACCGACCCAACATTGACCGTCCCCAGTCTCTTAAAAGAATTCGCCCAATTTGGCTATTTAGCAAACTTAAAGATAAATTATTCAAAATCTGAAGCACTCAATATTTCACTCCCAGAAGCTGTACTTTCCCTGACTAAGGCCAACTCCACATTTCGGTGGGATCCCATCGCCCTCCGGTACTTAGGAACATGGTTGACCCCACAACTACAGTCTATTTACGAGGTGAATTATCCCCCCATGCTCAAAACCTGCGAAACAGATCTCAATAATTGGCATCTAGGCACCTTTTCATGGTTTAGTCGCGCGGCCATCATCAAGATGGTGGTCCTGCCTAAATTTCTATACCTGATGCGCACCATACCGATCAAGATCCCTCCGAAATTCTTTAAAGCGCTAAACTCGGATTAATTTTTTTTTTTTAATTTTAGTTTTCTAAAATAATAATTAATTTTCTAAAAAATTAAAAATTTAATTTAATTTAAATTTATTCTACCGAATTTTAAAAACTATTATTACGCAGCACATATAGCCAGGGTCATCGATTGCCACTGCCACGACGACACGAAAGATTGGGTTAAGTTGGAAGCGACCTTAAGCGCGTTCCCGCTCATGCACTCACCATGGATCCCAGGGTTGGGCCTTTTCTCCAGTCTAAAAAGCTGCCCGATCACACATAATACATTAGACATTCTGAGAACACTAGTTAAAAAGAATAGGACAAATATCACCACGATCCCCAGCCCTCTGACCCCGCTGAAAGACAACCCTGACTTCTCCCCGGGTATTCATAACTCCACGCTCCATTCAGCAACGACTGGTATCTCCTTACGAATGGGTGAATGCTTTCTAGGTACTAAGGTTAGAAACTGGACATCCCTTAAGACTGATTGCGACTTACCCCACCTAAAACAGTGGACTTATTTTCAGATCCGAAGTTACCTAGGTAAGTTTAGAAACTCTCCAGATCTTTACAGACCTCTGACCGAGATGGAAGAGGCCTGTCTTAACAAAACCCCAGTATTTAAGGCCACCTCTCTAGCATATTCCTGGTTGCAAAACACGGGAGATGTGGGGGAGAGTGTACATAGGAGAGAGTGGTCCCGAGACCTAAACACGGAGATATCGGATAAACAATGGAAATATGCAAGCATCTTGGCACACAAATGCTCCATAAGTACTAAATTACAGGAAACCAGCTATAAGTTACTGACACGGTGGTATCACACGCCCGTAAGACTGCACAGATGGGATAGCCAAAAACCTGAGATATGTTGGAGATGTCAAAAGGAAAGGGGTACGTTGGCTCACATTTGGTGGCATTGTGCACTGATCACCAGCTACTGGTCAGAAGTGCGGACACTGATTAAACAGATCACTGAAACTAAGCTAAACCTAGATGCTGCATGTTGCCTGCTTCATATATCCAGTTTTTCACTTAAGAGATACAAACATTCCCTGACAAAACACCTTTTGAATGCGGCCAAGTCCCTAATTCCCTTGTATTGGAACTCGTCTCGAGTCCCATCCATTTCTGAATGGCTAAATAAAGTAGGGGAAATAGCCACCATGGAAGACACCCTGGCCCAGGATGGTGGTAATGCGAAGAAGTTCCACGACATCTGGCTACCGTGGTTTGATTTTAAATATTCTCGGGAATATACACATGAAGGTAAGAACACACCCTCCTAAGACAGTTCGTTACAATAACCTCTCCTGCGGCTGGCCCTTAGAAGCTGACCGCCTTTTGAGACCAATCCGTCTACTCTTCGTAATAAACGTAATACCCCCCCCCTTTTTTTTTTGTTTTTCTCTCCCCTTCTCTCTTCTTCCCCCCCCCCCTGCTTTGATTTGCTTACCCCCTACTTTCTCTTTTCCTTTTCTTAAATCTAAACACTGCTTCAATTGAGATAGCGGATGTTGCAATAATGTTTGCTCAGAAAGTACAGGCCGATATTGCTCTTTTATCCCTTCTAACTAGAAGACACTGTTGCGTTCCCACTTTTCGACTATGTACTGATTAACATTACTTTCTATGAAGTTTGCTCAGAAGACTGGTAGTAATAACGTGTAATAGCTTTTTTCTTCACTATTCATTCACCTTTCTCTGTGTCAGTCATGACTCACGCCCGTGACTATCGCCTGACAGCAGTCTTCAGCTAAACATTGACACTGATTTCTTGCCACAATGTACTGTTTCGTTCGCAATGTCTGCAGTTGCATCTGCGTCCTTTGATAAGTAAGCTTCTGTATTGTTTTTTTTTATTCTTTCTCTTAATAAAAACTTTGAATGATAAAAAAAAAAGCTAATGATAAAATTAAAAATAGAAAATGAAAATGCCAGAATAATAGAACAAATTGTTCATACTGACAATACCAAAATAAAAATACATAGATATGGCCACAAACTGATTATTACAAAAAATGGACACAATAAGCAACAACCAGTAAGTGAGCACAAATCACCATACAAAGAGATAAAATCCTCATAAATGGCAGATAATTGGGAAGAGGCCTAATATAAGCCTAATCCTCACTAAAATGAATAACTAAGACATCAGAGCAGCCACCCAACCTGTTTACAGTAAATACATATATGAAAAAGAAAAATCAACAAATTACCGATCTGAAATAAAACAATTGAGGTCGAACTCAACGTTCAACCCCAATGGGACCCCAACTTTAAGCTCATAAACCCAAAACGATTCACGTTGGCTCAGATGCCTGATGAAATTGCCACCTCGCCAATGGCTCGCGACCTTCTCGATCGCCCAAAACTGCAACCCAGCATGGTTGTGGTTATGGAAGAGCCTGAAGTGTCTCGAGACATTATGCGTGACGAGGCCCTTTTTTATGTTTGTGACATGTTCACCTATCCTCACATGTAGAGGTCTAGATGTCCTCCCAACGTACTGGAGCCCACACTCACATTGTAATGCGTAAACCACCCCCGTGGTGTGGCAAGTAATAAGATCCTTAATTTTATAGCTATTACCAGTGGCCGTGGCAACAAATTCTTTAAATTTTTAAATATTATTTTTAGTTTTCCTGCATGCCGGACACCCACCGCATGCATGAAAGCCAGTCAAGAAATTAAAGACCCTATTCTCAACATTGACAGGTGGGTCGATCACTCCTGGCGTCAGTTTATCCCTGAGCGAAGGCGCTCTTTTGTAGACAAACTGTGGGCGGTCAGGTAATAATGGACCCAAAATCCTATCATGTTTGAGGATAGGCCAATGCTTCTGCACTATCCTTTCAAATTTACGATATTGGATGTTATAATCCAGTACCATCCGTATCCCTGAGCAGTCTTTCCGATCCGTTTTAGGCACATCAGAGATTAATGTCCCTCTGTCCAGACCACGTACTCTCTCAACTTCTCTATCCAACAAAATCCTATCGCATCCCTTCTCCACAAACCTAGATGATAAGGTCTGTGATTGAGAGATAAAGTCACTTTCTTGGGTACAATTGCGCCTTAGGCGCACAAATTGCCCCCTCGGTATGTTACACAACCATTTGGTGTGGTGACAACTCTCAGTAGAGATATAGGAATTGTGGTCTGTGGCCTTGAAATGGGTAATCATCTTGACCTGATCCCCTACCATGGTTAGGTCCAGGTCAAGAAAGACCAATCGATCCGAACTGATGTTCCACGTAAGGACAATGTTGTTGTTATTCGCATTCAGTTTGGATGCAAAAACATCCAAACTGGCTCTATCTCCATCCCAGATCATTACAAGGTCATCTATATACCTTTGATAGCAAATTAGTTCAGGGGGTTTGTTCTAAAAAACAGCCTCCTCCTCCCAGTGCGCCATATAGTGCTAAGCCCACTACTGCCTCAAATGAAACCCCAGATAATCTGTTTACAGGAAACGCACATGCGGCCCGACTCTGTCCACCTTCTGCATTCACGGAAATATCCGAAACAGTTTCATTCCATGCTTCATATTCAAGGGGAGTCAGTGTAATGGTTTCCACCGATGTTTCCTTTGAGTCCAACAGAAGGTTGACAGAGAGGGTAAATTAGTTTTTTTGCTTTGTAAACTTAATGGGTTAGTATGTATTATCACCTCAATTTATATCCCTCCACCGTTTTCAATAACCCCTCTTAGAAGCTTAGCGCAATTTATGGCCCTATATCCGGATGTTCCGGTATTAGCGTTGGGAGATTATAATAATACCCAGGGCAATTGCCAGGCGAGAATGTCCTTGACATCCAGAGTGGTGAGACAGATAGCTGGCAAGACGGCTTTCGCCTCCCTACTCCTGGAACTGGGACTCCGGGATGTTTGGCGAGAGAGGCATGAAGAGGACAGATGTTATACCTGCTAATCTGCTACACATGATGGACTCTCCCGTATTGATCTGGGTTTAGGGAATGAGGTACTTATGCAGCGGGTGATGGACTCGGCCTATGAGCCGCGTCTACTATCCGATCACTCTCCATTCTGGGTACGGCTGGATGTCACCGTAGCATCGGGCCGCCCACTGTGGAAAGTGAACCCTTTTTGGTTAACCCTGTTCCCGTCTTTGGACAGAACGAGGGGGGCATTGCGGGAATTCTTGCACTTCAACAGGGGATCTGCTAGTGCAGCGGTAGTATGGGATACACTTAAGGCATTCTTAAGGGGATGCCTTATTAGAGAGATCGCGGGAATTAAAACCCGGTCCAGGGAATGGGAGACTAGGGTATGGGATGAAATGAAAGGGAGAGAACAGGCCTTAATAGCCGATCATTCCCAATCTAACCATGACTCTTGGATGGAGGCACAAGCAATGTACAATTCGGTTTTGCTGTCCGCAGCGGAGAAGAGGAGATATTTTCAGCAGCAGAGCTATTTTGAAGAGGCGGAAAACACTGGCTGTCTGCTTGCTCTCATAGCTAGAGAGCAGCGGGAATCCGCTAATATCTCGGCTATAAAAGCAGAATCCGGGGAAAAGTATACCCTTAGTTCGGATATTTTAGATAACTTTCAGCAGTTTTATAAGGATTTATACTCCTCCAAAACTAGCTATACTCCATCTGATTTGGCTCTGTTTTTACAAGCCTGCCCTTTTCCACAGCTATCCGAGGCGGACAGGGAAATGCTGAATTCTCCAATCACATTGGTGGAACTGGCAGAGGCATTGGAGGGGGCACCACATCATAAATCCCCAGGCCCGGATGGGATACCCGTGGAGGTGTATTCCCATTATGGGGAGGACCTTTTACCACCCCTGTTGCAGGTTATAACAGAGGCAGAGGAAATAGGCAGCTTACCAGATAGTATGCAAGAGGCAATAATAACAGTACTCCCAAAGCCAGGAAAGGATAAGCTCCTATTGGATTCCTATCGCCCAATATCCTTACTAAATGAGGATGTCAAGCTCTTTTCTAGAGTTTTGGCTAAGAGGCTATCCTAAGTAATTGGCAGGTTGGTCCATCGTGACCAGTCTGGCTTTAAACCCGCCCATTCTACGGCCGATAACATTAGGCGACTATATATGAATCTGCAGGGCCTGGTGGATAAGGGCCATTCTGTCACTGGATGCTGCAAAGGCGTTTGATAGTGTGGATAGTGGATAGTGTGGAGTGGTCCTACCTCCTGGAAATCCTGGCAAGATTTGGAGTGGGGAATAAATTTATAGCGTGGGTAAAAGTGCTTTATTTGAAACCTAGAGCCAGACTGCGCAATAATAATAACCTTTCCTCTCCGCTTGAGCTATACAGAGGTACCCGACAGGGATGCCCATTGTCCCCATTGCTGTTCGCCCTAGAGGTAGAGCCTCTGGCCATCTTGATCCGCAATGCCCCGGAAGTGGCAGGGTTCCGCAGGGGCCAGAGGGAAGAAAAGATATCTTTATACGCGGACGATGCGCTTATATATCTAGGCGACACAGCCACCTCGCTGCAAGCAGTGATGGAGATAATAGGGGATTTCGGACGTTTTTCAGGCTTTACCATCAACTGGTCAAAATCAACCTTAATGCCCATAGATCAGTTGAAGGAACAGCTACCAGAGGGGGAAGAACAAATAGTTATAGCCAACAGCTTTAAATATCTGGGAGTGGTGGTATCCCCGGATCCGGCTGAGTACCTTCAGCTGAATCTGGGTCCACTGTTGGTTAGACAGAAAGTGAAATGTAACAGTTGGTGTAAGCTTCCACTGTCAGTAATAGGACGGGCAAATTTAATAAAAATGGTATGGGCTCCGCAGCAATCGTATGTTTTCCACAATTCCCCAATATGGATCACAAACAAATGGTTCAAAAAGATTGATATATTGATGAGGGAATTATTATGGAAAAAAAAGGCAGTCAGGATCAGTCTAGCCACACTGCAATATGGAAAGGACTGAGGAGGACTGGCAGTACCCCATCCCAAAATGTACTTTTTGGCCTCACAGTTCCAGCAGATGGCAGGGTGGGGACGGGAAGGAAACGAGGACCCTATATGTAAATTGGTGACTGCATCGGCCCCCATATTAGAGGTGACATCACATATGGAGATGGACCTGCCAAGCATGCCAGGTTCGGCACCTACGTGCGTCCTCCTTAAAAGGGTATGGGGGGAGGTCCGGAAAGCCCTGAAGATATCGGGTTTGTTGCCCTTTACCCTGATATGGCACGATCAGAGATACCCAGAGGTACAGGAATTGCAGGGATTTACCCCCTGGAAAGAGAAGGGGATCTGGTTTTTCACACAGCTATATGAGGGGGAGGTGTTGAAGATGTATGAACAGCTATGTAGAGAATTCCAGTTAAACCCCAGGAGCTTCTATCAATATCTCCAACTTCGTCATGCGTTGCAGGCACAACAAACAACACACTCTTTGACAGCGTCAACATCATCTTTGTTGAGAGAAGTTCTTGGGGCGGACACTAGGAAAGGATTAACATCAAAAATCTATAGGGAATTGCTGTCCTCAGTTCAGGACTATGCCTCACTAAAATGCCGAAGTAAATGGGTGGAAGATATAGGGGAGATAGATGGGAACCAGTGGGAAATGGCCCTTGAATCTATTCCAGCAGTATCGGTATCCGCATCCCATAGATTGTCACAATTATTTCTTTTGCATAGGGCATATAGAACATCAGTGCAGCTATATAAATGGGGAGGAAGAGACTCCCCCCTGTGCCCAAAATGTAAAGTACATAAGGGGGACTTCATACCCTTAATCTGGAGGTGTCCAAAACTACATAGGTACTGGGAGGAAGTCTCCCAGTGCATTACTAGACTAGCGCAGGTTCCTGTCCCTCTAAACCCTGTAGTGTACCTGCTTGGAGCCATAGATGCAGAAATGTTCCCAAGAGGAATGTACTACATGTTAACTAGACTGATGTATCTAGCCAGAAAACTCATCGCAAAATACTGGATGGCACCAGTGGTACCCACGGGGAAGCAGTCGATCTCCTATGTAAACTCCTTGCTTCTTAGAGAGCATTTGACGTACAGTCGTAGGAGAGAAGTGGGTAAATTTGATGCTATATGGCAACCATGGCTGGGGGATGCCGATCTAGCGCCATCTCAACTGGTAGTGGAAAGACTCCAGATGTAGAGACCCTGGGGAGGTGTAGGGGAGGGAGGGGCAGAGAGGAGAGGGAAAGAACGGCCTGAAGGAGTATAGGTTGAACATCTAGATAGGAGAGAACATCGGTGGTAGAAGAAACGATTTGTGGTGATCAGATATTAGGAGGCATAGGTGATGGATGTAGTCACGGGGTTAGGGGGGAGTTGGAAAGGGAGAAAAAAGGGAAAAGAGGATGGAGTGATATGACACAGATGCAAACATACAAGATTGACACAAAATAGTATATGGATGTAAGACTAGACATGTTTGTTCTATGTGTAATGTTTTACCAAACAAAATGAACGAATTGTATGTATTATGAGAATAATTTTCTAAAATAAAAAAGTTTTTGGATTAAAAAAGAAAAAGTACCCCATTATCAGTGGGTCCTACACTATTCATAGAATGAAAGATCCCACTTCTCAACCATGATGGGAGAAATACACTCCTCTTTATGGGAGATCTATAAGGATTCCTCCTATAACACATAGCCTTGCAGGATTAAATGTAATTTTTGTATGTGTGCGCTGTAATCTATTTTGTTCTGTTTGCGGTCTTATAGCAGCACCATCTTGAATGTAAACGCATTTTTGGTGTGCCCCCCCAAAGTCTGTTATTTGTATATTGTAAGGGTCCTGACCAGATCCCTTGGACCAGTGCACCACCCCCCCCCCCCCTTTATTTCCTCTTATTAGTGTCCACCTGTGTTATAGGAGGAGTGCTTATAGTTCTCCCATAAAGAGGAGTTTGTCTCCCATGGTTCAGAGAAGCAGGACCCTTCATTCTATGAATAGTGTAGGATCCGCTGATAATGGGGTACTTTGCAGCAGTAGTGGGCTTAGCACTATAGGGTCATATGGTGTAACCAAATCCCCATATTTTTGAATATGTTCAGGTGTTTTAAATAGCCTTGCAGAATTTAATGTGCTCAATTTGGTGGTGCAGGGGTTCCCTAAAAATTACCCCAATATGCCGTAGCTGCTGCAGAAAGTGCGGGACGTCTGTGCGCACTTTCGGCGTTCTCACCCTGCTGCTGCTCGCCTGTCAGCGCTGCAGCGTAACTTCGGCCTTCCCGCTCACCGCCTCATATGTGACGTGCCCACAAGGTGGAACTCCACCTTGCACATGCTGGCCAGACTGTGCGAGCAGCAGCTGCAGCACGCACACGTGAGTCGCTCTGCGGAACAGCACTACTTCACCACCAATAACTGGGCCTCCATGCGAGACCTGTGTGCCTTGTTGGGCTGTTTCGAGTACTCCACCAACATGGCCAGTGCCGATGACACCGTTCTCAGCGTTACTATCCCAGTTCTATGCCTCCTTGAAAAAAAGCTTCGGGCGATGATGGAAGAGGATGTGGCACAGGAGGAGGAGGAAGAGGGATCATTTCCAAGGCTTTCAGGGCAGTCATTCACAAGTGGCTCCGAGGGTGGGTTCCTGCACCAACAAATTCCAGGTACACAATTGTCCAGCAAGGTGACAGTTCTGGAGGATGACGAGGTGGAGGATGAGGAGGAGGAGATGGAGGAGGAGGAACCATGTTCACAGCAGGGTGGCACCCAGACCAGCTCATGGCCATCACTGGTGCGTGGCTGGGGGGATACAGAGGACACAGACGATACACCTCCCACAAAGGACAGCTTTTCTTTGCCTCTGGGCAGCCTGGCACACATGAGCGATTACATGCTGCAGTGTCTCCGCAACGACCGCCGAGTTGCCCACATTCTAAACAGGTGCTGATTACTGGGTGGCCACGCTGCTGGATCCCCGTTACAAGGACAACGTACCGTCCTTAATTCCCTCACTGGAACGTGATTGTAAGATGCGCGAGTACAAGCGCACGCTGGTAGACACGCTGCTGGTGGAATTCCCACCTGACAGCGGGGGCACAGTGGAAGCACAAGGCGAAGGCAGAGGAGGAGGAAGAGGTCGCCAACGCAGCCGGGGCTTCGCCAGCACCTCAGAATGCAGGGTTAGCATGGCCGAAATGTGGAAAAGCTTTGTCAGCACGCCACAACAACCAGCACCACCAGCTGATATGGAACGTCTTAGCAGGAGGCAGAATTTCACCAACATGGTGGAGCAGTATGTGTGCACATGCCTACACGTACTGAATGATGGGTCTGCCCCCTTTAACTTCTGGGTCTCCAAATTGGGCACATGACCTGAGCTTGCCCTTTACGCCTTGGAGGTGCTGGCCTGCCCTGCAGCCAGTGTATTATCTGAACGTGTATTTAGCATGGCAGGGGGCGTTATCACAGACAAGTGCAGCCGCCTGTCCAGAGCCAATGTGGACAAGCTCACGTTCATTAAAATGAACCAGGCATGGATCCCACAGGACTTGTCCGTACCTTCTGCAGAATAGATATGTATACCGGCCTTACCCAGCCATTTTGGGGTGTACCCTAATTTAAAAAAAATAATAATTAAAAACAAAAACCAGTGTTGGCTACCTCGTCCTCTTCCACCGCCGCTTCCACCTACACCACCACATCCACCGCCACCTGAACCTCCTACTCCATATGGACCTCGTCCTCCTAGGTCAAGATTATTATTTTTTATTTTTATGTATTTTATGTTATTTTAAGTTATTATTTCCCTATCCACATTAGTTTGCAGAGCACTTGCCATGCTCTTAACAACATTTTGCTGCCATTTGCAGCCCTTTAGCCCATTCCATTACTATTTTAGAGCCATTTTAGTCCTCAAAAGTTCGGGTCCCCATTGACTTCAATGGGGTTCGGGTTCGGGGTCAAGTCCGGGTCAAGTCGAACCCGAACATCCAGGTGTCCGCTCAACCCTACTAACAGTCATTGGAGATTTTATATATATATTCAAATATTTTTTGCCTTGCAGAACTTTTTCCACTAGCGCTGCACATTTGTTATCAAGTTTTGCGTTTTGTCTATTGCTGTGCTGGCTGATATCTATTTGGGTGTCAGTGCAATATATTTCTTAAAAATTTAAAAAGTGATGGTCTTCCTGCAAGCTTTTACTGTAATTGCATGGGGTGGAGCGCAGAGCAGAGGGATTATGCAGTCATTTCATATGCTGGTGCCATCCTGCAAGCCAACAGTCTCATGGGGTGGAGCACAGGGCTGAAGCATTCTACGTGCTGGTCCCATTTCCCCCTGCCAAGCCCACAAATAGGCATGAAGGGTGGAGCGCAGGGCTGAGGGACTGGGTGATTCTACATATTGGTCCCATCCCCCACAGCCAACAAATGCTCACATGGGGTGTAGCACGGGGCTGAGGCGTGCTACATGCTGGTCCCATTCCCCCCACCCCCAAAGCCCACAAATAGCCATGTGGGGTGGAGCACAAGGCTGAGGGACTGGGTGATTCTACATGTTGGTCCCATCCCCCAAACCCAACAAATGCTCACATGGGGTGGAGCTTAGGGCCGAGGCATCCTACATGCTGGTCCAATCCCCCCCCCCACACAAAGCCCACAATAAGGCATGTGGAGTACAGGACTGAGGGACTGGGTCATTCTACATGCTGGTCCCATTTCCCCCTGCAAGCCAACACATTGGGGGTTATTTACGAAAGGCAAATCCACTTTACACTACAAGTGCAAAGTGCACTTGAAATTGCACTGAAAGTGCACTTGGAAGTGCAGTCGCTGTAAATCTGAGGGGTAGATCTGAAATAATGGGAAGCTCTGCTGATTTTATCATCCAATCACGTGCAAAATAAAATACTGTGTTTTATTTTCCTTGCATGTCCCCCTCGGATCTACAGCGACTGCACTTCCAAGTGCACTTTGCACTTGTAGTTTGCACTTGTAGTGCAAAGTGGATTTGCCTTTAGTAAATAACCCCCATAGCCATGTTGGGGTGGCTTCCTTAGAGTAAGGTGACCAGATTTTTTAAATTAAATCCGGGGACATATTTTTTTTTTATTGGCAAATGGTAAACTATTTTATACGCATATTTTCCTCAAATTATTTATGCAGTCAGTGGTATAGTGTGGGTTGTCAGCGCCCGGGACAACGCACAAAATTTGCACCCCCGCCAGACTTTTAGCACTCCTCCACTAGTATAGTAGTACTGACTAACTTGATTCCTACAATGACATACCTGACCACTACACTGACCTACCTTATCCCTACACTGACCTACCTGATTCCTACACTGACCACTACACTAACCTATCTGATTCCTACACTGATCTACATGATTCCTATACTGACCTACCTTATTCCTATACTGACCACTACACTAACCTATCTGATTCCTACACTGATCTACATGATTCCTATACTGACCACTACACTGACCTACCTTATTCCTATACTGACCACTACATTGACCTACCTGATTCCTGCACTACTCACACCCCCCCCTATATGAATAGTGTAGATTGGTTGTTTTTGCTGGCATCCATGATAATCCATAGGAGCAGGGCTCCCCGGGACTATGTACTGTTCCCGACACCCAGCCGCTCCTTAGTGTCCCCGCCAAGAGCTTCTCTTATAGCCGCTGTACGTTCTGCACCGCCCCTCCCCTCCGCTGTTCTCACACACACATGGGCCACCAGCACCAGAGGGATCATGGGGGACAGGCTGGACCACAGGAGTCATTGTGTGGGGGGGCAACACAGCACACTTTGAGGGGGGTGTGACAGCAGGAAGGTAAAGTCACCTGGTTGCATCCAGGGGGGTAGATATATTTCGCCCAGATTCAGGCTTTACGCCGACTTATACAACTAGGTGGAGAGTTGTATAAGGCTAGTGGGCTCATGGATGACTCATACCTCTAGGGAGAGTGTGGGGCGTCGTACAGACAGGGAGTTGATGAGGCCAGCTGAAGCTTGTCAGCTCATTTAGGCCTCTATAAGAACTCCCAGATTCATTAGGTGTTAGCTCATGCCTGGAACCAGACCTGTGTGGACTGTCTAGGGAGAGTGAACCCCTGTGCGGTGAGGCAAAGCCTGTGTGGCTATTTGTTTGGACTTTAAGTAAACCAGGGACTTAGGGACTAGGACAGCACTAGGCTGATCCCAGTTGTTAGTTAGGAAACCTGTATGTTTAGTCAGAGGTCAACTTGACCAGGATTTATTTTGGTTATGTTTCTTTTGCTTTGCTGTGTTTTGTCACTGTAAATAGAAAATAAACCGCACCTTTTTTGATTTTGAAAACCACAACCTCCGTTTGCTGGGCCTGTTTTGTGTGGGGAGCCCATCCCGGGGGTCACACACACCCGCTGCCGAGCTAACCCCCTCACAGTTGGTGGAGAACCAGTGGCAGTTTTTTTTAAGCCAGCATGGAGGAGATACTGAAGCAGCTGGCTCTAGCAAATGCCAATCAACAGCAGACAAATGCAGGTTTGCAAAGGAGCCTTGCAGCCCAGCAGCAGACAAACGCAACTTTGCAACAGAGTCTGGAGGCTCAGCAACGAGCCCAGCAGCAATCTGAGGCCCGCTTCATAGACCTGTTGCAGAAGCAAGAGCAGAGACTACAACAACAGATGGAAGCAGTAATGCAGCAACGTCCGCAGACCAGTGAGGAAAGCCGTCCCACTAATACCGCGTCCTTTGGGGTGAGTCGTTTATTGACAAAAATGACTGGAGAGGATGATCCAGAGGTATTTTTGACCACATTTGAAAGGACCGCTGAAAGAGAAAAGTGGCCTGAGGAGCAGTGGGCTGGACTGGTGGCTCCTCTGTTAACTGGTGAATCGCAGAAAGCTTACTATGACCTAGAGCCTAACCAAGCAAAAGACTATGTGATGCTAAAAGCTGAAATATTGGCAAGGCTGGGTGTCACCCAGGCTGTCCGGGCTCAGCGTGTGCATAACTGGACTTTCCAGCTTGGAAAACCCCCCAGGTCTCAAATGTATGATCTCATTCACCTGAGCAGAAAGTGGCTACAGCCAGAGACTTTGTCCGCACCAAAGATTGTGGAACGTGTTGTAATGGATCGGTTTTTGAGAGCTCTTCCTACTGCCATCCAAAAGTGGGTAAGCCATGGAGACCCAGAGACGGCCGATGGTCTTGTGGATCGTGTGGAGAAATACTTGGCTACAGAGAACCTGACGGCCTCTTCCAGAGACACTCGGACTTTCCACCCTAAGACCAGACCATCCCCAGGGGCGGATAAGAGGATTCCAAGGGGTGAGGGTGGAGAGAGTGAGAGGGTGGGAGCTCTACCCCAAGTTTGGCGAGAACAGCCTGGGAAATCAGCGGCTCAAGAGGCGGCAAGAAGGATCGTTTGCTACCGCTGCCGGCAAGCGGGACATATTGCAGCCAATTGCCCGGTTGTGGAGGAACCCATGCAGTGTGACTTTCTGACGGGCAGACGTCAGTCGCTGTGTGCGACAGTCGCATGCACTGCCATTCGAGGAACTGAGAAACATTTATGCAAAATGTGTGTTAATGGTAGAAATGTTGTGGTATTGCTGGATTCAGGTAGCCTTGTGACCCTGATAAAGGCTGAGTTAGTTAAAACAGAGGTCTCTGGGAATAGCAAGGTAGCTGTTATTTGTGTGCATGGGGACACCCGAGAGTATCCAGTGACTACAGTGTGTTTCGAGACCCCCAAAGGTACCCTCTCTCATCCAGTGGGCTTAGTATCTCAGTTACCGCATGACGCCATTGTGGGAAGGGATTTTCCGAAGTTCTGGGAACTGTGGGATGATCCTGAGCCCCTCACTGGTGCCCCTATGTACCAGGAATGTGATAGCCAGAACCCCCCTGAGAGTGGTGAGGACTCTCCGGAATTTCCCTTATCAGTATTGGCAGGGGAGACTCAAGAAACTGGAGAGGAGCCCACCTCCTCAGACGAAAACCTACCGTCTGTGGAGTTTTCTGATCTTGAGGTTCACAGGGAAAACTTTGCCACAGAACAGTTGAAAGACCCCGCCCTAATAAAGGCACGGGAAAACGTAGTGAAAATAGATGGCGAGTTAGTGAACCCAGATAATACCTGCACTTACCCATACTTCAGCGTAGAGAAGGACCTACTGTATCGGGTGGCAAAAAGGGCAGAAGAAACCGTTGAGCAGCTTGTGGTGCCCAAACCTTACAGGAAGTTGGTGTTGGAGTTGGCCCATGGGCACATTCTTGGAGGTCATCTGGGGACAGAGAAAACCCGAGAGAGGGTATTACAGAGATTCTATTGGCCGGGGGTGATGAAGGACGTAGAAAATTATTGTTCCTCCTGCCCTGTGTGTCAGAGGTTGGCCCCGATGCCACATTTCCGTAGCCCGCTGGTCCCTCTACCCATCATTGAGGTCCCGTTTGAGAGGATCGCCATGGATTTGGTAGGTCCTATAATCAAGTCCGCTAGGGGGCACCAGTACATATTAGTTATAATGGACTATGCCACCCGTTATCCAGAAGCGATCCCTCTCCGAAATACCTCGGCCAAAACCATAGCCAAAGAGCTATCTCTTGTTTTTAGCCGGGTGGGTATTTGTAAAGAACTGCTTACGGACCAAGGTACACCCTTTATGTCCCGGGTTATGAAAGAGCTGTGTAAATTGTTCAAAGTGACGCAATTGCGTACGTCTGTGTATCACCCCCAAACCGATGGGCTGGTTGAAAGATTCAACAAAACCCTAAAACAAATGTTGAAGAAAGTGGTGGATAGAGATGGAAAGGATTGGGACTGTTTACTTCCTTATTTGATGTTTGCTATTAGGGAGGTGCCCCAATCCTCTACGGGATTCTCCCCCTTTGAGTTACTGTATGGGAGACACCCAAGAGGGCTGTTGGATATTGCCAAGGAAACTTGGGAAAGTGAGAGTTCTCCCCACAGGAGTGTGATTGAGCATGTCGCCCTGATGCAAGATCGAATTGCACAGGTAATGCCCACCGTGAAGGAACATTTGGCCCAAGCGCAGTTGGCACAGCAGAGAGTGTACAACCGTGGAGCCAAGACCCGTACCTTTTCCCCGGGGGATAGGATATTGGTACTTGTCCCTACGGTTGAAAGTAAATTCCTTGCCAAATGGCAAGGCCCCTACGAGATAATGGAAAAAGTGAGCGAAGTGAATTACAAGGTCAGACAACCAGGAAGGCGAAAGCCCGAACAGATCTATCACGTTAATCTGTTGAAAGCCTGGAGGGATAGAGAGTCCCTAGTCGCAGACACTTGGTCACCAGCTCAAACTGGTTGCGTGATTCCTGAGGTTGAAATAGCAGCCACCTTGTCACAACCCCAACAACAGGAGGTTAAGGAGTTTGTGCTTCGCAACAAGGAGGTATTCTCTGAGCTGCCGGGACAAACATCTGGGGTAGAGCATGACATCATTACCCCGCCTGGTGAAAGGGTGAAGTTAAAACCCTATCGGATCCCAGAGGCTCGACGGGAGGCAATACGGGAGGAAGTACAGAAAATGCTGAACTTAGGGGTGATAGAGGAGTCCCAAAGTGATTGGTCTAGTCCCATCGTGTTGGTGCCTAAACCGGATGGGAGCTGGCGATTTTGTAACGATTTTCGTCAGTTGAACAAAGTTACAAAATTTGACACCTACCCCATGCCACGTATAGATGAGTTGATCGACCGGCTGGGAACAGCCCGATACATGACGACTCTTGACCTCACAAAAGGGTATTGGCAAATCCCCCTGGCCAAGTCGGCCAAAGAGAAAACCGCATTTGTAACCCCAGACGGGGCGTTCCAATATAAAAGAATGCCGTTCGGGTTACAGAATGCGCCGGCCACATTCCAGCGGAAAATGGACCAGATGCTGAGGCCCCATCGGAAGTATGCTGCGGCTTACCTGGATGACGTAATTGTCCATAGCACAGATTGGGCCTCACATCTGCCAAAAGTGCAAGCAGTCCTGGACTCTGTTCGGGAAGCAGGGTTTACGGCTAACCCCAAGAAGTGTACCATTGGGCAGGAGGAGGCCAAATATCTTGGGTACACCATTGGGAGGGGAGTAATAAAACCCCAACTCAACAAAGTCGAGGCCATCCAGAGTTGGCCACGTCCCAACAGCAAGAAGCAGGTACGAGCCTTTCTGGGAATCGCTGGGTATTATCGGCGATTCATTCCCCACTTTGCTTCTAAGGCTGTGCCCCTAACCAACCTGACGAAGGGGAAAGGGTCGGTCATGATTAAATGGACCCCCGAGGCTGAGGCAGCATTCCAATTCTTGAAACAAGCCTTATGTAGCCAGCCAGTGTTGTACTCACCCGACTTCTCTAAAGACTTTGTCGTACAAAGTGATGCGTCAGATGTGGGGTTAGGAGCAGTATTGTCCCAGGTCTGGAACGGGGAAGAGCACCCAGTCATTTACCTCAGCAGGAAGTTGAAGTCCCATGAGGTAAATTACGCCACCGTTGAAAAGGAGTGTTTAGCGGTGAAGTGGGCTCTAGATTCCCTTCGGTACTACCTGCTAGGTAGGCACTTTGACATGGTTACGGATCACGCTCCGTTAAAGTGGATGGCTCAAAACAAGGAAACAAATAGAAGAGTGAATAGGTGGTTCCTGGCCCTCCAGGAATTCAACTTCACAGTAAAGCATCGCCCTGGCGTTCAAATGGGGAATGTGGATGCTTTGTCTCGAGTACATGAATGCCTGATTGCTGGTGTTCCAACCCCGAGGTTAAAACAAGAGGGGGGGGTATGTGACAGCAGGAAGGTAAAGTCACCTGGTTGCATCCAGGGGGGTAGATATATTTCGCCCAGATTCAGGCTTTACGCCGACTTATACAACTAGGTGGAGAGTTGTATAAGGCTAGTGGGCTCATGGATGACTCATACCTCTAGGGAGAGTGTGGGGCGTCGTACAGACAGGGAGTTGATGAGGCCAGCTGAAGCTTGTCAGCTCATTTAGGCCTCTATAAGAACTCCCAGATTCATTAGGTGTTAGCTCATGCCTGGAACCAGACCTGTGTGGACTGTCTAGGGAGAGTGAACCCCTGTGCGGTGAGGCAAAGCCTGTGTGGCTATTTGTTTGGACTTTAACTAAACCAGGGACTTAGGGACTAGGACAGCACTAGGCTGATCCCAGTTGTTAGTTAGGAAACCTGTATGTTTAGTCAGAGGTCAACTTGACCAGGATTTATTTTGGTTATGTTTCTTTTGCTTTGCTGTGTTTTGTCACTGTAAATAGAAAATAAACCGCACCTTTTTTGATTTTGAAAACCACAACCTCCGTTTGCTGGGCCTGTTTTGTGTGGGGAGCCCATCCCGGGGGTCACACACACCCGCTGCCGAGCTAACCCCCTCACAGGGGGCACAAAAAAAGATGTTGCGTCCCCCCAAATGTTGCACCCGGGTGAGAGTACCACATGCCCTTCCCATGCCACTGCAATCCGGGGACAAATCCGGGGACAGACTGGCTCCGGGGACAGGGTCCTTAATCCGGGGACTGTCCCCGGAAATCGGGGATGTCTGGTCAGAGGGATGCAAGTGAATGACTTCCTTTCAGGGTACCGGTGGAGCATGTGGAATAAGTGGCAGGGCAGCAGCTAGAGGATCAGCTTGAGGATCGGGAAAGCCCATGGAAATGGCAGCTCAACCAGGTATTATGGCAAGATGAAGGTGTGCTATGGGAACGTGTGCAAAAACTTAATTTTTTTTCTTGCAGATGTGTGGATGCAATTCTTAATAGCACTCCCATTCAAATGTGTTTTTTGCTCCTGCAAAAATGTATGGTACAATGCATTTTTGGTTCAGCATACTTTTTTTTTTCACATTTCTCAAGCGTAAGGCACCCCATTGAAATGGGCTGCTCTAAAAAGCAATGTGTACATGTGCTGGCTTCACCTAGTGTGAACGAGCCCTAAAGCTTCCGTTACAAGATATAGAAAACTACGGATACTTGGAATTTAAGGGGTTTGACATGTTAACCTCTCACAGACTGCGTAACATATTTGCGGTGATTGGGAAGGGGGTCTGATTTTATGCCCAGTTGTCACATGTGTTCACGGCAGCCTGAAGTTGTGTGTTCGCAGCACACGGAAAGCTCTTCTGAACGACAGTCAATGGGAGAAGCTCTGTCATGTGAAAAACAAATCAGATTGGTCACATGCTAGAGAAGCCTTGCTACCTCATTGGAATTAAAGTATATGTAAACCCAACATTTCATATGCCTGATGTGGCTGGGGTACCATGTACTTGTATGAAAAAGTATCTGTTCTGTCAAATTGATGGTCTGCCATCAAACTGACCACACTAGGCATGAGAGCACAGCATGGTCAGGTCTGTAGCTGTGCTAAGAACTTGGCCTGCTCTCCTCCGATGATCAGACTAGTCCTGATATCTCCCCCCTGCACAGCTTTTTACTGGGAAGGTCAGTATACTGCGCCCCCCAGCTCTTATGCTGCTGAAAACTGACTGGATGTGATCACTTATTAACCGCCCCACATACATTTACCTGTACGTGATCTCGTCCATTGGCTCTGGGGCATGCGCCGCCGAAGTCTCGCTATGATTAGACACAGCGGGAGCCAATCAGCATGGCTGCCGGAAACTCGATCGTTCATAGAGAGGCAGAACGGCGGTCTGTCAGAGAGGAAGATGGGGATCTCATGTTTCTGCTATGCAGAAACATGGATGTTTTTTTGTTTTTGTCAAAGCACACCATCTACAGTTAGAAAGCACACCCAGGGAACACATTTAACCCTTTGATCAACCCCTTCCCTGCCAGTTTAATTTATAAAGTGACAGTGCTTTTTTTTTAGCAGTGATCACTGTATTGGTGTCACTGGTCCCCAAAAAGTGTCAGATTTTTTTGCGGCAATGTCCCTGATCCCTGCCATTACTAGTAATAAAAAATAAAAGTCCCTAAATATATCCCATAGTTTGTAGTAGCGATAACTTTTGCGCAAAGAAATCAATATACGTGTCACGAGCCGGACTGACGGCTAGTGGGGATACAGGAGGTGGATCCTCTGTACCAGAGAGGGGATGGCACGGGTCGTACTGAGGGAACGGTTCTAAGCAGCTACCAGTTTTCACCAGAGCCCGCCGCAAAGCGGGATGGACTTGCTGCGGCGGTAGCAACCAGGTCGTGTCCTCCAGTAGCGACTCCACCTCTCTGGCGGCTGAGATAGGCGTGGTACAAAAGGACTAGGCAGAGGCAAGGTCAGACGTAGCAGAGGGTCAGGGCAGGCGGCAATGGTTCGTATTCTGAGACAATGGCAGCAGGTCAGATACACAGGCAAGGCAACTCACAAAACGCTTCCACAGGGTACTAAGACAACAAGATCCGGCAAGGACAGAAAGGGGAAGTGGGTTTATATATGATTTGGGTGTGCACACAGTAATTGGGCCAGGCACCAATCAATGGTGCGCTGGCCCTTTAAATCTCAGAAGGCCGGCGCGTGCGCGCCCTAGAGCGCAGCGGGGCCGCGCGCGCCGGGAAGGAGCAGGAGGGGGATGGTGAGTAGGATGGGATGCGATCCGCGGACGGAAATGTGCCGCCGTGTGGATCGCATCCCCGCCGGTAACAGAGCAGCGCCCACAGCCAGGGGGGCTGACCGGAGCGCTGCAGGGGGACCGACGCCGCGAGCGCTCCGGGAAGGATGGGACACCCGGAGCGCTCGGCGTTACAATACGCTTATTGGGATTTGTTTTTTTACTAAAAATATGTAGCAGAATACATATTGGCCTAAATTTATACAGACATTTTTATTTTATTTTTTATTGGACATGTTTTATAGCAGAAAAAAAAAATGTTTTTGTTTATAGCACAATAAATAAAAAACGAAGAGATGATCAAATACCACCAGCCTCGCACGAACGTGCAATTGTCAGTTGAAGTAATGGAGTGCCGTATTTCAAAAAATGGCCTGGTCAGGAAAGGGGGGGGGGGGGGAGGGTTTAAAAACCTGGAGCGCAAGTGGTTAAAATAAAAAAGAAGAAAATCAAGGTATTGATAATGGTTTTTATATCTATAGACAAATGTTTTCCTGCCATTTGTATTATGAACCAAATGGGTTGTTTTACAAGATGAGGGTGTACAATCACTTTAACCACTTCTGCCCCGGAAGAATTTACCCCCTTCCTGACCAGAGCACTTTTTGCGATTCGGCACTGCGTCGCTTTAACTGACAATTGCGCAGTCGTGCGATGCTGTACCCAAACAAAATTGACATCCTTTTTTTTCCCACAAATAGAGATTTCTTTTGGAGGTATTTGATCACCTCTGCGGTTTTTATTTTTTGTGCTATATACAAAAAAACAGAAACAATTTTTTAAAAAAAGCAATATTTTTTTACATTTTGCTATAATAAATATCCCCCAAAAATATATAAAAAAACACATTTCTTTCTCAGTTTAAGCCGATATGTATTCTTCTACATATTTTTGGTAAAAAAAAATCGCAATAAGCGTTTATTGAATGGTTTGCGCAAAAGTTATAGCGTCTACAAAATAGGGGATAGTTTTATGGCATTTTTATTAATATTTTTTTTTTTACTAGTAATGGCGGCGATCAGTGATTTATCATGACTGCGACATTATGATGGACACATCGGACACTTTTGACACCATTTTGGGACCATTGTCATTTTTACAGCGATCAGTGCTATAAAAATGCACTGATTACTATAAAAATGACACTGGCAGTGAAGGGGTTAACCTGTAGGGGGCGCTGAAGGGGTTAAGTGTGACCTAGGGAGTGATTCTAACTGTTAGGGGGCGTGGCTTGCCGTGACACGTCACTGATTGCTGTTCCCAATGACAGGGAACAGACGATCAGTGACATGTCTGTCAGAAACCATGAATCAGACGGAGACAGAAGTACAGTTAAATCACACTGGTTTAATAATGAAAATAAAAAGGTAAACAGAGTAAGGGAGTCAAAACATAGCCAGGGTTCAGTAACCGGATCGGGTAGTCGGCCAAGCCAATGTCCAAGAGCCAGCGATAAAGGTAGTAGTACAGCAAGCAGGATCTGTAGCCAGAGGGAACGTCAGTCAAGCAGGTCTTCAACAGGAACGCAGGAGAAAGTCTCTTGTGATGTTAACACAGGCGAAGGCGGAGAGCAAATGAACTGGAAGGCTTTAAGTAGGCAGAGCTGACGAGCAGGATCATCAACAGGTGGATCACTGTGGAGCGATGGAAGCTGGCAATTAGCTGACAGCTGAGCTGCCAGCACAGAGAAGGAAGGGCTGAGCCCAGCCCTGACAATGTCACTAGGAAGAACGAGGAGATGTTGTGTTTACACTGACATCTCCCCGTTCCTCAGCTCTGTGACCTGATCGCGGGACACCGGCGGACATCGAGTCCGCGGGTCCCGCGGGCACGGTCACGGAGCGTGCCACCACACGGCGGCAAATTAAAGGGGACGTATATATACGCCCATTTGTGCAGCCGTGCCATTCTGTCGACGTAAAAACTTGTGCGGCGGTCGGCAAGCGGTTAATAGTAACCAAGTGCAGAAGTTTTTTTACACAATCGACAAAGACAGTGAGGCTCCAGATCGAGCATGCACAAGTGCCCCATAGCAGGCAAGGGGAGGAGCCAGGAGCGCCGACAGGGGACCTGAGAAGAGGAGGATCAGGGCTGCTCTGTGCAAAACCATTACGCAGAGCAGATAAGTATAACATGTTTAATATTTTAATGAAAAAATTGTAAAGCTTTACAGTCACTTTAAGAAGCAAGAAATTTTAAAATTGAGAATTTTACAATTATATTGGAGACTAGAGAAAGGCTTAATACTAAAGTATAGATTGTGAGGGCAGAAAAGCACTTTTTCTGAATGTAGCCAGGAGATAGCTACTGAATGTTATTATATATATATTTCATTGGTAAAGGATTGGCTCCCTCTGGTGACCACTGGACACTATTAAAGATGTTTATTTTTCCAGGTTTAGAATTGTATTGTGGTGCATTATGGGATGGGTTGTTCTTATGAGAAGTGACTCTATGGCTATAATGCCACGTACACACGATCATTTTTACCGTCGGGAAAAATGTCATTTTTTTTTTTCGCCGAGAAAAACGATCGTCTGTGGGCTTTATGCCGTTTTTCTCGTTGAGAAAAACGGCAGGAAAAACGACGAGAAAAATTAGAACATGTTCTAAATTTTCTCATCGTTTTTTCCATCATTTTTTTCCGCGGCAGTTTTCCCATAGAGAGACACTGCCGCGGAGCCCACAGACGGTCGTTTTTCTCGACAAAGAAAAAAATGATGGGAAAAACGGTCGTGTGTGGGGGAAAATGCCGTTCCCTCGTTTTTCATTTTTTTTCATGTCGTGATTCACGGCAGTGTTTTCACCGCCGTGAATCACGATCCTGTGTACGCGGCATTAGTGAGTGTGAAGACTACTAACCCACAATGCCTTTGGTGCTACCAGAATGCAATGTGGGAGAGCACAGCCTGCTGGGATCCAGATAAAAGGACAAGCCAGGCCGCAGTTAGGTCTCTCTGGATGCGCCTTTTCAACTGCCAGCAGGAGGTCTGTGTGAGTGACTGAGAATTCAGGCCTGCGGCCTACAGCTGAGCGCCGGATCATTCGCCTTCGAGGGATCCTTGAAGGACGGCCCTGTCTCGCTGGACAGGTGGATCGACCAGCGCTTCATAGCATTTGAAGCTTCCTGCTTACAGATACCCGGGGAACGGCCGCGTGGGTGTCGGCGCCATCTTTTTCCTGAGACATCCGCAAAGGAGTTCCGGACGGAGCATTCCAGCGGGGCTGAGGAGAGGAGTGGTGAGAAGGCACTTGCCTATCCAGTAGTTAACTGAGATAGTGAGGAGTGAGTGGTTTATCCAGACTGTGTTGCTGACACCTGTAGTGCTGCAGATAGGAATTCACTATACCTGCGTGTCTGTACAGCCGGATTGACAGAGTTAGCGGTTCTGTTTAAACCACACTTTATTCTCACAGTTGTTATTTTCCTTTCACCTTTTTTTAGATTACAAATAAGTGCACCAACACCAGAGCTAGCTGAAGAAGGACTGAGATACAAGGAAAAGTCATCACTTTGCTATTCTTCAAGTTTACTATATATGGTCACAGCATTGCTGAACTGTCCTTTAGGGGAGCGATTTAGTAACATATATTACTAGCATCTGATGTGATTGTTTGCATTGATATTGTTTCTTTGCTCTCTTGTGTGAGTCGGGAGGGCCCATGGGGTATAGAGTTAATAAGCAGCCCCCATGGGGGTACTGCTACATGAATAAAGCAGATCCTCTAGCCCTGGATAACAGGAAAGAATTCCCTATATATTTTGTGAGGAGAATGTGTAGGAATATAACATTTATTAAAAAGTTATATAAAATTCCCTGAGAACTTGCTATCTTTTCCTAGTTAAGGGGAATGTTTCATTACAGGATTTCATTGTATATCCTGTTCTTGGGGTGAAACTAGAAGACCCCTGATGTCTCCATTGAGAGGACCTTGTTGTCACTACTGTCACATAAGGGGCTTGTCAGTACATACATATATACATGGTTAGAACACATGTTAATACATAAACACCTATTACACATCCCTACACACACCAGAAGTGGAAGAAGTAGCCAGAGACCCCCTTCCAGCCTTACAAATGTGGCCTGTGCATCCAAGTGGTAATGACCCCCGGTCATGAAAGGATTAAATAAAAGAGGACGCAATTCAAATGTAAATATACCAATTTTTTATTGTGTGTTTTATAAAAGTATAATTATGGATCTATACACATTTTTTCCTTTTCCAATTATATATATTCTGAATAAACCAAGAGTCCTTTGGTAAAATCAATTGGCCAGAAGTGAAGATCTAGTGATTCTCTCAACCATTCGCTGATACACTTTTGACCAAGAGATTCCAAGCCTGCCCACCACGGCAAGGTAGACTCTTCTAGGGCAGGACCTACACTAACTACACTAAGCTACCCTACTGGATGCTAGTCATCATTTTTCTAATGTTGGGTGTATGTTTGTAGTAGGCCTCATCCTATAATCTGTGTGTGCGATCTACTCTGTCCTAATTTGGTTGTCTGTCTGTGTGTGTGCATCTCTCTAAAGCATGGAGTGGTCAGTTTAAGGATTGCAGGAGAGTCCTACTACCTACCTGCCAGTTATAGGTGACCATGTCAGTGTCCCTTGTGTCTGCACCATCATACCGGAAGTAGTGCGGGCGCTTTATGGGGGAACCAGAATGATTTGTCTTGCCAAATAGGCGTAATATTACCTAGGTTCAGGTATTATTGTGTCCACTGACACCAATGCTTGGGGGATTAATATTGCCTCTACTGACACCAATGCTGGGGATTTTTGCACCCACTGACACCATTGTTGGTGGTTATTATTGCGTCCTCTGACCTCTTATCCTTTACAAGCAAGGAAGCTTCCATCTTAATTTCTGTTTGATCTGCAGTTCTCATGGTGTTCTATAGGTGATCAGCCATGACACCAGCCATATGATGTTTTTATAGTTTGGTTGAAAGCAACCAGTTCTGCTTTAAAAGTGTCCTATAATATGATAAAAAGTACATTTGAAAATAGATAGTCCTTCAGTCTGTTAGATACCCTGCTGCCTGGTTTTGGCAACTGGCTAGGTGCCCTGTGTGGCTGAGTGCCTTGCTGCTGGGGTCTGGAAGCTGGCTGAGTTCCCCCGCAGATCAGATCCTTTAAGAAGTACAACACTTGGATCTTGCAGAAAATATTCCAATGCTGGGATCCCATGGACTATTTGCAGGCTTAACATGGAGTCCTTGACCCATACTGCTTTTCATTTTAACAGTCACCCAGGTCTTTCAAAGGAATTGGTTCCCCAGCATAGGTCCCCTAACGTGCTTGGAGTCACAGAGGCACACACATTACAACTGGATCAGCACAAACGTCAGATGGAAATCTGCCCTCACCCAGAACACCTCTATTACTGGAGCTGTAAGTGTATTTTAACAGTCACTCAGGTCTTACCAAGACATTGGTTCCCCAGCAAAGGTCCCCTAATGCCCTTGGAGTCACAGAGGCACACATTACAACTGGATCAGGACAAACGTCAGATGGAAATCTGCCCTCACCCAGAACACCTCTATTACTGGAGCTGTAAGTGTATTTTAACAGTCACTCAGGTCTTACCAAGACATTGGTTCCCCAGCAAAGGTCCCCTAATGCCCTTGGAGTCACAGAGGCACACATTACAACTGGATCAGGACAAACGTCAGATGGAAATCTGCCCTCACCCAGAACACCTCTATTACTGGAGCTGTAAGTGTAAGTGTATATTAACAGTCACTCAGGTCTTACCAAGACATTGGTTCCCCAGCAAAGGTCCCCTAATGCCCTTGGAGTCACAGAGGCACACATTACAACTGGATCAGGACAAACGTCAGATGGAAATCTGCCCTCACCCAGAACACCTCTATTACTGGAGCTGTAAGTGTAAGTGTATTTTAACAGTCACTCAGGTCTTACCAAGACATTGGTTCCCCAGCAAAGGTCCCCTAATGCCCTTGGAGTCACAGAGGCACACATTACAACTGGATCAGTACAAACGTCAGATGGAAATCTGCCCTCACCCAGAACACCTCTATTACTGGAGCTGTAAGTGTAAGTGCATTTTAACAGTCACTCAGGTCTTACCAAGACATTGGTTCATACAGCAAAGGTCCCCTAACACCCTTGGAATCGCAGAGGCACACATTACAACTGGATCAGGACAAACGTCAGATGGAAATCTGCCCTCACCCAGAACACCTCTATTACTGGAGCTGTATATAAAAAGCAGAAATCTGGACCACCAGGCTTTGGCACAACATAAGCAAATGGCTCATGAAAGTTGTTTACAGGAATCTTGGACCAAACGGGTAACTCATGCCAGGCATGCAACAAGCATGGAGATGCGGAGGTATTAGAAATCTGGAGCTAGTAATATCTTGACCCTAGAACCAGAGACTGGCTGGGCAGCAGGCACAAAACTAGCAGAGGCAGGCTGGGCAGCAGGTGGTATATAATCAACATCAGGCTTGTCAGCAGATAAAGGATCAGTGGCATATGGCTGGGCAACAGGCGAAATACCAATGAATTCAAGCTGGATAGCAGGTAAAGGATTAGTAGAGTCAGAGTGGACAATAGGTAGAGGATCAGATTCAGTGGCATCAGATTGAATAGCTGGTGGCGTATCAGCAACATCAGGATTGTCAGCGGGTAAATGAATAGTAGTGTCAGCCTGAGCAGTAGGTTGAAGATCAGTGGCATCAGATTTGATAGCTGCTGGCGTATCCATGAAGTCAGGCTGGTCAGCGGGTAAGGATCAGTGCCATATGGCTGGGCAGCAGGTGAAATACTTCTCACATTTTGAATGACAATTACTCAGTCATGCAACACCTTGTCCTTTTTTTTCACACAAATTGAGCTTTCTTTTGGTGGTATTTGGTCACCTCTGGATTTTTTATTTTTTGTGCTATAAATGAAAAAATTATTTGGTAAAAAAATGAATTTTTCTTCATTTCTATTATAACATTTTGCAAATAAGTAATTTTTCTTCATAAATTTGGGTAAAAATGTATACTGCTACATATCTTTGGTAAAAATAACCCAAATTAGTGGATATTATTTAGTCTGGGTTAACGTTATAGGGTCTACAAGCTATGGTGCCAATCACTGAAAATTGATCAATTTGATCACACCTGATGTACTGACTATCTTATTTCTTGAGACCCTAACAAGCCAGTAAAGTACAAATACCCCCCAAATGACCCCTTTTTGGAAAGTAGACATTCCACGGTAGTTAGTAAGAAGCATAGTTAGTTTTTTGAAGTTGTAACTTTTTCCCAAAATTCTTTGCAAAATTAAGATTTTAATTTCCTTACAACCTATCACATTTTTGAAGGCCCTTCATATTTCTAGCACATAGCATGTACATACCAAGAGTAAAGGGTAAACAAAAGATTACCTGTGATTTTAGTAGTGCAATTGTCCAAAGAAGGAGAGCCTTGATCCAGGCAGCAGGCAAGGACGTGGTCAGCGACAGTGAATGGAATTGTCCAGGCAGCAGGCAGGAATATTGTCCATAGTCAGTACAGGCAGGGATACTGTCCATATGCAGTCCAGGGTCAGTGCAAGTAGAGACATTGCCAGCAGTGCCAAAATATTGATCCTGGTAGTAATCAGGAACTTGGTCTAAGTAGCAAGCCAGGAAAGAATGGGGACAGGGGTAGAGGCTTCTCCCACCCAAATCTCTTTGAAGCCTCCGAGTCTCCAGACCCAAATCCGTGAATGAGAAAACTAAAAAATTTGTTTTCTTCATACAGAAAAACAATTCTGGAGCCCCTCACATATGTGAGACCCCTGTGTTATGAATCCCACTACTCCAGTAGCAGAATCAAAGATCAGTCCAAGAGGCAGGCAAAAAACATGGTCAAACAGTCCAGGGTCAGTTCCAGAGCAGGCAGAAGTAGGTACAGTTTAGCGTTAGGCAGAAGCGTGGTCGTATAACAGGCCAGGGTCAGTTCCAGAGCAGGCAGAGGTAGGTACAGTTTAGCGTTAGTCATAAAGGCGGAGACTATTCTCACTTCAAAAGACATTTCAGATGTGTTTGTGCTTTTTGCTGCGTTGTCCTGCAGTATTGTCAAATCTGTTTGGGATCTGATTTGATGTCTTTGTTCTTTTGATGTATTGATGGGCGGCGTTTTTGGGTCCCTGGGGTCCCTGTGGTCCTCTTAGTCTGAACCTGGGACTTTTGGTGGCAGCCGCCACTGGCGCGGGGATCTGACTCAAAGACGCACCTGGTCCCTGGGAGGACTGGCCAGACATGTCTATGACTGTTGTGGTGGAAGTCTGAGTGGCAGCCGCCACTGGCACGGGGATCTGACTCAAAGCCGCACCCTGGGAGGACTGGCCAGAGATGTCTACGACTGTTGTGGTGGAAGTCTGAGTAGCAGCCACCACTGGTGTGGGAAAGCAACTTGCAGCCCCCACTGGTGCGGAAGAGCAACTTGCAGCCTCCGTTGGCGCTGGGATCTGACTCAAAGCCTTACCTTTTCCCTGGGAGGACAGATCAAACAAGTGTGCCCGTTTTAGTCTGAACCTGGGTCTTTTGGTGGCATCAGCCACTGGCGCGGGGATCTGACTCGAAGCCGCACCTGGTCCCTGGGAGGACTGGCCAGACATGTCTACGACTGTTGTGGTGGAAGTCTGAGTGGCAGCTGCCACTGGCGTGGAGATCTGACTCAAAGCCGCACCCTGGGAGGACTGGCCAGACATGTCTATGACTGTTGTGGTGGAAGTCTGAGTGGCAGCCGCCACTGGCACGGGGATCTGACTCAAAGCCGCACCCTGGGAGGACTGGCCAGAGATGTCTACGACTGTTGTGGTGGAAGTCTGAGTAGCAGCCACCACTGGTGTGGGAAAGCAACTTGCAGCCCCCACTGGTGCGGAAGAGCAACTTGCAGCCTCCGTTGGCGCTGGGATCTGACTCAAAGCCTTACCTTTTCCCTGGGAGGACAGATCAAACAAGTGTGCCCGTTTTAGTCTGAACCTGGGTCTTTTGGTGGCATCAGCCACTGGCGCGGGGATCTGACTCGAAGCCGCACCTGGTCCCTGGGAGGACTGGCCAGACATGTCTACGACTGTTGTGGTGGAAGTCTGAGTGGCAGCTGCCACTGGCGTGGAGATCTGACTCAAAGCCGCACCCTGGGAGGACTGGCCAGACATGTCTACGACTGTTGTGGTGGAAGTCTGAGTGGCAGCTGCCACTGGCGTGGAGATCTGACTCAAAGCCGCACCCTGGGAGGACTGGCCAGACATGTCTACGACTGTTGTGGTGGAAGTCTGAGTGGCAGCCGCCACTGACGCGGGGATCTGACTTGAAGCCGCACCCTGGGAGGACTGGCCAGACATGTCTATGACTGTTGTGGTGGAAGTCTGATGGAACGTCTCTCCAGTTACTGGGGTGGTGTCAGGACCTGCGATGGTATGGCAGGGTCCCTCAAAGGGCTCATGGGAAGTCCCTTGGATCACTGGAGCAGTGTCAGGACCTGTGGTGGTATAGTATAGACCTCTCCTCTGGAGGAGGAGTTGTGATCTAGCTCTTGATTGATAATCTGCAGAAAAGAAAAAATAACGATAAATGTGGAGCGAGACATGGCGGGTGCACAAATTTCTTACAGATCTCAGAGAATAGGTCAGGCTCCGATAATAACGAGGCTTTCTAGTACTCTAATAGAGATGTGCCACTCTGAAATGGTACAAATACAGATCTCCAGACCACAGAATAAAATAATTAGAGTGTATCTGAAGAAATGTATTTTATTTTGGATAGAAAGTCAATGCCCGACAGTTTTTTTTTATGCTGAAACACTAACACTTACCATAGAGGGTGGTCCTCGATCTTATCTTGATACGCTCACTGCAAGTCACTTTTGAATTGATTGGCACTGGATGTGAAGTCCTTCCGGTCACTGGAGAGGTGTTGGGACCTGCGATGGTATAGAATAAACCTCTCCTCTGGAAGAGGAGTTGTGCTCTAGCTCTTGATTGATAATCTGCAGAAAAGAAAAATTAACGATAAATGTAGAGCGAGACATGGCGGGTGCACAAATTTCTTACAGATCTCAGAGAATAGGCCAGGCTCCAATAATAACGAGGCTTTCTAGTACTCTAAAAGAGATGTGCCACTCTGAAATGATTCAAATTATTTTTAGCGATAGATTTTGGATAGAAAGTCAATGCCCGACAGTTTTTTTTTTATGCTGAAACACTAACACTTACCATAGAGAGTGGTCCTCAATCTCATCTTGATACGCTGACTGCAAGTCACTTTTGAATTGGGCTGATGGAACGTCCCTCCGGTTACTGGAGCGGTGTTGGGACCTGCGATGGTATGGCAGGGTCCCTCAGAGGGCTGATGGAAAGTCCCTCCGGTTATAGGAGTGTTGTCGGGATCTGCGATGGTATAGCAGGGTCCCTGGGAGGACTGATAGAAAGTCTCTCCATTTACAACACTGGTATAGGGACCTGCAGTGTTATAGCAGGGTCCCTGGGAGGACTCATAGAAAGTCTCACCATTTATGATAGTGGTATAGGGACCTGCGGTGGTATAGCAGGGTCCCTGGGAGGGCTGGTGGAAAGTCCCTCCGGTTATGGGAGTGTTGTAGGGACCTGCAGTGGTATAGCAGGGTCCCTGGGAGGACTGATAGAAAGTCTCTCCGTTTACAACACTGGAATAGGGACCTGCGGTGGTATAGCAGGGTCCCTGGGAGGACTCATAGAAAGTCTCACCATTTATGATAGTGGTATAGGGACCTGCGGTGGTATAGCAGGGTCCCTGGGAGGGCTGATGGAAAGTCCCTCCAGTTATGGGAATGGTGTAAGGACCTGCGCTGGTATAGCAGGGTCCATCGGAGGAATGATAGAAAGTCTCTCCGTTTACGATAGTGGTATAGGGACCTGCGGTGGTATAGCAGGGTCCCTGGGAGGGCTGATGGGAAGTCCCTCCAGTTACTGAAGTGGTGTAACTATTCATTTTCCAGTAACAGTTAATCGTCGTGATTATCACCAAATCGCCAATATTTTGTTGTGATTATAGACAAATCTGTCGCACAAAAGCTCAAGAATCTGCAGGAAAGAAAAAGAAAAAATAATGATGAATATGGAGGGAGACAGGGGGGGGACACAAATTATTTATAAATGAAAATCTGAAAATCCAACAAAATTCTGGAGAGAAATCTACCGCCAGGAGGGTTAGCAAAAAATGAAATCCAGCAGAGGGCAGCACTGCCTCATACTGTATGAGCTGCTGGCCAACGGTCATATGATTTTTTTTTTAAGCTTTATTCAACATATGTTATGTAATGAACATGTCATTTTATGTAATGGGTGCTTATGTTATGCAATGATGAACGGTTGGTAAATAGGTGGATATCAAAATCATTAAGGCCCCTTTCACACAGAGGCGTTTTTACCGCGTTTTCGCGGTAAAAATAGCGCTGTAAAAATGCCTGAAATAATCCTGCCCCAGCATTCTCAATGTGAAAGCCCTGAGGGATTTCACATTGAGGAGTTGTGCTGGCTGTGCGTTGGAAAAAATCCTGCAAACAGCTTTTTTGGAGCATCTTTGGGGCGCATAAAATAGCGCTGTAAAAACGCCTATCCCCATTAAAATGAATGAGGACCGCGGTAAAAACGCATAGGCGTCATAGCGCCAACGCCTATGCGTTTTTACTGCGTTAGCGCAAAAAATAGCACTAACGCGGTAAAGTCGCTGTAAAAAATCGCTGTAAAATCCCAACGCCTCAGTGTGAAAGGGGCCTTATAACGCACAGCCACGTCCTTGCTAATACCCATCGCCCTATGTAGTGCAATGACTTCTCTATGTACATATTCTCTATGGCTGGCTCCACTTTATTGGCTCATATTGTCTTTGTACTGCAGGACTCTAAATAAAATCTTTATCATTTAAAAAAAAATGAATCTGCAGTTTTTTTTAAATGACAGTTGAGATTAGAAAATAATGGTCATGTGCCATTTAAAAAAAAAACTGCTGCAGCACTGCCTTATATGGACTCTGACCAACTGACAAGTGATGTCATAAAAAACCTCATGCAGTGTATGTTCAGTAATAAACATGTAAACAACCTATAATGTTATGTAATGGGAGCTTATGTTATATATTAGTGGTAAAATATAAAAATATAAAAAATCTAAAATAAAATATTTTAAAAAATCAGACAGATATGGGAATAATTTCTAACCCACAGCTGTGTCCTTGTCCTTATAACACAATGACTTGTCTATGTACAAATTCTTTATGGCTGGCTGTACTGTCCTGGCTCATAGTCTCTGTACTGAAGGACTCTAAATTAAAAGATTTATCATTTACATTAAAAAAATCTTCTGTTTTCAAAAATATGACAGTTACTTTTTTTAACTAAGATTCCATTCGAAAAAAACTGTCATATGACTGAAAGCGGACATCCTTGTTTTTATGTAACCAGCTTCATGAACTGAGCCCAAAGTCCTATATACTGTAGTAGATCAATACAAGTTTAAAATATGCCAGCATAAGAATCCTCTTTTTTTTTAATGACAGTTATTTTTAGCCGAGCTTTGAAAATAACGGTCAGATGTTTGAAAACTGACCAGTACATAACATAAGCACTCATTACATAACATTACTGACCACTACATGCTGCAATATTCAGATTTTTTTTATAAAAATGATATATTTTATATCCTTATATTTGCCTAGATTTGATAAATCTTATGTTAATGTACAAAATTCTGTAATCTCAGATGGTGATGTGAATGCTGAGTGTAAATCTGTCCCCAGAATCCAGGAGAGAAGAAGAAATGAACTTACCGCTACGAGAGTCACCAACAAATGACATCCAGCAGAGGGCAGAGCTGCCTTATATAGGCTCTGACCTGTGATGTCATCGCAGGAGAAAAACAACTGCTTTTTTTTAAAAAAAACTTTATGCAGTGTATTGTTTAGTGACAAACATGTAAACAACCTATAATGTTATGTAATGGAAGCTTATGTTATATATTAGTGGTAAAATATAAAAATATTGAAAATATAAAATACATTTTTGCCCAAAATTGCCCAAAATCACATATTTACCCCAAAATTGCCAAAAATCACACTTTTTCCCAAAAATCACACATTTTGCCCAAAATCGAATTTTTTTGCCCAAAATTGCTCAAAATCTGATTTTTTGCCCAAAATTACCCCAAATTGCCCAAAATCACACTTTTTGGCCAAAATCTAATTTTATTGTCCAAAATCACACCTTTTGCCCAAAATCACATTTTTTTGCCCAAAATTGTCCAAAATCACACTTTTTGCCTAAAATCACAAATTTTGCCCAAAATTGCCCAAAATCACACCTTTGCCCAAAATTGCCCAAAATCATACTTTTTGCCTTAAATTGCCAAAAATTACACCTTTTGCCCAAAATTTCCCAAAATCGCACCCTTTGTCCAAAATCGAATTTTTTGCCCAAAATTGCCCAAAATCACGCCTTTTGTCCAAAATTGCCCAAAATCACACTTTTTGCCCAAGATCGCACTTTTCCCCTAAAATTGCCCAAAATCACACTTTTTGTCCAAAATTGTCCAAAAATCACACTTTTGCCCAAAATCACACGTTTTGCCCATAATTGCCCCAAAACACACGTTTTGCCCAAAATTGGCCAACATCGCACTTTTTGCCCAAAATCGCCCAAAATCACACCTTTTGCCCAAATTTACCCAAAATTTCACATTTTGCCCAAAATCGCAATTTTGCTCAAAACTACCCTAAATCACACTTTTTGCTCAAAATTGCCAAAAATCGCAAATTTTGCCCAAAATTTCACAAAATTACACTTTTTGCTCAAAATTGCCCAAAATCACACTTTTTGACAAAAATTACCCAAAATTGCCCAATTGGTACAAAAAAAGTGTCTGTATACTTATTTCAATTCGCTTTGCTGAAGGCTTTTGTGCTATACAAAGCTTCAGGATGGACTGGAACTTTACATAAATTCCATGAAGATATTGTCCTGGCCCTCCTGTATCCAGGTGGTGCTGCACCTCACCATCCCCAACCAAATGCAGTAAGCCGGCTGCATGAGAGGCATTTTCCGTATGTCCTCCAGAGTACCCCCACCCAACGAGCCCCCCAAAAAAGATGTCATGTCTGTAGAAAGCACGGATTTAGGCATGACACCCGTTATTATTGTCCACGCTGTCATGACAATCCTGGTTTTTGCATTGATGAATATTTTGAACGCTACCCACACACTAGTGTAGTATTAGCGTAGGGTACAGCAATGCACAGAATAGGACACACACAGGGTCTCCCAAGATGCCATCGCATTTTGAGAGACCCAAACCTGGAACCGAACAGTTGAACAGTTACAGTTACAAAAAAAGTGTTAAAAAAAGTAAAAAAAAACACAAAAAAAAAATAGTTGTTGTTTTATTGTTCTCTCCCTCTCTATTCTCTCTCTATTGTTCTGCTCTTTTTTACTGTATTCTATTCTGCAATGTTTTATTGTTATTATGTTTTATTATGCTTGCTTTTCAGGTATGTAATTTTTTTATACTTTACTGTGTTTTATTGTTAACCATCATTTGCTTAGCAGGTACGCCATTCAGTTGAAGCGTAGATTTATGTATCTTGACAGCAACAGCGCTTGCTCCCACGATACATAAAGCAGTGACTCCAACATTGTAGGAGGTGATTTCACCACCACAGTTAAAAAAAGAGCATATATGCCGAAGCATGGGGGCAGCAGGGGCGGAGGAGCGATTTTGCTCCTAATGCCGCTTACATACGGTCAAAATTCTGACGGAGGCTTGCCCGTGGAAAAGTCCAACCGTGTGTACGCGCCATAACTTTTTTTGCCACAGGTTGCGTTAAAAAATGTTTTATTTTTTACTATGTTTGTTTTTGGTATTTGCTTTGCAGGTATGGTATGGTAAGGTCCTACTGTTATACTGTAATTTTATTTTGTTTTAATGGGTTTTTTTAGGTTTCAGGATTACAGCGAATACACAAAAAGTTACAAAGACCAAATGGTAACGAGTGAGGATTCGAATAGAATATGCACGGAAGATATAACAGATAATGAATCATCGACATTGGCATACAATGTTGGAGTAATAATCTAGGAGAGTAAAGGAGAGCAATGGTACATACGGTTGAAATTCCCACGGAGGCTTGCCCGTGGAAAAGTCTGACCGTGTGTACGTGGCATAACTTTTGAGGGACGATGCCCCCATGCTTCGGCATATATAAATGGTGCATGTATGCCCATCATTAGAAGTGGGTGGATGAAGGGAGGTATTCTAATGGTGGGCATACCCACCGATCAATCTCTTTTTTTCGTTCAGCCAACAGGCTGCATGAAAAAAAAGATTACAATATATGTCCAACAAGGACCAGCAACGTACTGGTATGTTTCTGGACTTTGAATGGTTATACCAGAATGATGCCTGCGGGTTTAGGTATCATCTTGGTATCATTCTTTTCAGCCAGCGGTCGGCTTTCATGTAAAAGCAATCCTAGCGGCTAGCTAATTAGCTTCTAGACTGCTTTTACAAGCAGTGGGAGGGAACGCCCCCCCCCCCGGATATAAACAGCGCCATTGGGAAATTGGGGAAGCATTTTATCACACCGATCTTGGTGTGGTCAGATGCTTTGAGGGCAGAGGAGAGATCTAGGGTCTAATAGATTTATTTTTTTTCAAAAAAGAGTACCTGTCACTACCTATTGCTATCATAGGGGATATTTACATTCCCTGAGATAACAATAAAAAATGATAAAAAAAAATGGAAGGAACAGTTTAAAAATAGAATAAAAAAGCAAAAGAAATAATAAAAAAATAAAAATAAAAAACACCCCTGTCCCCCCTGCTCTTGCGCAAAGGCGAATGCAAGCGTCGGTCTGGCGTCATATGTAAACAGCAATTGCACCATGCATGTGAGGTATCACCGCGAAGGTCAGATCAAGGGCAGTAATTTTAGCAGTAGATCTCCTCTGTAAATCTAATGTGGATGTGGTAACCTGTAAAGGCTTTTAAAGGCTTTTAAAAATGTATGTAGTTTGTCGCCACTGCGCGTTTGTGCACAATTTTAAAGCATGTCGGGTTTGGTATCCATGTACTCGGCCTAAGATCATCTTTTTTATTTCATCAAACATTTGGGCAATATAGTGTGTTTTAGTGCATTAAAATAAAAAAAGTGTATTTTTTCCCCAAAAAATGCGTTTGAGAAATCGCTATGCAAATACTGTGTGTAAAAAAAAATGCAACACCCACCATTTTTTTTTTTTTTTATCAAATCATCTTTTTATTGTTTTTTTTACATACAAACATCAAAAACACCAAATACAACATACAACCCATGCCCACATTGAGAGAAACCCCCCCCCCCCAAAAAAAAAACACAACACAAATTGCGTCCCCCTTACCCCTAGCTCCCATGGTCTCCCTCCTCTCCCATCTCTACTCACCCATCCCCCCTCCCCTCATACCTCCAAGATATCACACCACCCTCTCCATATTTTTTCAAATTTCCCTGGTCAACCTCTGCGTAAGAAAATATACTTTTCTTTGATTACCGTTTCCCTTACTTGTATTTTCCACTCTTCTACAGTGGGTGGGTATAGTGATAGCCACTTTTGAGCAATAAGCTTACGAGCCTGGAATAGACTTCTATTTATTGAAACGATATAATCCACTGGGCTTCTCGATTCATCCAGTATACCCAGAAGACAACCCCCAGGCTCCATGAGTATCCCACTCTCAAATACACTATTAATCATAGATACCACCCCAGACCAATAGCAATGAAGTTTAGGGCATCTCCATATCATGTGTATTAAATTGGCGCCTCTCCCTTTACATCTAGGGCAACGGTCTGTATCTCTACATTTCCATTTAAATAATTTCTCTGGTGTGTAATGTGCCCTATATAGGATAAATAGTTGTGTCAAATTTTGTGTTGGAGATAGAGAGGCCTGAGGTATTACTGATAGTGCCTGTGCCCACTGTTCATCTGATATTGTCCCAATATCCCCTGACCAGGCTAGTCTTGCTGGTATGTCCACAGTTTTTTTAAATTTATCAAATAATATATCATTTAATTGTGATATCAGACCCTTTTTATTTTGCCCTGTCTTCTCCAGCAAGGCTATCACCACTGACTTATTAAACTTCAATTCCTGTATACGACCCTGTTTTTTTAGCGCATGCCTAAGCTGAAGGAATTGAAAAAATCTTTGATTTGGAATATTATATTCTTTACTTAATTCACTAAAGGTTTTCATCACATCTTCCTCAATTAGCTGTGGCATATACCTTAGTCCCTTCTGCCTCCAAAACTCAAACCCCTCCAATTTCCCCAGTTCCACATATCTACTATTATTCCAAATTGGCGTGTATGAAGTAAATCCCTTTACTTCAGTAATTTTCCTCATTTTCTGCCATACCATGTCAAATAATTTACCCGTATGGAATCCTTTATCGCACATTTGATTTCTCGATTCTAGTAAAGAAATTAGTGGATAAACTTCATAAACTGATAACAGCAGATTCTGTATAGGATCAGACTGTAATACTTTTGTCCATCCACTAAAATGTTGTATTTGTGAGGCTAAAAAGTAGTTTTTGGGATCTGGGATTGCAAGACCACCCTCTTCCTTATTTAACATTAAAGTTGTTAACTTTATACGTGGTCGTTTATTCCTCCAATTCAACTCTCTAAAGAGAGATTCTATTTTTCTAAACCAAAAGGCTGTAATCCATACGGGTGAATTATTAAACACATAAAGTAATTGCGGGGCCCAAATCATTTTGATAAGATTTGCTCTTCCTATCACCGTCAGAGGTAACTTACACCAACTTCGACATTTATCTTTGAATTTTGCTAATAATGGTTTCAAATTTAAATTAATATAGTCTTTTACATCCCGAGAAATCTCTATCCCCAAATATTTCACTGTGTCCTTAATTTGGATTTTAGAGGCTTGATTTAATAATGGGGTTTTTAACTAATCTAATGGTAATAGTATGGATTTATCCCAGTTAATCTGGAAACCCGAAAATGACCCAAATATGGAAATAAGGCTCATAAGTTCCGATAATGAGTTTGAGGTATCCCCCAGGAAAATAAGAGCGTCATCTGCATAAAGGGCCACTTTATCCTCTCTTCCTGCCCGACAAAACCTGACTATTTTGGTTGATTGTCTAATGGCAAGGGCAAGGGTCTCTACTGCTATAGCGAACAGTAATGGCGATAGGGGACAACCCTGCCTTGTCCCTCTAGATAAGGTAAACGGGCTAGATATTGTATTATTAATTCTTACCCTTGCTTTAGGGTCCCTGTATAATATTTTCACCCATTTTAAAAAACCTGTACCTATTCCAAAAGCCTCCAATACAGTCCATAAATATTCCCATCCACCATATCAAAGGCCTTTTGGGCATCTAAGCATAGTATTGCTCTTGATCCCCTATTTTCCATAGGCAATTGCAAATTCAAAAATAATCTGTGAATGTTTGTTGCAGCTGCTCTCTTTGGAATAAAACCTGTTTGATCTTCGTGTATCAAACTACTAATGTATTTTGATAACCTATTTGCGAGAACCCTGGCCAAAATTTTAACATCTGAGGTAAGGAGGGATATAGGACACCCACCATTTTAATCTGTAGGGCCTTTGCTTTCAAAAAATATATAATTAGGGTTGAGCGGACCCGAACTGTAAAGTTCGGGTCCGTACCGAACTTTTGGGTTTTTGGGTCCCAGACCCGAACCCGAACAATTGACTGTATGTTCAGGTTCGGGTCCGGTGTTCGGCAATATGCATGTAAAGCAGCACTTGTTTCCCGTGCTTAGAACTGTCCCTGCACAAAGTGTCATTTCTGAAGGAAAAAAAGTCACTTAAAACTCACTCGCGGCTATTATGAATTGTCGGCTCCCGGCAATACATAGAAAAGTCATTGATAAAAATAAAAAAAAGCGTGGGGGTTCCCCCAAATTCAATTACCAGGCCCTTCAGGTCTGGTATGGATTTTAAGGGGAACTCCACCCCAAATGTAAAAAAAAATGGCGTGGAGTACCCCCAAAAATCCAGACCAGACCCTTTATCCGAGCACGCAACCTGGCAGGCCGCAGGAAAAGAGGGGGGGATGAGAGAGCGCCCCCTCTCCTGAACCGTACCAGGCCACATGCCCTCAACATGGGGAGGATGTCCCCATGTTGATGGGGACAAGGGCCTCATCCCCACAGCCCTTGCCCGGTGGTTCTGGGGGTCTGCGGGCGGGGGGCTTATCGAAATCTGGAAGACCCCTTTAACAAAGGGGACCCCCAGATCCCGGCCCCCCCTATGTGAATTGGTAATGGGGTACCCCTAAAATTTCACAAAGAAAGTGTAAAAAATTGTAAAAAAAATACACAGACACCATTGGGAAAGTCCTTATTAAAAAAAAAAAAAAAAACATTCCAGCGAGGAAATCCAGTGTCCCACGGCGATCCGATGTCCGGCGCTGTCCACACGAAAGGTCATTGGCTGAGCGGTGAGCCTGAGCACATAGGCGTTAGCGCTATTTTTAGTGCTAACGTGGTAAAAACGTGGTAAAACCGCTTATAGTTTTTAGCGCATTATTGCAACGCCTCAGTGTGAAAGGGGCCGAAGTGTCAGAAAGGGCTTTGTCTTCAAGTGGTTGGAAGAATGATGTGTGACATAAGCTTCTAAATGTTGTGCATAAAATGCCAGGACTGTTCAACCCCCCCCCCCCCAAATGACCCCATTTTGGAAAGTAGACACCCCAAGCTATTTGCTGAGAGGCATGTCGAGTCCATGGAATATTTTAGATTTGGACACAAGTGGCGGGAAAAAGACAATTATAATTTTTTTTGCACAAAGTTGTCACTAAATTATATATTGCTCAATTTTTGATTTCACTCCTCACTGCTTATCAGTTTCGGAGGCCATGGAATGCCCAGATGGCAAAAACCCCCCCAAATGACCCCATTTTGGAAAGTAGACACCCCAAGCTATTTTCTGAGAGGTATGGTGAGTATTTTGCAGATCTCGCTTTTTGGCACAAATTTTCTAAGAAAAAAAAAAGGTTTTCTTTCTTCATTTTTAAAAACAAATGAGAGCTGTAAAATACTCACCATGCCTCTCAGCAAATAGCTTGGGGTGTCTACTTTCCAAAATGAGGTCATTTGGGGGGGTTTTGTGCCATCTGGGCATTCCATGGCCTCCGAAACTGTGATAGGCAGTGAGGAGAGAAATCATAAATTTACACCCTTAGAAAGCCTGAAGGCGGTGCTTGGTTTTCGGGGTCCCGTACGCAGCTAGGCTCCCAAAAAGTCCCACACATGTGGTATCCCCGTACTCAGGAGAAGCAGCAGAATGTATTTTGGGGGACAATTTTACATATAACCATGGCATGTGTGAGCAATATATCATTTAGTGACAACTTTTTGTAATTTTTATTTTTTTTTGTCATTATTCAATCACTTGGGACAACATTTTTTAATATTCAATGGGCTCAACATGCCTCTCAGCAATTTCCTTGGGGTGTCTACTTTCCAAAATGGGGTCATTTGGGGGGGTTTTGTACTGCCCTGCCATTTTAGCACCTCAAGAAATGAGATAGGCAGTCATAAACGAAAAGCTGTGTAAATTCCAGAAAATGTACCCTAGTTTGTAGACGCTATAACTTTTGCGCACACCAGTAAATATACGCTTATTGTCATTTTTTTACCAAAGACATGTGGTTGAATACATTTTGGCCTAAATGTATGACTAAAATTTAGTTTATTAGATTTTTCTTATAACAACGAGTAGAAAATATATATTTTTTTCTAAATTTTCTGATTTTTTCCGTTTTATATCGCAAAAAATAAAAATCGCAGAGGCATTAAAATACCATCAAAAGAAAGCTCTATTTGTGGGGAAAAAAAAGAACGCAAATTTCGTTTGGGTACAACATTGCATGACTGCGTAATTACCAGTTAAAGCAGCGCAGTGCCAAATTGTAAAAACACCTCTGGTCTTTAAGCTGCATAATGGTCCGGGGCTGAAGTGTTTAAAGGGGAGTTCCAGCCTTTTTCTTAAGTTTATTAAAAGTCAGCAGCTACAAAAAGTATAGCTGCTGACTTTTAATAAACAGACACTTACCTGCTCCACGGGGGCCGCCTAAGGCAAGAGGAGGAGTCACCGAGGCGGTTCCTGGGCGGAAGGAGGAAGTGGGACAGGAAGTCCCACTCCTACCGAAGCCCCCCCCCCCCCCCAAAAAAAGGAATTTTAAAAAAATCAGACAGATATGGGAATAATTTCTAACCCACAGCTGTGTCTTTGTCCTTATAACACAATGACTTGTCTATGTACAAATTCTTTATGGCTGGCTGTACTGTCCTGGCTCATATTGTCTGTACTGAAGGACTTTAAATTAACCACTTCATTACCCGCGTAAAGTAAAATGACGGCCGCAAGGTGGCTTTGCCATCCTGGGCGGCCGTCATATGATGTCCTCGGGCCTCCACTGTCTGGAAAGGAAAAACGTGATGACGTCACCAGGGCTCCACCCATCATCACGTTTTTCCTTTCCAGACCGTGGATTGACGATAGGGAGTAGAGAGAAGGTAATGGAGATGCCGCAGCTCCTTACATGACCGCATATGTGATTGCTGTTTCGCTGATATACCAACATCACGCTTGTAAGTGCAATAATTCTTATAATACATTTATTTGAGTTAACATACTGCACCATGAGAATATTTTTTACCTTCCATGTCCGCGAGTAACACCTCAATTACACTTTGCTGTTTCCGGATACCACTTGAGTCTTAGGTGAGACTGTGTGACAGTCCCGGCCTTTCTGGTAAGCAGGCTACTTCTTAATTGGGTGTCGAGCTATTTGCACAGCCACGGTGGCTGATGTGAAGATTTGTGTCACTTATCTATTTTTCACTCATTTGGATGCCAAGCATTGCATAGAATCTTATGAACTTCATTGTGATTGGGACTCTGCATTTGTTTTCTTTTCTTTTTTCACCCGCTGAATTTTTCACCACTCACAATTCCTTAATTCCTTTACTTTAATTTTGCATAGACCTACATGTACTTAATGAGATTGAGATTCTGCAATAGTTTTCCTTTCTCACTGTTTTTTTCACTTGTTGATATTTTTTTCATCTCATTTGTTTATGCTATTGGTATCTTGCCCAGATATATCAATTTTATGTGATTAGGATTCTGCAATATTTTTCCTCCTTCACTAATTTTTATGTCTTAATTTCATTCAATTGAAAATTACTTAGACTCATATGAATTTAAAAAAAAGGAGACTCTGCATTAGTTTTCATTTTCACCAATTTTTCACATTACACCTATTGAGATTCATTTATTTATTCATTTAGCGCTGCACCTCATTTTACATATTTTAGTGTAGGTGTAAGGTCGGTGGGTCAGTGTGTGTGGGTCAGTGTGTGTGGGTCAGTGTGTGTGTGTGGGTCAGTGTGTGTGTGGGTCAGTGTGTGTGTGGGTCAGTGTGTGTGTGGGTCAGTGTGTGTGTGGGTCAGTGTAGGTGTCAGTGTGTGGGTCAGTGTAGGTGTCAGGAGGGTCAGTGTAGGTGTCAGGTGTGTGTCAGTGTGGGTGTCAGTGTGGGTGTCAGTGTAGGGGTCAGTGTAGGGGTCACTGTGTGGGTCAGTGTAGGTGTCAGTGTGGGTGTCAGTGTGGGTGTCAGTGTAGGGGTCAGTGTAGGGGTCAGTGTGTGGGTCAGTGTAGGTGTCAGGTGGTGGGTCAGTGTAGGTGTCAGGTGGTGGGTCAGTGTAGGTGTCAGTAGATGGGTCAGTGTAGGTGTCAGTAGGTGGGTCAGTGTAGGTGTCAGGTGGGTCAGTGTAGGTGTCAGGTGGGTCAGTGTAATGGTCACGTAGGTCAGGTGTGCAAGGTAGTGGTGTGCAGGTTAGTGGTCGTGTGTAGTGTAGTGGAAAGTCCGCAGGTTGGGGGCACAAATTTCTTGCCTTGCCCCGGGCGCTGACAACCCACGCTATGCCACTGTCCAGATGTAATACATTGCCTGCACTGTGTGAGTACCTCCTCCCCAGGCTGGGTTCACACCTATGCGGGTTGCAGTTAATTTGTTTTCTTGGTGCATTCTGCCTTTTTGACAATTTTTTTAAATGTGTTTTTGATGCATTTTGCAATTTTTGGTAGTTGTCTGTTGTCATGCAGGAGAAACCAGCAAAAATGCAGCAAAAACGCAAGCACTGCATTTTTTACACGTTTCTGCTGCATTTCCATTGAAGTCTATGGAACCAAAAATGCAACCTGCTGTGGGCATAAAAGTCCCCGACCCTTTTCAAAAAAACGCACCGGTTGAAAACGCACAGATGTGAACGTGACTCCTAGGAAATCATGTTAAATGGACTGTAGTGCATTTCTGCAAAACTTGAAAACACACTGATGTGAGGCAGGCCTCACTGATGACTTTTACTTCTTTCCATACATTAGAGTCACCTAACAATTCCAATGGTGGAAAATATCAGGAGTAGGGATGGGCGAACTGTTCGGGCAAAGCATTGGTTTTGGCCCCAAACAGCGCCTATTTGGGTGTTCACGTGCAAACATCCGAATTTGCGGTGCTTTCAGCGGGATGTTCCCCCACCGAGCACACAGCAGTGAATATGTTATTAAGGCCACCATGTCCATACCAAATGATGATTTATAAGCTGCCAGCGGGTTTGCCCACTGACAGCTAAATGCTAAATAAAATTGCTGGCAATAAAAAAAAAAATGTTTTATTGCCAGCAAAAATGGATATTGGTACAGACTTTGAGGGGAACCCCCACACCCCCCAAAATGCATACAAGACCCTTATCTGAGCATGCAGCCCAGGAAAGGGGGAATGAGTGAGCCATATGCCCTCAACATGGGGGGGGGTGCTTTGGGGCAGGGGTGCATGCTAAGTCAGTGACATCACATGGGGGCGGTGCCACCAGCTGACATCGCCAGGTGGCCCCGCCCCTTACCTATTTAACCACTTAACGACCGCCCACTGTAAATATACGTCGGCAGAATGGCACGGACAGGCACAATCACGTACCTGTACGTGACTGCCTTCGTATGGGTGGGGGGTCCGATCAGACCCCCCTCCGGTACAGTGGGTCGGCCGGGATCGCTTCGGGAGCGATCCGTGATGAGGGGGCCGCCATTCGATTCTGGCCACCCCCTCGCGATTGCTCCCGGCGAATCAAATGCTTCCTCTGCCTGTGTAATGTTTACACAGGCAGGAGGAAGTGATGTCATCCCTCATGCGGCGCATATACCGAGCGCCGCATGAGAGAAGACACAGAGGTTAGTGCACAAACACTACACTAACACCAGCACACATAGGTACATGATCGCCCCCCCAGGCCCCCCCAGAAACCCCCAGATCACCCCCCACATCACCCCCCAGCCCCCAGTCACAGTGTCACTGATTGCAGTGACCATTTATTTACTGATCACTGCAATCAGTGACATTTGTGACTGTAAAAGTGTCAGGGCAGTTAGTTTTAGGTCCAGTGTAGCCCCCTAACCCCCCCTAATAAAGGTTTAACCCCTTGATCGCCCCCCAGGTAACCCTTTCACCCCCTAGCACCGCCGTCACTAAGCGATCATTTTTCTGATCGCTGTTTTAGTGTCGGTGATGGCGATAGGTAGCCAGTTATTTTTTTTAGGTTCGCCGCAGGTTTTTATAGCGTCGGGTACCCCTATATATTACCTAATAAAGGTTTAACCCCTTGATCGCCCCCCCAGGTAACCCTTTCACCCCCTAGCACCGCTGTCACTAAGCGATCGTTTTTCTGATCGCTGTCTTAGTGTCGGTGATGCCGATAGGTAGCCAGTTATTTTTTTTAGGTTCGCCGCAGGTTTTTATAGCATCGGGTACCCCCATATATTACCTAATAAAGGTTTAACCCCTTGATCGCCCCCCAGGTAACCCTTTCACCCCCTTTTGCCAGTGTCACTAAGCGATCGTTTTTCTGATCGCTGTCTTAGTGTCGGTGATGCCGATAGGTAGCCAGTTATTTTTTTTAGGTTCGCCGCCGGTTTTTATAGCGTCGGGTACCCCCATATATTACCTAATAAAGGTTTAACCCCCTGATTGCCCCTAGTTAACCCTTTCACCAGTGATCACCATATAAGTGTTACGGGTGACGCTGGTTAGTTAGTTTGCTTTTTATAGTGTCAGGTCACCCGCCGTATATAACCCAATAAAGGTTTAACCCCCTGATCGCCCAGCGGGTGAGATCAATTAGGTTTTAGCGTCAGAGAGGGTCTGCGTCACACCCCAGGCAGCGTCAGATTAGTGCCAGTAACGCTAACACCCACGCGTGAAGCATACACCTCCCTTAGTGGTATAGTATCTGAACAGATCAATATCTGATCTGATCAGATCTATACTAGCATTCCAAGCAATTTAGGGTTCCCAAAAACGCAGTGTTAGCGGGATCAGCCCAGATACCTGCTAGCACCTGCGTTTTGCCCCTCCGTCCAGCCCAGGCCACCCAAGTGCAGAATCTATCGATCACTGTCACTTACAAAACACAACACAAATAACTGCAGCGTTCGCAGAGACAGGCCTGATTCCTGCGACTCCAGTGCTGTAGGAGGTGATTTCACCACCACAGTTAAAGAAAAAAGCATATATGCCGAAGCATTGGGGCAGCAGGGGCGGAGGAGCGGAGGAGCGATTTTGGTCCTAATGCCGCGTACATACGGTCAAAATTCCGACGCAGGCTTGCCTGTGGAAAAGTCCGACCATGTGTGTGCAACATAACTTTTGCGGGAGGATGCCCCCATGCTTCGGCATATATAAATGGTGCATGTATGCCCATCATTAGAAGTGGGTGGATGAAGGGCGGTATTCTAATGGTGGGCATACCCACCGATCAATCTCTTTTTTTCGTTCAGCCAACAGGCTGCATGAAAAAAAAGATTACAATACATGTCCAACAAGGACCAGCATGTTGCTGGACTTTGAATGGTTATAACAGATTGATGTCTGCGGGTTTAGGTATCATCTTGGTATCATTCTTTTCAGCCAGAGGCGGCTTTCATGTAAAAGCAATCCTAGTGGCTAATTAGCCTCTGGACTGCTTTTACAAGCAGTGGGAGGGAATGTTCCCCCCCCCCCGGATATAAAAAGCGCCATTGGGAAATTGGGAAAGCATTTTATCACACCGATCTTGGTGTGGTCAGATGCTTTGAGGGCAGAGGAAAGATCTAGGGTCTAACAGACCCCAGTTTTTTCAAAAAAAGAGTACCTGTCACTACCTATTGCTATCATAGGGGATATTTACATTCCCTGAGATAACAATAAAAATGATTTAAAAAAATATATGGAAGGAACAGTTTAAAAATAAAATAAAAAAGCAAAATTAATAATAATAAAAAAAAAAAAGCACCCCTGTCCTGCCCTGCTCTTGCGCAATGGCGAACGCAAGCGTCGGTCTGGCGTCATATGTAAACAGCAATTGCACCATGCATGTGAGGTATCACCGCGAAGGTCAGATCGAGGGCAGTAATTTTAGCAGTAGACCTCCTCTGTAAATCTAACGTGGTAACCTGTAAAGGCTTTTAAAGGCTTTTAAAAATGTATGTAGTTCGTCGCCAATGCGAGTTTGTGCGAAATTTTAAAGCATGTCGTGTTTGGTATCTATGTACTCGGCCTAAGATCATCTTTTTTATTTCATCAAACATTTGGGCAATATAGTGTGTTTTAGTGCATTAAAATTTAAAAAAGTGTATTTTTTCCCCAAAAAATGTGTTTGAAAAATCGCTGCGCAAATACTGTGTGGGAAAAAAAATGCAACACCCACCATTTTAATCTGTAGGGCCTTTGCTTTAAAAAAATATATAATGTTTGGGGGTTCAACATAATTTTCTTGCAAAAAAAAAAAATGTTTTCATGTAAACAAAAAGTATCAGAAAGGGCTTTGTCTATAAGTGGTTAGAAGAGTGGATGTAAGCTTCCTAATGTTGTGTATAAAATGCCAGAACAGTTCAAACCCCCCCCAAATGACCCCATTTTGGAAAGTAGACACCCCGAGCTATATACTGAGAGGCATGTCGAGTCCATTGAATATTTTATATGTAGACACAAGTTACGGAAAAAAGACAATTTATTTTATTTTTTATTTTTTTTTGCACAAAGTTGTCACTAAATGATATATTGCTCAAACATGCCATGGGCATATGTGGAATTACACCCCAAAATACATTCTGCTGCTTCTCCTGAGTACAGGGATACCACATGTGTGAGACTTTTTGGGAGCCTAGCCGCGTACGGGACCCCAAAAACCAAGCACTGCCTTCAGGCTTTCTAATGCCGTGTACACACGACCGTTTTTTCTCGTCGAGAGAAACAAAATTTTTTCCTTTTGACGAGAAAAACGATCGTCTGTGGGCATTTTGTCATTTTTCTCGACGAGAAAAACGGCATTAAAAACGACGAGAAAAATTAGAACATGTTCTAATTTTTCTCGTCGTTTTTCCCGTCATTTTTTCCGCTGCAGTTTTCCCATAGGGAAACACTGCCGCGGAGCCCACAGACGGTCGTTTTTCTCGACAAGAGAAAAAATGTTGTGAAAAACGACCGTGTGTGGGGAACAAGCCGTTCCCTCATTTTTAATGTCATTATTCTCGGCGGTTTTTTAACCGCCGTGAATAATGATCGTGTGTATGCAGCATAAGGGTGTAAATTTTTTATTTCACTCCTCACTGCCTATCACAGTTTCGGAGGCCATGGAATGCCCAGATGGCACAACCCCCCCCCCCCCCAAATGACCCCATTTTGAAAGTAGACACCCCAAGCTATTTGCTGAGAGGTATTGTGAGTATTTTGCAGATCTCGCTTTTTGTCACAAAGTTTTGAAAATTGAAAAAAAAAAATATTTTCTTTCTTCATTTTCAAAAACAAATGAGAGCTGTAAAATACTCACCATGCCTCTCAGCAAATAGCTTGGGGTGTCTACTTTCCAAAATGGGGTCATTTGGGGGGGTTTTGTGCTATTTTGGCATTTTATGGCCTTCGAAACTGTGATAGGTAGTGAGGAGTGAAATCAAAAATATGTGCCCTTAGAAATCCTGAAGGCGGTGCTTGGTTTTCGGGGTCCCGTACGCGGATAGGTTCCTAAAAAGTCCCACACATGTGGTATCCCCGTACTCAGGAGAAGCAGCAAAATGTATTTTGGGGTGCAATTTCACATATAACCATGGCATGTGTGAGCAATATATCATTTAGTGACAACTTTTTGTAATTTTATTTTATTTTTATTTATTTTGTCATTATTCAATCACTTGGGACAAAAAAAAATATTCAATGGGCTCAACATGCCTCTCAGCAATTTCCTTGGGGTGTCTACTTTCTAAAATGGGGTCATTTGGGGGGGGGTTTGTACTGCCCTGCCATTTTAGCACCTCAAGAAATGAGATAGGCAGTCATAAATTAAAAGCTGTGTAAATTCCAGAAAATGTACCCTAGTTTGTAGACGTTATAACTTTTGCGCAAACCAATAAATATCTGCTTATTGACATTTTTTTTACTAAAGACATGTGGCTGAATACATTTTGGCCTAAATGTATGACTAAAATTGAGTTTATTCGATTTTTCTTATAACAAAAAATAGAAAATATCATTTTTTTTCAAAATTTTCAGTCTTTTGCCGTTTATATCGGAAAAAATAAAAATCACAGAGGCAATCAAATACCATTAAAAGAAAGCTCTATTTGTGGGAAGAAAAGGACGCAAATTTCGTTTTGGTACAACATTGCATGTCCGCACAATTTCCAGTTAAAGCAGCGCAGTGCAAAACTCTGAAAACACCTCTGGTCCTTTAGCTACAAAATGGTCCGGGGCTTAAGTGGTTAAGAACTGTCAGGCGGCGGGGCAGGCAGTTGGCAGTTAGCCTTAGTCGCAGGCGGTTGTCGATGGTTCAGGACATTTTTTTATTTTTAATAATGGAATTGTCAAAAACTGTGCTTTTTTTTCTTTTTGACACTTTTTTGGGTGAATGAGTAGGGGTGCAATGTACCCCGTACTCATTCACAAGGGGGGGGAATCTGGGGTTAAAGATGCAGATAAGCCCCCTGCCCACAGACCCCCACAACCACCGTTCAGGGTTGTTGAGATGAGGCCCTTGTCCTGATCAACATGGGGACAAGGTGCCCCAAAGCACCCCCCCATGTTGAGGGTATGTGGCCTAGTATGGGTTTTGGAGAAGGGGGCACTTGCTCGTCTCCCCCCCTTGGAATGGGGGTTTCCTCAAAATCCATACAAGACATAAGAGTCTGGTATGGATTTAGGGGGGCCCCACGCCATTTAAAAAAATAAATAAAAAATTGCAGTTTTTTGTTAATATTTTCCTATTGCCAGCAATGGCTTGCAGCTGGGAAAATCTATTTAAATTTCTTTTTTTTTTCTTTGTAAATGTCAGTTGCAGCAGGTTCTATACACGGTACAGATATGCCATTTTACAGGCAGACTAAGGGGACCCCCTAGGCACTATATTTAAAGGAATTTTTCATTTTTATTGTTTAACCACTTACTCACTGGGCACTTAAATCCCCCTCCTGCCCAGACCAATTTTCAGCTTTCGGCGCTGTCATTCTTTGAACGACGATTGCGCGATCATACAACACTGTACTCAAACAAATAGAGCTTTCTTTTGGTGGTATTTGATCACCTCTGCGGTTTTTATTTTTTGTTAAAAAAAAATAAAATACGGACATTTAAAAAAAAATACAAAACCGTTTTATATTTTGTTATAAAATTTTGCAAACAGGTAATTTTTCTCCTGCATTGATGTATGCTGATGAGGCTGCACTGATGGGCACCGATAGGCTGCATTGATGGGCACTGATAGGTGGCACTGGTGGGCACTAATAGGTGGCACTGAGAAGAGGCACTGTGATGGAGTATATAAAATGAATATTTTATTTATAATACGTTTTATCTCTATCTATTATCCATTATAGTTTGAGAAGCTTAGCAAGGGTTAAATGTTTATTTTCTTGATTTTCTGTTGCTGACAGTCTATATCCACCTCAGGAACTCAGGGTGACTAGTGTCCTTTTACGAGAACCATCTGTTAGGAACAGAAATCCATTTTGAGATATTTCTGTAGAATGAGAAGCCTATTGATTTTCATATTGGGAACCAGAGGGTTTGTGTATGTTAAGGGTACACGTTTGAAATATTATATGCTAATTAAGGATATCGTTTAGAAGTATTTTTATGTGTGTGTCCTAGTATTCATGAAACAATAACCACAAAAAGTGTTTTCCTTGATTAAAAAATATAGCAGAGATATTCAGCTCAGAGTGAAGAAAAAAGAACAGATGTCCTGTGTAGTCCTTCAGCTCCCCCCCCCTCCGAGCAAGACTAAAAAGGAGAAAAGAGTATTCCGGGACACTCTGGCAAGAGAAAGAAACTGACGTCACAAGAAGAAGCTCCATATATGAACAAGAACTAATTATATGTACATGCTTGTGATGACGTTGTCTGTGTAAAATTTGCCTTTAAAAAGGGCTGAGACCGGGACAAGGTCTGGAAGTGATAAAGAATTTATGCTAGAGAACAGTATGGCGTTATTTCTTTCAAGCTAGCAAATAGGCCTATTCACTCCAGCACAGATTTGGAACAGCGGCAGAACAAGAAAATAGTTTCTGGGATTGGACCAGAACCGATCCATTACAGCACTAAGAGGTGGTACTGATGGGTGGCACTGAAGGGCATTGATAGGTGGCACTGGTGGGCACTGAGAAGTGGCACTAATAGGTGTCACTGATAGCTGGCACTGATGGACACTGATAGGTGGCAGTGGTGGGCATTGATGGGTGGCAGTGATGAGCACTGATCGGCACTGGTAGGTGACACTGATAGGCAGCACTGCTAGGTGGCACTGATGAGGCACTGATTGCCACCACTGGTGGGCACTGATGTGTGGCACTTGTGGGCATTGATAGGTGGCACTGATTGCTGGCACTGTTATGCACTGGTGGGCACTGTTGGCACTGGCAGGTGGCACTGGCAGGTGGTACTGGTGGGTACAGATGAGATGACTGTGTAACTTTCCTCTTCGGGACCGATGTCCCTTACATAGAAGCCGGTGATCGGCTTTTTTTTCTCCTCTCGCTGTCAGCGTGAGGAGAAAAAAAACGATTATCGATCTTCTGTTTACATCACGTGATCAGCTGTCATTGACTGACAGCTGATCACGTGGTAAGGGGCCGGGATCAGCTTCTTACTCCGATCTATGATCACCGAGACTCAGTGATTTGGTGTTCACAGGGAGCGTGCAAAAGGGGAGGACGTCTATTGAAGGCCTCCTGGCAAAGTAGGTCCACACTGCAGCCGTCATTTGGGTATAGCATGGATCTGATGGGGTTAAGCATCATTAAAATCACTTCTAATGTAAAAAAAATTTGCATTGATACATGTCCCCCAGTGCAGTACCCGGCCCCATACTCTTTTTATGGCCAATAACTTGCATATAAGCCTTCAAAATGGACACTTTTGATTTTTCATGTTTGGGTGCCAAAGACTTTAATAGGGTTTGCGGCTTGGGGCCGAAAGTTACTTCAAGGGTTCCTCTGTGATGAAAAGGCTGCTCTAGACAAGTGACTTCCACTACTGGGACTCTCTCATTCTCTTAATACATTATCTCACAAAAGCGAGTACACCCCTCAAATTTTTGTCAATATATTATTCTATCTTTTCATGTGACAACACTGAAGAAATGACACTTTGCTACAATTTAACCTGTTGTCCACCGCCCACCGTCAAATGACGGCGGGCGGAAGACTCTCTCGTTCTGACGGGACGTCATACGACATCCTGCCTTTAAAAGGAGCTAGGGATGAGAGAGCGCCCCCCCTCCTGAACCGTACCAGGCCACATGCCCTCAACATGGGGAGGGTGCTTTGGGGTCTGACCATGTTGATGGGGACAAGGGCCTCATCCCCACAACCCTTGCCCGGTGGTTGTGGGGGTCTGCGGGCGGGGGGCTTATCGGAATCTGGAAGCCCCCTTTAACAAGGGGACCCCCAGATCCCGACCCTCCACTATTTGAATTGGTAACGGGGTCCATTGTACCCCTACCAATTCACCAAAAAGAGTGTCAAAAGTGTCACCAAAAAAAAAAAAATGTCCAGTGATGTAAATCCACACCGCCTGATGGACCGAAAATGAGAAAAAAAATTGTGTATACTACAAAAAAAATTGCTGTGTGCTGATAAAGTGTTCGGGTTTGGCTTGAAAAAAAGGTGGCAACCCTAGATCTGGGCCCTTCTTGACTGCGCTGTCCTCATGTGCTTATACGTGGAACTACGAGTTACAGCATGCACACATTCCACCCTGCTGCCAGACATCCATTAGACACACTCCTTTAGTCAATGAACAGTCTTTTGCTTGTTTTTGTTATTTTATTAGGGGATTGAACTTGGTTGGGGAAAGGGACATGGGATGCCCATAGAACAAATTAGTACTTTGAAGACTATAGTAACTGCGTCACGCTTCTCAAAAAGGACAAGATGGCTGACCCTAAACTTGACAGACTTTTACGTCAGAACACTTCTTCCTCCAGCACACTGCTTGACAGACTTTTACCTCAGAACACTTCTTCCTCCAGCACACTTCTACTTGACCGACTTTTACGTCAGAACACTTCTTCCTCCAGCACACTAAGCACACTACTTGACAGACTTTTACCTCAGAACAGTTCTTCCTCCAGCACACTTCTACTTGACTGACTTTTACCTCAGAACACTTCTTCCTCCAGCACACTTCTACTTGACAGACTTTTACCTCAGAACACTTCTTCCTCCAGCACACTTCTACTTGACCGATTTTTACCTCAGAACACTTCTTCCTCCAGAACACTTCTACTTGACCGACTTTTACCTCAGAACACTTCTTCCTCCAGCACACTACTTTCTGTCACAGTCTTAGTAATCCTGTCAAGCCATCAGAACTAATTTGTTCTATGGGCATCCCATGTCCCTTTCCCCAACCAAGTTCAATGACTAGGCCTCACTCTGAATAAGTTGCAGTTAATTTTCTTAATGACCTTATTTAGGCCGGGGCCTGCAGTAGCCCTTTATGGCAGCAACCGTTTACTTGAGAAGAATAAATGTTGATGGACTACTAATCCCAGTCCGACTTGCAAATCCTGCCCGCCCTCCTGGCTGCATCGATTTGATGCAATTTATCAATCGCGGGCAAAATCGCAGCGCGATTGGAGTGCCATTAGGAAGTAATGGCGTCGCACACGCACCCCAGCAATTTGGAATTGCGGGCAGAATTGCAGCGATTCCGACTGCGATTCAAATCACCCAGGTGTGAACAAAGCCTTATAAAAGTCCCTGACCCCTTTCCAAAAACGCAGAGGCAAAAAAAAAAAAATGCATTGATGTGAATGTGTTCCATAGGAACCCATGTTAAAAGTAAAGTGTTTCTGTTGGTGTGAATGGAGCCTAAAGGTGGAGGGAGGGGGGCTGGAGCCAGGCACGCCCACATTGTCTTTTTGGGGGGTGGAGGTCTTGTTTAAGCTGAGAGCTTGTGATGGCGCCCTTCACTGACCAATCAGCAGCTTGTGGTGGTGGGTCAGTGACCAACCTATCTCACTTAACCACCATGGAGATTAGTGAGGTCACCGACCGGGCTGTGCTGTCTGGCAGGTCTTCCTGAATCACAAGGCTGGCTGAACAGAGTCCTACGCCTCCAGGCTGTTGGGCTGACGTTAGTGTCTGGATTTTGGAGCTTCAATTTCTTGTAATGGGATTTTCTTCTCTTTATTCTGCGGAGGGTGAATGTTAGCGGAATTCATTCGTTAATCCACTTTCTCCTCCACCACCAGTCACTAATTTCACTGGTCACATAAATCCTCATCCCGGCTGACAGCTTAACTAAATTCACCACTTCAATACCGGGCACTTTCGGCCATTCCTGCCCAGGACAATTTTCAGCTTTCAGCGCTCTCACACAATTGCGCGGTCATGCTACACTGTACCCAAAATACATTTTTATCATTTTCTTCCCACAAATAGAGCTTTCTTTTGGTGGTATTTGATCACCTCTGTGGTTTTTATTTTTTGCTAAACAAACTAAAAAAGACCAACATTTTTGAAAAAAAAACGTTTTTCTTAGCTTCTGTCATAAAAGTTTGTTTTCCACTTCACTGACGGGCACTGATGATGCGGCACTGATGGGCACTAATAGGTGGCACTGATGGGCACTTACAGGCGGCTGTGATGGGCAATGCAGGCAGCACTGATGGGCACTGACAGGCGGCTGTGATGGACACTGACAGGCGGCTGTGATGGGCACTAACAGGCGGCACTGATTGGCACTTATAGGCGGTACTGATTGGCGCTGACAGGTGGTACTGACAGGTAGCACTGATGGGCAGCACTGATGATGAGGTACTGATAGATTACTGACAGGTGTTACTGCTGGGCACTGTTTGGAACTGTGGTGGGTACTGATTGGCATTGTGGTGGGTTCTGATTGGCACTGTTGTGGGCTCTGATTGGCACTGTGGTGGGCACTGGGAGACTTTCTTGTTGTGTTTATTGCAGGGAACTGATTGGCAGGTGATTGGCACAACTGAGGGGGCTGTGCTGATAATCAATGTGCTGATTATCAGCACAGACCCCCCTCCCTCTGACAGGGAGAGCTGCCAATCGGCTCTCCCTGTCAGCGCGTTAACCGAGGAATGCCGTTTACCGACACTTCCTGGTTCACGAGATGATCAGCTGTGATTGGTCACAGCTGATCTGAAACAGTAGTGTATTTAGGTTTTGTGCTGCCCTAGGCCTGACTAAATTTGTGCACCACCTAATTTAAATATGACCAACCCCTTCCTGTCAAGGCCACACCCCTTTCTTTTTAAGACCCGCCCTGAAATTTTTGAGTGGGGACACTAGTTCTTAGGGCCTGGGGGGCAATGGATTCCCTTAATTTGCATAGATTTCCTCTGACTTCCTGTTTGGCTTTGGGGCAGGAAGTGAAGGGAAATCTCTGAAATGGGACAGAGAAGGTAAAAAATAAACTGACAGGGGCTATAACCCTCCCTTACTCTATACAAAATGAAAAAAAAAAAATGTTGCCTAAAGTTCTACTTTAAGCACAAATTTCTGATAATTTTATGGAGAGGACTAAGAAGATATAACCATGCCAATGGTGCAGCAGAAAAAATATAGCACAGTGAGGAAGGTTTGTGGTCCAGGATGATAAGACAGCCAAAATTAGAAACAGCTTACGTTGCACTAACAGTGTAGCGCAAGCTGGCAGGGACTCTTTCCGTGCTGCCCCCCTGCAAATTGCTGCCCTAGGCCTGGGCCTTGTTGGCCTAGGCCAGGATACAGCGTTGGCTGATCACGTGGTAAGAAGCCAATGACAGAGGCTCCTTATCACAATCGGAGATGCGGCGTGTCAGATTGACTCACGGGCGCGCCGGCATGTTTTCCTGCTGGACGTCATATGAAGCCCAGTTAGGGTAACAGATCCACTTCCCGGCTGTCATTCTGCATACGGCGGGCGGGAAGTGGTTAAATTGCTGACGCCCCGCTATGCAATGGAATTGCGCTCATCTATCACTTTGCCCCCCCCCCCCGAGATTCGCAGCTGATTGCACACAGTGTCGTGCGGATACAATGCGGGTGATCCGATCCATCCCCGGATCCTTTCCTGCACCTGGATTTAAAGCTGAAGTTTCATCTGCTCCCTCTCTCCCCACTCTCATCAACATGTAGTTTTTATATAAAACCATTTATATGATGTCATTTATATGATGATGTCATCACTGAGTCTCTGAACTTCTCTATGCAATGCAGGCAGATCATGGCTGATGGGAGAAGCCAGCAGGGAATAGTCTACCTAGGAATGCCCACTTCTCCAAACTGACACCCACCCATCAAGGCAGATCATGGCTGGTGGGAGGGGCCGGCTGGGTGCAGCACCTAAAAAACATCACAGCACCCTACCCTTAGTGCTGTTACAGTGGGAGGAGTTATGCAAATATCAAAATGCCTTGATGGGCGGCTGTCAGTCCAGAGAAGTGGGCGTTCCTTGGAAGGTCATTTATATAGGTAACACCCACATGTGCAGCTAAGCTTCCATGATTGAAAGAACTGAAATCCAATGAATGGAAGGGGCGGGGTTTGGGAAATCAAAGATGATGCTGGACGTCCTCCAGCCAGGAAATGAGGCGGAGCTCTATCTGACTTGATGAAGCTTCTAATGCACGTTGTGAGAAGCTCAGAGTGTGCAGTGAAATCAGAGTAAGCCATCTCAGTCCGGGGGAGGACTGGAGTAGGTGGTGACCCTGGATGATGCCTGAATAAATATGGCGCCATCCTTCTGGATAGACAAGCAGATGAAAGCAGGGGGGAGTATTGTAATCTCTGTGAGAGGGAATAAATACCTGGAAGTGTCACACTGACACATTACTCAGCTTGCCGCACTGCATACAGATCTGAAGACAGGTCCACTTTAATGAACAGTGACTGCAGAGTAGGGGGGGGGGGACATTTCCCCCCTCTGGACACACTGCACTCTATGCACAGAGGTCACCCCTCAGTTCAATAAAACGAAGGACTTTGCGGGGAATGCCTGTAACTTGGCTTCAAGCTCTGTGCATAGACAGTGAGCCAATTATAAAAAAAAGAGGAAGCTGTAGATTTTGGTGAAAATGCAATCATGGTGGCAAAAACTGTAAGTTTTATTTATTTATTTATTTATTTATTCAGCTTCAGATCATTTTTTTTTATTCCAGCCCTTTAAAAAATGTCACCATTTTATTCTGATCCACACTTTCCAAATCTAATCAGCAATAGGATCTGCATACGGTGAGCAAAAGCGCCATCTGCTGGCAGAATTGGTCAAAGCAGAAAAAGGAAACAATCCTTGCTAAAGCCAGGGAACGGCTACTGTGGCTAGAGGGTATTTCACCACATGCCCCAGCCACACAGGGCCGTCTTTAAGGCAGGGCAAAAGGGGAAGCTGCCCTGGGCCCTGTCATTGTTGTGGGGCCCAAAGCAGCTGCCTCATACTTGCCAACTATCTCAGTTTAAATTCCCTTGTCCCTTGAAGTTTTAGTCCTGTTCTGTGTCCTGATATCTTAGTGTGAAGTACTTCTACTAATGCTGCCCAGCTCTGCCCTATTGTTGTGTACAGATGACTCACCTGCAGACCCTGTGTTTACATGTTAATAACCGTCATTCATATGTAAATAACGTGAGCATTCATATGTAAATAGCGGCAGGATTCATATGTAAATAGCTGAGGCTGGCAGCATTCATATGTATATCATGCCCCTCTGCACTGAAGAGATGATGTGCTGTAACCTCTAGCAACCAATCAGTGAGCAGTATTACTGTACAGTAATCTCTAGCAACCAATCAACAAGAAGAAATCATGTGCTGTAACCTCTAGCAACTAATCAGTGAGCCGTAATGTGTGCTGTAACCTCTAGCAACCAGTCAGTAAGTGGTAATGATATGCTGTAACCAATAGAAATCACTGCCTGATCTGATACAGTAAACTGATTTTAAGTCTGGCTGATATTTATTGTATGTCTCAGAGCAGGTGGAGAGCAAAATTGCATGGGGATGGGGGCCCCAAGAATTTTTTTTCCCCAGGGTCCAATCAACATTAAAGACGGCCCTGCCGCCACACCAGAGAATTCGTCTGAAGCCTCGTACACACGGCTGGGAAGCCCGTCAGGAAAAAAAACGTCGTTTTCCTGACGGGATTCCTGGCAAGCTTTCCTTGCCAAGCCGTGCATATAGACGGTCGCTCAAAAGAACCGCCGTTCTTTTGAATGGCAAGAACGCGGTGACGTCATCGACTACGACGAGCCTGCGCTCGTCACATTCGATGCCGTCGCCGCCATCTTGCTACACCCTACACTACTCTTGTAAGCTACCGCGCATGCGTCAAAGTCTTTTCGAGCATGTGCGGGTTTACCTGGGGACAGGCAAGCATACACATTCACGGTTTTCTCGGCAGGAAACACTCTGACGAGAAAATAGAGAGCAGGTTCTCTATTTTTCTCATCGGGATTCCCGGCAGTTTTCTCACCGAGAAAGCATACACACGCACGGTTTTCACAGCAAAAAGCTCTCCCAGCAGCTTTCTTGCAGAGAAAACGGTGCGTGTGTACGAGGCTTATGTGTGAAATCTCTGTGACCTGGGGTAAATTAATCATGTCACCCCCAGTTAAAAGGGAAGTTAAAGAGCTTGTCCCTGGCAACAGGAAGCCATCTAGACAACAGCGTGTGGAAAAGAGTATGGTTGTCCGTGGAAGCAACGTCCAGGCCAACAGGGATGTTGGGGATCCAAGGAGTCTGTCTGCTGATGGTCGTGACCAGTGGTATCCCATGACAACCGAGAGCCAGGCATTGAGGAGTTGGCAAGAAAGTAAAGCTCAGGGTCCAATACCATGTTTGGAGTGTGGCCAAGCGGGGCATGGAATCTTTACTTGCCCAAGGTTATGTAATACCGCTGAAGAGTCTGGAAAGGCTGCAGTGTTGTCTTGTGGCCACACAGAGGCAGTAGCTGGTATGGATGCAGCTGAGAGACAGCGTGTGCTCAGGTGAAGGCTATGATGCCAGCCACTGAAAATGGTAAGACTGTTTCAGTTTGTGGGACTGGACCTAGTGAAATGGGAGTGTGTCCAGCGGGGAGATCCGCAGTGCCAATGGACATAGACTTGCTGTAGTGTGCTACCCAGAGCAGTGGGGAGGCACATGGTGAAGCCCAGCTGACAGCAAGGTTAAAATCTCAAATGGACATGGGGACTATGCATGTGCCTGCTATAACGATATAAATTTTTTATTAAAAATAGAATAAAAGCAATGGTACTACTCACAAACGAGCTTTAGGTAAAGGCTTTTCTAACAGTCAACCTGGATCTCTTGGCACCTGCAAGCAGGACTTGATGACAAGAGGATCAGACAGTACCCTAAATGGCTGACGCGTTTCTGGGGCGCACCCGTTTCTTCAAAATAAAAGCCAGCAGCTACAAATACTGCAGCTGCTGACTTTTAATATTAGGACACTTACCTGTCCTGGAGTCCAGCGACGTCGGCAGCAGAAGACGAGCAATCGCTCGTCTCTCGGTTGTCCCCACCGCCATCATGGGCGAGGGAATAAGGAAGTAAAGCGCTGCGGCTTAAGTTCCTGGTTCCCTACTGCGCATGCGCGAGCAGCGCTGCGCCTCTTTCAATGGTCCACGCTGTGTTCTGGGAGCCGTGTGTTTCCCAAAACACAATGGGGGGGGGGACCGGGAGGTGACGCACTACCAGCAGTCTACCAGCAGTGAGGATTCCCGGAAGTGGGTGGAAATACCTGTCTTAGACAGGTATCTGCACCCCCTCACCCCTGAAAGGTGCCGATTTTGGCACCTGAGGGGGGGGAGGAATCCGATGAGCGGAAGTTCCACTTTAGGGTGGAGCTCCGCTTTAACCACTTAACGACCGCCCACTGTAAATATACGTCGGCAGAATGGCACCGACAGGCAGAATCACGTATATGTACGTGATTGCCTTTGTATAGTTGGGGGGTCCGATCGGACCCCCTTCTTTACAGTGAGCGGTCGTTTTACCTTCGGGAGCGATCCGGCATGAGGGGACGGCCGTTTGATTCCGGCCACCCCCTCTCGATCGCTCCCGGCGAATGAGAGCTTCCCCTGCCTGTGTACTTGTTTACACAGGCTGGAGGAAGTGATGTCATCTCTCCTGCGGCGCTCACATATACCGAGCGCCGTACAGGAGAAGATGCAGGTTAGTGCACACAACACTACACTGACACCAGGACACATAGGTACATAAATCGCCCCCCAGGCCCCCCCAGACACCCCCAGATCACCCCCCAGCCCCCAGTCACAGTGTCACTGATTGCAGTGACCATTTATTTAGTGATCACTGCAATCAGTGACATTTGTGACTGTAAAAGTGTCAGTACATTTAGTTTTAGGTCAAGTGTAGCCCCCTAACCCCCCCCAATAAAGGTTTAACCCCCTGATCACCCCCCAGATAACCCTTTCACCCCCTAGTACCCGCCGTCGCTAAGCGATAATTTTTCTGATCGATGTCTTAGCGTCGGCGATGCTGATCGGTAGCCAGTAATTTTTTTTAGGTTCGCCGCAGGTTTTTATAGCGTCGGGTACCCCCATATATTACCTAATAAAGGTTTAACCCCCTTGATCACCCCCCAGGTAACCCTTTCACCCCCTAGCACCGCCGTCGCTATGCGATCATTTTTCTGATCGATGTCTTAGCGTCGGTGATGCTGATCGGTAGCCAGTAATTTTTTTTAGGTTCGCCGCAGGTTTTTATAGCGTCAGGTACCCCCATATATTATCTAATAAAGGTTTAACCCCCTGATCGCCCCCCAGGTAACCCTTTCACCCCCTATCACCACTGTCGCTAAGCGATAGTTTTTATGATCGTTGTCTTAGTGTCGGTGATGCCGATAGGTAGCCAGTAATTTTTTTTTAGGTTCGCCGTCAGGTTTTTATATAGCGTCAGGTACCCCCATATATTACCTAATAAAGGTTTTAACCCCCTAATTGCCCCTAGTTAACCCTTTCACCAGTGATCATCATATAAGTGTTACGGGTGACGCTGGTTAGTTAGTTTGCTTTTTATAGTGTCAGGGCACCCGCCGTATATAACCCAATAAAGGTTTAACCCCCTGATCGCCCGGCGGGTGATATCAATTGGGTTTTAGCGTCAGAGAGGATCTGAGTCACACCCCAGGCAGCGTCAGGTTAGTGCCAGTAGCGCTAACACCCACGCGTGAAGCATACACCCCCCTTAGTGGTATAGTATCTGATCAGCTCAATATCTGATCTGATCAGATCTATACTAGCGTCCCCAGCAGTTTAGGGTTCCCAAAAACGCAGTGTTAGCGGGATCAGCCCAGATACATGCTAGCACCTGCGTTTTGCCCCTCCGTCCAGCCCAGGCCACCCAAGTGCAGTATCGATCGATCACTGTCACTTACAAAACACAACACACATAACTGCAGCGTTCGCAGAGACAGGCCTGATCCCTGCGACTCCAGTGCTGTAGGAGGTGATTTCACCACCACAGTTAAAAAAAAAAAGCATATATGCCGAAGCATTGGGGCAGCAGGGGCGGAGGAGCGGAGGAGCGATTTTGCTCCTAATGCCGCGTACATACGGTCGAAATTCCGACGGAGGCTTGCCCGTGGAAAAGTCTGACCATGTGTACGCGGCATAACTTTTGCGAGAAGATGCCCCCATGCTTCGGCATATATAAATGGTGCATGTATGCCCATCATTAGAAGTGGGTGGATGAAGGGCGGTATTCTAATGGTGGGCATACCCACCGATCAATCTTTTTTTTTCGTTCAGCCAACAGGCTGCATGAAAAAAAAGATTACAATACATGTCCAACAAGGACCAGCAACGTACTGGTATGTTGCTGGACTTTGAATGTTTATACCAGAATGATGTCTGCGGGTTTAGGTATCATCTTGGTATCATTCTTTTTAGCCAGCGGCCGGCTTTCATGTAAAAGCAATCCTAGTGGCTAATTAGCCTCTGGACGGCTTTTACAAGCAGTGGGAGGAAATGTCCCCCCCCCCCCGGATATAAAAAGCGCCATTGGGAAATTGGGAAATCATTTTATCACACCGATCTTGGTGTGGTCAGATGCTTTGAGGGCAGAGGAAAGATCTAGGGTCCAATAGACCCCAGTTTTTTCAAAAAAGAGTACCTGTCACTACCTATTGCTATCATAGGGGATATTTACATTCCCTGAGATAACAATAAAAGTGATACAAAAAAAAAATATGGAAGCAACAGTTTAAAAATAAAATAAAAAAGCAAAATTAATAATAAAAAAAAATAAAAAAAAAAGCACCTCTGTCCTGCCCTGCTCTTGCCCAATAGCGAACGCAAGCGTCGGTCTGGCGTCATATGTAAACAGCAATTGCACCATGCATGTGAGGTATCACCGCGAAGGTCAGATCGAGGGCAGTAATTTTAGCAGTAGACCTCCTCTGTAAATCTAACGGGGTAACCTGTAAATGCTTTTAAAGGCTTTTAAAAATGTATGTAGTTTGTCGCCAATGCGCGTTTGTGCGAAATTTTAAAGCATGTCGTGTTTGGTATCTATATACTCGGCCTAAGATAATCTTTTTTATTTCATCAAACATTTGGGCAATATAGTGTGTTTTAGTGCATTAAAATTAAAAAAAGTGTATTTTTTCCCCAAAAAATGCGTTTGAAAAATCGCTGCGCAAATACTGTGTAGAAAAAAAAAATGCAACACCCACCATTTCATTCTGTAGGGCCTTTGCTTTAAAAATATATATAATGTTTGGGGGTTCAACATAATTTTCTTGCAAAAAAAAATATGTTTTCATGTAAACAAAAAGTGTCAAAAAGGGCTTTGTCTTCAAGTGGTTAGAAGAGTGGATGTATGCTTCCTAATGTTGTGTATAAAATGCCAGAACAGTTCAAACCCCCCCCAAATGACCCCATTTTGGAAAGTAGACACCCCAAGCTATATACTGAGAGGCATGTCGAGTCCATGGAATATTTTATATGTTGACACAAGTTGCGGAAAAAATAATTTTTTTATTTTTTTTGCACAAAGTTGTCACTAAATGATATATTGCTCAAACATGCCATGGGCATATGTGGAATTACACCCCAAAATACATTCTGTTGCTTCTCCTGAGTATGGGGATACCACATGTGTGAGACTTTTTGGGAGCCTAGTCGCGTACGGGACCCCAAAAACCAAGCACCGCCTTCAGGCTTTCTAAGGGTGTCAATTTTTGATTTCACTTCTCACTGCCTATCACAGTTTTAGAGGCCATGGAATGCCCAGATGGCACAAAACCCCCCCAAATTACCCCATTTTGGAAAGTAGACACCCCAAGCTATTTGCTGAGAGGTATTGTGAGTATTTTGCAGATCTCGCTTTTTGTCACAAAGTTTTGAAAATTGAAAAAAAAAAAGAAAAAAAAAAAAATGTTCTTTCTTCATTTTTAAAAACAAATGAGAGCTGTAAAATACTCACCATGCCTCTCAGCAAACAGCTTGGGGTGTCTACTTTCCAAAATTGGGTCATTTGGGGGGGTTTTGTGCTATTTTGGCATTTTATGGCCTTCAAAACTGTGATAGGTAGTGAGGAGTGAAATCAAAAATTTGCGCCCTTAGAAATCCTGAAGGCGGTGCTTGGTTTCCGGGGTCCCGTACGTGGCTAGGCTCCTAAAAAGTCCCACACATGTGGTATCCCCGTACTCAGGAGAAGCAGCAGAATGTATTTTGGGGTGCAATTCCACATATAACTATGGCATGTGTGAGCAATATATCATTTAGTGACAACTTTTTGTAATTTTTTTTTTTTTTGTCATTATTCAATCACTTGGGACAAAAAAAAAAATATTCAATGGGCTCAACAGGCCTCTCAGCAATTTCCTTGGGGTGTCTACTTTCTAAAATGGGGTCATTTGGGGGGGTTTTGTGCTATTTTGGCATTTTATGGCCTTCAAAACTGTGATAGGTAGTGAGGAGTGAAATCAAAAATTTGCGCCCTTAGAAATCCTGAAGGCGGTGCTTGGTTTCCGGGGTCCCGTACGTGGTTAGGCTCCTAAAAAGTCCCACACATGTGGTATCCCCGTACTCAGGAGAAGCAGCAGAATGTATTTTGGGGTGCAATTCCACATATAACCATGGCATGTGTGAGCAATATATCATTTAGTGACAACTTTTTGTAATTTTTTTTTTTTTTGTCATTATTCAATCACTTGGGACAAAAAAAAAATATTCAATGGGCTCAACATGCCTCTCAGCAATTTCCTTGGGGTGTCTACTTTCTAAAATGGGGTCATTTGGGGGGGGTTTGTACTGCCCTGCCATTTTAGCACCTCAAGAAATGAGATAGGCAGTCATAAATTTAAAGCTGTGTAAGTTCCAGAAAATGTACCCTAGTTTGTAAACGCTATAACTTTTGCGCAAACCAATAAATATACGCTTATTGACATTTTTTTTTACTAAAGACATGTGGCTGAATACATTTTGGCCTAAATGTATGACTAAAATTGAGTTTATTCGATTTTTCTTATAACAAAAAGTAGAAAATATCATATTTTTTCAAAATTTTCGGTCTTTTTCCGTTTATATCGCAAAAAAGAAAAATCGCAGAGGCAATCAAATACCATTAAAAGAAAGCTCTATTTGTGGGAAGAAAAGGACGCAAATTTCGTTTGGGTACAACATTGCATGTCCACACAATTTACAGTTAAAGCAGCGCAGTGCAAAATTCTGAATTCACCTCTGGTCCTTTAGCTACCAAATGGTCCGGGGCTTAAGTGGTTAAACATAGAGGGTGCTGTGAGGAGAGGCTCGCAGGCTGTGGTGGGTAATAGACAGAGACAACTGGAGAGATTAATAAAAGACCACATAGATGAGTTCTTGCTGGAAAAAAACAATTTAAGGAACAGACAGCATGGATTCATGAAAGACAGAAGTTGTCAAACAAACCTTATTTCTTTTTATGAAGAGGTAAGTAAAACCTTGGACAGAGGGGTGGCGGTGGACGGGGTATACTTGGATTTTTCAAAAGCGTTTGATACAGTTCCACACACACGGCTCATGTGTAAGGTAAAGTCTACAGGATTGGAAATATCAGTTTGTAAATGGATAGAAAACTGGCTAAAAGACAGAATTCCGAGAGTAGTGGTTAATGATTCTTACTCTGAATGGTCTAAGGTTATCAGTGGTGTACCCCAAGGTTCAGTGCTGGGACCCTTACTTTTTAATATCTTTATAAATTATATTGGGTCTGGCATCAAAAGTAACCTTTCTGTCTTTGCGGATGACACCAAGCTATGCAGTGGAATAACGTCCTTATATGATGTCGTCAATTTACAAGCCGACCTCAATGCTCTGTCTAATTGGGCGACTATGTGGCAGATGAGGTTTAATGTTGATAAATGTAAAGTTATGCACTTTAATGGCCCACAAATTAAATACTCCTGTCTGACATGCTCCAAAGCAACAGGTGGCATTGGTCTGCCAGATCTTTATAAATATTATCTGGCCTGCCATCTAACTAGAGTGGTGGACTGGAAAATTCACAAACTAAGGAAAGCATGGGTGATGCTGGAAAACTCTCTCACACGTACCCCGATTGCACACTGCCTTGGCTGTCACCACGATTTTGGCCCCTGACCCTCAGGACGCACCCGCTCATCGCACTCTCCCAATCGGCCTTTGGGAAAGCGGTCGCTCGCTTTAACTTGTCCTCACAACCGGGTCCGCTGACCTCTTTGAGAGGCAACCCTGAGTTTCCTCCGGGAAATTCAAACACATTCCTCCACATGGAATGGCCACACGAGGAGGTTCTGGCGTTCTCTAAAGATGCGAATGTCACGTGGAATAGACAACTTACGCCATTTGAAGCACTATGCTCACGCATTGCACCACAGCGACACCTTGTGTCATACATTTACGCCCCACTGCAGGACATTTCTGGCACTCCCACGATGCAGACTGTACGTGCCTCCTGGGAAAGGGATCTGCAACTGACACTCGAGGACGATGACTGGGAATCCATATTCATTCTTGCCCATAAAGGCTCGATGAACGTAGCAATCCAATAAAACGGTTATAAAATTATCACGAAATGGTATAGAACCCCAGCTCTTTTACATAAATTCTCACCCTCAATTCCAAATACATGTTGGAGGTGCACGGAAGAGGTAGGATCCATGATCCACATTTGGTGGGAGTGTGCTTTGCTCCAGCCTTTTTGGAGGGAGGTCCACTCCATCATTGCGCGGGTCACCACTTTCACTTTAGATTACACTCCTGCTCAATACCTTCTTCACCACACTACTTTACCCAAAAGAAATTACCAAAAATCACTGGCTATGCATATGGTTAATGCAACCAGACTCTGTGTTCCTACACATTGGCGTTCAAAAGATATCCCGACCAATCGAGAATGGTTGATCAGAGTCGCCAAGATAAAGGAGATGGAGGAATTGATACATACAGCTCATGACCGCTTACAGAAGTTTAGTCTGACCTGGGCCTGTTGGACGCATTTTAGGACCACGGATTACTATAAATCCTTCTTCTAAACGCTGTCCTGAAGTATTTAGATTGCTCGCTGGTATCTTCCCTGCATTTTGAACTGGTGCGCGGGCTCAGGACGGAGAGTGGCCCCCACTACACTACTCTACTCTATACTCTACTCTACACTCTCTACTTTCTATTCTTGACAAATACCCTTTACCTACCCTCCTTCCCTTACTCCTTTGCCACACCTGTGGCATTGTAAACCTCATTTCTGATTACATCTCTCCCCCACCCCCCCTTTTTTAAGTTGATTTAACTTTATTCTTCTTCCCCGATTGAGGTTTAACCAACCAAATGATAGCCTGGAGCCTTGTCATAAGCTCCCAACATGTAAACGTTCATTGTAATTTCCGAATTGAGAAGTTTTAAAATGACCCCGGATAGACCTGCTGATATTAGTCTACGGAGGGTTTTTGCACTCTTACGCAGGGTTACTTGTTCCTATTCAGATACTGGATATTGCTTTATTTGAGTGTTGGTTATTCTTGAAATGTTCTTGAGCTTGTATGTCTTGTATGTACATGTAACCTTATTTTTCTTTCAATAAAATCATTTATGTAAAAAAAAAAAAAGTTATGCACTTGGGGGCTAAGAATATGAATGAATCATACATACTAGGGGGAGTACAACTGGGGGGATCCGTAGTGGAGAAGGATATGGGGGTTTTGGTAGATCATAAGCTCAATAATGGCATGCAATGCCAAGCTGCGGTTTCCAAAGCGAGCAAAGTCCTTTCTTGTATTAAGAGAGGTATGGACGCCAGAGAGAGAGATATCATTTTGCCCCTGTTCAAATCATTAGTAAGACCTCATCTGGAATATGCAGTTCAGTTTTGGGCCCCAGTTCTCAAAAAGGATAACGGGGAACTGGAGAAAGTGCAGAGAAGGGCAACCAAACTGATAAGAGGCATGAAGGAGCTCAGCTAGGAGGAAAGATGAGAGGAACTGATTTTATTCTCTCTTGAGAAGAGGAGAATAAGGGGGGATATGATTAACATGTACAAATATATAAGGGGTCCATATAGTGAACTTAAGGTTGAGTTATTCACTTTAAGGTCAACACAAAAGACAAGGGGGCATTCTTTACGTCTAGAGGAAAAAAGATTTCATCTCCAAATACGGAAAGGTTTCTTCACGGTAAGAGCTGTGAAAATGTGGAACAGACTCCCTCCAGAGGAGGTTCTGGCCAGCTCAGTAGATTGCTTTGCGAAAGGCCTGGATACTTTTCTAAATGTACATAATATAACTGGGTGCTAACATTTATAGGTAAAGTTGATCCAGGGTAAATCCGATTGCCTCTCGGGGGATCAGGAAGGATTTTTTTTCCCCTGCTGTAGCAAATTGGATCATGCTCTGCTGGGGTTTTTTGCCTTCCTCTGGATCAACTGTGGGTATAGAATTGGGTATATGGGATTGTACGATATTTTTTTTTTTTTTTTTTTTATGGTTGAACTGGATGGACTTTTTTCAACCTGACTAACTATGTAACTATGTTACCCACAAATGCTACAGTTATGTCTATGCATCAGGATGACCCTGATGATTCTGATAAATGTAATGTTGTTTGTGATAATGACATTGGAAAATGTGTATCTGAGAATGTTGGTAATATGGTCACTATCAATGATGGGAGTAGGATATCTCCCATGAGAGGCAGAGGCACCGGTTTGTCCATGGGCATCTCAGAGGGCCTCCATGGTGCTTTGAAGCCGGAGATTGTCCAGGACAACACTGGTACAGGTCTGGTGGAACAAAGGGAGACTGAGTAACACAATGAGAGTGGGACCCCACAACCCTAAGTGTAACCCAGTTAGTAAGGGGTTAATTCAGCCTGCAAAAGCTGAAAGTGCAGAGCTGTGTGTGTCAGTTGCGCCACCCGAGCAGATAAGGCAAAAGCATGTATTACAGCCTGCCTTGTCAGATGATGTGTCATCCCAAGGTAATATGTATAGAAATGACACAGGTGATGTTTTGGCTAGTGAACCCCAGGTTCCTGTGGGGCCTTCTAGAGAAGGTGATGCATTGCTGTGGAGCACCGGTGATGGAACCACAAGGGACTGGGATGATTGGTGCAAGGAAGTACTTGCGGCACTAGACAAAGTGACAATTATATATAAAGCAATGATGTGTGACAAGCGTGTGGACACAACATCTGTTATGCCAGATAGAGGGTTTGCAGGGCAGCCGGTGCTCAAGGGCATGTCAGCCCCTATGAAGGTTGATCCCCTCCAGTCTAAAGGAACGGTTCTGGGCGCAGACATGGCAGATGGGTTGTCCACAACCCAGTAGCTAAGTAATGTCAAGTGTCAAGTTGACACTGTGACTAATGTTGACTTGCAGAGGTTTATTGTTGTAGCGTTAGAGGTGAAGAGGAGACCTGTGTCTGACAGCGCTCCAGGGGAGCAACAGGCTGTGATCATGGGTACTTCCAAGGAGGTGGAGGTCTCTTCAAATGTCTCAACCTCTCAAACTGCAGTGAATGAGCCCCTCCATGTCAGGGGAAAAGTCCCTAGGAAGGTCTGGTATTTAGACATGGGATGTTTAGAGATGACAGAAACTTTACTGGAAATGCTAGAATTGGTAAAAACGCACGCACTGTAAATTTGGGTATCTCCATCGCAGTTGGACCAGGTGGTGCCTTGGAGTACCAGTGGGTGGAGCCAGGTGGTACAGGCCGTGCTGGGAAGCCTTGATCAAGAATGGTATTGGTGGGACCAATGCTTATTAACAGTGTGGCAAATAGTCTTAAGGTTCCCTGAGAGGGTTCTCTCAGTTACGGCGTGGTATGGGAGGCGCTCAGAACTGTTGGAGACATCAAAGGTCTCTCCGGCTGGTGTAGTGATTAGAAACATCCGAGGTGTGGCTGAGCCGATGTCAGTAGAGGGCGTGGATACTGTCTCACCCGCAAACCTCATGAGAAAGAAGGGCCCAGAATAGACGCAGCACTAACAGAGATGCTTTCTATCACTCGGAAAGAGGCACAACTTAAAGTACCCGGAGACACTGTGAGAGAAAGTGCTAATGTTGGTTGCTGCAACAATGTAATGTGTACACCAGAAAGTGGTTTATACTTGGATCAGTGTAATTTGTTAGAACAGTTACCCATGGAGTGTTGGGCAACAGGTGAGGTGGAGTTGTGCTATGGTCCCGTGGAGTATAGTCACTCGCCTGTGTGTGGTCCCTTCTCAGGTCTGGTTCTAACAAGCACTGAGATAGATGGCACTGATTGTGTTGGAAAGGGTGACATTAAAATGTATGATCTGCTAATGATTGGTGCTGTGAAAAGTGATGTGGTTGCCATGGGTAACCAGAGAGAGGTTTTTGAACCTGAAAGACCTGTGGTGAAAGGTAAAACTGACTTCAGTAAGTTGAAAGTTAGGATCGGGGAAGGCAGAGTTCCCCCAAGAAAAGAGAGTAAACCCAGGGACCCCAAGAGAAGAGAGGGAAGGCAGAGTATAAGGAATTATAGGACCCTGTTAAAATCCAAGGTGGGACGTACCTGGAAGCACACCCGAAAAAAGGGTTGGGCCTACGTGGCTGATGGCCAGCACAGAGGTGTTTCTCCCCTTACAGATCTTATCAAGGGGGTAAAGTCCTCAGGGGTAACTTGGTCCCCAGAAGCTGAGAAAGCTTTCCAGAACCTAAAGACAGCCCTGTGTAATAGCCTTGTCTTAATCACCCTGGATTTCACCCAGGAATTTGTAGTGCAGACGGATGCTTCAGAAGTGGGATTAGGTGCAGTGTTGTCCCAAGTGGTGAATGGGGAGGAACACCCCATAGCATTCTTAAGCAGAAAATTGACCCCTGCTGAAAAAAGAGATGCCATTGTAGAAAGGGAATGTCTAGCCATCAAATGGGCTCTTGAAAGTTTAAAATATTGTCGGTTGGGGCGACAGTTTGGGCTCCTAACTGACCATGCCCCTCTCAAATGGATGGCCCAAAATAAGTTGGAAAATGCAAGAGTTTACAGTCTATTTGCTCAAGGTGCTCAAGCCCCCGAGTTTGAGCAGAGTGGGGAATATGTAGCGGGGTGCCTGTAAAACAGGTTAAAATTACAGGAAAAGTAATTGATGGGATATATCTTCCTCCACGGATTCTTAGATTTGCAATCTAAGATAATTCCAGCAAAGACTTTAGGGTAAAGAAGGATAGTTTTTTACCCAGTGTTGGTAAAGTTCGTTCCGGGGCTGGTTTTATTGGGAGTCTGATAGAGATCTGGGTGGGACAGACTCCCAAGTCTGTGGACCGCAGTTTAGGGTTTTCTTTTCAGGTCTTGATTAAGGCAGCTCTCAGTGAGAGAGTGTGTGTCTCCATGTGAGGAGCATGGCTGCTCATCCCTGATGTTGGATACAAAGGATTTGCGTTTGTAAGCATACTTACTACAAGACCAAGGACTGGTCAGTCTATGGACACAGTAAGGCTCGGTAGAGCAGATGTTTATTGTTGTTTGATGGTAAGATGGTTTTCTTCTGTTTGGGAATATCCTGTGGAATAAACGTGATGTTTTCCTAAAGAAACTGTGAGTTTGTCCTTGCATTGATTCTAATATATATATATATATATATATATATATATATATATATATGTATAAAATATATGTGTAAAGGCTAGCCACAGGCCAGCCTGTGTTTGTGGGAGGAGTCTGAGGGGTACATATCCCTTCTCCTCTGCCTGTTCCTGCGTCAGGTCACACTCAGGGTTCACCTTAGGCCTTGGTAGTTAGGGTATCACATTTCCAGCTGAAGACTCTGACTACAAATATATTTTAACAGCGACCCTAGAGAATAAAATGGTGATCGTTGTAATTTTTTATGTCACACAGTATTTGCGCAACACTTTTTTTATATATAATGTTTTCCTGACGCCAAACCATGACAGCATACTAGTGATAGAGCTCCACCTCTTGACCGCTCCCTCAGGACCAGTGAATAGCATAAATTAAAGGCCTAGTTAGGTCCCACCTCATTCTTCTTTTTTTCCTCATACCTCAACGCGCCAGTTAAGAATAAGCAGTACTATGTCTCCAGTCCCCACCTCTGCCTCCGTGCAGAATCCGGCTGGGTTTAGCCTCTCCCAGCTCCAAAGTGTTTGGTTTTCTTTCTTTTGAGTATTAAATTTTCAGTATTTTAAAATAAATAAAACATCCATTTGGAAGACTAAGACCACTGGTATGGTATGCAATAGCTGCGTAGGTTTGGAACTCTCTAGTGCAGAAAGTTCCAGAGAGAGAGGCTGCAAGACATACAAGCAGTGGCAGCCTGTTCTATAGAGATGCAGGGGCGCCACCCCCCCCCCCAATCCATGTGCCCGACCTCTAATTTCCATGCAGGGAGTGCCGGACGCATGGATTTCTATGTTTTGGTTTTTTTTAAGCACGTGATTAGAGCAGGAGGCTCTAATTGGCTTCAAAAAGGGTGGGCTCGTGTGTGACATTAGCGAATTAATATTCACTAATGTTTTCCTGCTTCTCCTCCCGGCCAGTCGGGTCTCAGGACCCGCCTCCCATTCGGCCAGGAGGAGAAGCATCGGTCCGAGCGGCAGCCTACACCAGATTCAGCAGTGAACCACCACCTCACCCCCCCCCCCACACCTCTAGCACAGTATAAGGTAAGGCCACTAATCACACAGAGTGGGGGGTGGCTTTGTTAAGAGAGGATCGTCGCTGTGATCGATCGATCAAGAGCCATGGGGGGGTGGCTTTAGTGCAAGAGGATTGCCGCTGTGATCCATCAATCAATCAAGAGTCAGAAGAGGGGTTGCTAGTGCGAGGGCCAGGTCTGTTTCACTGTCCCCCCCCCCCCCAAAGTTTTGACCACCAGCCACCACTGCAGTCAAGTAACAATATAAGACATGGAGGGAGCGTGCAGGAGGACGGCGCTGACCCAAGGAAGGTACTGTAAGTGCCGGGCTGGGGGGAACCTGGCTGCATTTTGGGGCACAAACTGGCTGCAATTGGGGGCACAAACTGGCTGCAATTGGAGGGACAAACTGGCTGCATTTGAGGGGACAAACTGGCTGCATTTGGGGGCACAAACTGGCTGCAATTGGAGGCACAAACTGGCTGCATTTGAGGGGCACAAACTGGCTGCATTTGAGGGGGCAAACTGGCTCCATTTGGGGGGGGAAAACTGGCTGCATTTGGGGGGGCAAACTGGCTGCATTTGAGGGGACAAACTGGCTGCATTTGAGGGGGCAAATTGGCTGCATTTGAGGGGCAAACTGGCTGCATTTGAGGGGGCAAACTGGCTGCATTTGAGGGGCAAACTGGCTGCATTTGGGGGGGGGGAAACTGGCTGCATTTGAGGGTGCAAACTGGCTACATTTGAGGGGGCAAACTGGCTGCATTTGAGGGGCAAACTGGCTGCATTTGGGGGGGGGCAAACTGGCTGCATTTGAGGGGGCAAACTGGCTGCATTTGAGGGGGCATACTGGCTGCATTTGAGGGGGCAAAGTGGCTGCATTTGAGGGGCAAAGTGGCTGCACTTGGAGGGGGCAAATTGGCTGTATTTGAGGGGGCAAACTGGCTGCATTTGAGGGGCAAACTGGCTGCATTTGAGGGGGCAAACTGGCTGCATTTGGGGGCAAACTGTCAGCGTTTAATGGACACAGTGGCTGCGTTTAATGGGCACAGTGGCGGCAATTGATGTTTTTTTTTTTTCAGTTTGTTTGCGCCCCCCCAAATAAAAAATTGGAGCACCAGCCGCCACTGCTGGCATCCAAAATCAGTTTTAGATTCACAGACAGAGTGAAGACACTTTATATGATGACCTCATAAATAGCCTGCAAATGTTTTTACTGCTAGGTCACCTACTTATACACTCACTATTGATTATCAGGGGAATTGCTAAGAATTTGTGTTTCAACTGTCAGTTTGAGGTGCAAACACATCTCCAACAGATTCTTAATACATGTAGCGGGGTGTTCCCCTTTAATGCAGAGAGACAAGAAGTTCTAGGGGAGAGGTAAGTCAGGAGGAAGGAGAGAAAGGACATTACTGGAAGTGAAAGCAGAGGAGAGAGAGAGACTACATCTCCCAGTACATCTTGCAGCACCCAGGGTACATTGCTCCGGAACAGAGACTGCTGGGGCAGACTTTAGAAAAGGGGAGGTGGAGTTTGTTCGGTCTCTTTGGACACCCCTCTCCTAGCAAGAGGATCTCTGTGCTGAACTGCTGTGTGCACAAGGCCTGAAGCCTGGGCCTTGTGCTCCTTTCCAAAGAGCCCCTCTGCCAGCCTAGCAGAGCCTTAGAGACATCTTCTCATCCTTGCTGCAGTACACCAGAAGGATTGAAGACTTGGATGTCGGTGGATTCCTGTTCCTAGACGAATCGATGGAGGAAACGGACTTGGACTTGTCCGGGTGGTGAGAGCTGTTTAAAGACAGATACTTTTATCTTTACTATTCGTTCGGATTACAAAGTTGTCCTTCAAGTGCACCACCGAAAGATTTCTAGCGAATATTGTTTCACTAAACTTCCATTTAGATCAGTCAGGCCTGACTGCATAGGTAGACATTGCTGGGTGTTAGTCTACCCATGAGGGGAAGTAGCTGTAAAAGGGCAGCGCTAGAGTTGCATAGCAATATTTTATTATTCTGATTACTCTGTTTATCTTTATTACTGTTTATTGCAGGGATCTGCAACTTGTTATACTGTTGTTTATTACTTGCCCATTAGCCTCAGTAAAATATTTGGGTCAAGTACATTGGTGTCAGTTTCACTTACTTTAATAGAAGTTTTAAAGTATATCACTGTGTGTGTGTTTGCCATAGGACTGCGTCACCTAGAGTTGCGGTCACGCGGTCCTATCTCCCCTTACTAGCTGTGCCAGTAGGGGGTTGAGCAGATTGCCGGGGGTTGGCGGAGCTGTCTTCAGGGCCCAACTAAATCTGCGGCCTTCTTAGTTGGAAGTATCGCTACACGTGGGGGTTCGCCCGGGATCCTGATACAGCAAGCGAACACACCAAAAGACCGGCATGGACCCGCTAGAAGTAGGACAGTGGTACACAATGGCTGGCGCAGATCCGGCCGCGGCGGCAGTTATTGAACTCCCGGGGATCTGGCAAAGAGATGCGATAAAGCAGTTAATGACATCCCTATCACCATGCCAGAAATCATGGGTGATGGATGTGAGACCACATGCTTCGTGTACATACGCATTAATAGAGTGGAAAGACGAAATTCCAGAGCATTTTAAAAGCCAGAGCATACAAGCTATGGATGGGCAGACCTACCATCTGACACATGTGCTGCCACATAAGGGAGATCGGTTCCAAATAAGAAAGTCATCATCTCCACAGATACCTCCCCCACCATCCCCTAAGGCACAAGAGCAGGAGGATACAGAGAGTCCCAGATCATCACCGGCCACCCTCAGCACAGAACTATGTGCTGTACTGGGAGAGATTGTGGCCCAGTGCAAGAAGAATCCCACAGATTACCCAATGTCGGGGTACAGAAAGCTCCGGATATTCTCAGGGAGAAAACCTGTGCACTCAGGGGAAGAAGGATTTGAGGAGTGGCTAGATGGCACCACTCAGGCCTTAGAGGAATGGGAAGTTCCAGAACGCAGCAAGAAACAGCGAATTGCTGAAAGTTTGAAGGGGCCTGCTCTGGATGCCATACGCAACCTGAAGATGAGCAGGAAAGACTGTACTGCACAGGACTACTTGGACATCTTGCAGAATGTGTTCGGTGGGACAGAAAAAGTTACCGAGCTCACCTATCAGCTGGAGCACTGCTACCAGAAAACAGGAGAGAAACTGTCAGAATATATGGGACGTCTAGACAAGATCCTGCATAGAATTATTCTGAAGAAGGGGATCGACCCAGGGAAGGTAGACGAGGCCCGGGCTCAGCAGGTATTGAGGGGAGCTCAGCCCCTGGATCCTATTGCATTGGCGCTGCACACCCGACAGGACGGGAAGAACCTGGAATACCCCGACCTCATTCGAATGGTCAGAGAGGAAGAGGCCATGTGGGAGGAGAAAAAGAGGGAACAGCCAGTGGAGCCAACCAAACCTCTGGTGGTGATGGTGTCAGCCCGGCCATGACCCCCGAAAGAGATGCAGAAGTGGACACCCTGAAATCGCAGATGTCCCAAGTGTTGGAGATACTGACCTCTTTGATGGAGAAAGATCAAAGGAAACCAGAAAAGAAAAGTCCAAGAAAGGAGTTGTTCCCGAATACCTCAGCGCCCGCTTCTCTACAGGATCGTGAAGAAGAGGTGATTTGTTACAACTGCGGAGGGATTGGTCATTTTGCAAACATATGTTCCAGTCCCAGGAAGAAAAAGATAAATAACCGCCAGCCGGCGGAAAACTTCAGAGGGCCCCGGTGAAGGAGTCAACCGGGTGCCCATCATTTTCAGTGAGCTCCAAACTGAATGAAAAACAGAAGAAGAGAGAAAATAGAACACCTCAGAGGAAACACAACATTCTCCAACAGAGATACACCGCAGAGAAAGGGGGCAAGACCCCTCAGAAGAGACACAGCACTCCCCAGAGGGGGTGCACACCTAAGAAAAATAACAGTATCCCTCAGCGGGTTCCTACACCCATAAAAAGGAGGGAAGTCAATGCATACCAGGCTCAAGAAAGGTTCAAGTCCAAAGGGAATAGGACAAGAGAGAGTCCAAAAGGAAAAGGTCTGAAGAAGGCGACCCCTGCTGGGCCATATCCGGAGAAGCTGGTGGGCCCATCTCCTATAGTGCCCATTCAAGTGGAGGGAGTCTACACCAGGGCCCTCTTGGATACCGGGGCACAAGTGACCCTACTATACCGGGACTTCTACGATAGGCACTTGAGTCATCTGCCTATCCAGAAGATAGAAGAGCTGGAAATATGGGGAATTGGAACCCAGAGTTTCCCTTACGACGGCTATCTTCCCATCAAGATGATCTTTGACCCATCCTTGGCTGGGAAGGCCGAAGTGTTTGACACCCTGGCAGTCGTGTGCCCTAGGCCGCCTGGAGCCAACAAGAATTCCCTTATAATAGGGACGAACACGGACCTGGTCCGAAGACTCCTGACCCCTCTAGTAAAAGAAGAGGGGCGAACAGCCACCAAGATCCATCCCAAGCTGAAGACGGCCTACCAACGGCTGGTCCAAGAGCAGGAGACCCCTGGAGAAGGGATAGGGAAGGTGTGGAGACTTGGAAGAGAAGGGGTAGTGTTGCAGCCCGGCGAAGTAACCTGTCTCAGAGCCACTGTGAAGCTTACTTGGGAGCAGCCTGGTCCCTTTGTTGTGCTGGAGTCAGACCCAAGGGGTGATTCCTCAGGTCTGGAGTGATACCGGAAGTGATTCCGCTGAAGGTCCTGAAGAAGGCCCATTGTAGAGTTCCAGTGAGTGTTAGGAACACTACCAGAGACCCCATGGAAATCCCAGCCAGAATGCTGCTAGGCCAGGTGAGCCCTGCGGCCCCTGTTACCCTGTCAGAAGTGAAGAGGACAGGTGAAGGAGGAGATGCTTGGGAGAAGCTGTCCATGGAAAACCCGAATCTGCCAGGAGCTTGGAAGGAGAGAGCCAAGGCCCAGTTGAATAGATGGGAGAAGATCTTCTCTAAGGATGAGTTTGATGTGGGGTGTGCAAGGAGTGCCACCCATCGGATCCGCCTCCAGGAAGACAAGCCCTTCCGAGAGAGGGTCAGGCGGGTCCCCCTAGCAGATCTGGAGGATCTAAGGGAACAACTTGCAGAACTCAAGAGGACTGGTGTGATACGGGAGTCCAGAAGCCCCTATGCCTCTCCCATCGTGGTGGTCAGAAAGAAGAATGGATCATTGAGGCTCTGTATCGACTACAGGACTCTCAACAGGAGAACCATACATGACCAATACACCACTCCGAGGATAGAGGATGCCCTACAGAGCTTGTCTGGAGCTAAATGGTTCAGCGTTATGGATCTCAAGAGCGGGTACTATCAGATTCCTATGCACCCAGAAGACAGGGAGAAGACAGCCTTCATAACCCCAGTAGGGTTCTTTGAATTCAACCGGATGCCCCAAGGTCTGTCTGGAGCCCCAACGACTTTCCAACGTCTCATGGAGAAGACTGTAGGAGACATGAACCTTATTGAAGTCCTTGTATACCTGGACGATGTCATTGTCTTTGGGAGAACCTTGGAAGAACACGAAAGGAGGCTGGAAAAAGTGTTGAGAAGACTCAGTGAGGAAGGACTCAAGCTTTCGCCTGAGAAGTGTCGGTTCTATCAGTCTTCTGTGAACTATCTGGGGCACATAGTGTCTGAAGAAGGGGTGGCCACAGACCCTGAGAAATTGGAGGCAGTTACCTCCTGGCCATGACCCACCACAGTAACCGAACTCAGATCCTTCTTGGGGTTCTGCTCCTCTTACAGGAGGTTTATGGAAGGATTCGCCCGAATTGCCAGGCCATTGAATGAACTACTCAAGACCGAGGGGGAAGAGGACGACTCAGGGCCCAGGAAGCCGGGAGAGTCAGTCAGAGATCAGTGGAACCAGAAGTGTGAAGAGGCCTTCCAGGCATTAAAGGAGAGCCTAACCACTGCCCCAGTCTTGGCCTATGCAGACCCAACCAAGCCCTATGAACTACATGTAGATGCTAGTCATGACGGTCTGGGAGGAGTACTTTATCAAGAACACGAAGGGCAACAACGGCCTGTTGCCTATGTGAGCCGGAGCCTGACCCCCCCTGAGAAGAACTACCCCACTCACAAGCTGGAGTTCCTGGCCCTTAAGTGGGCGGTAGTAGACAAGCTTAAAGACTACCTGTATGGGGCGGAGTTCACTGTGAAGACCGATAACAACCCCCTTACCTACCTTTTCACCACGGCCAAGCTGGACACCACTGGACACAGGTGGCTGGCCGCACTTTCTGGATTCAACTTCAGCCTAAAGTATAGGCCAGGGACTGGGAATCGAGATGCAGACGCTCTGTCCAGGAGATCTCATTCTCTCACCAGTGACGTAGAAGATTGGACCCAAGTGGCACCGGACGGGGTGTGGGCCCTTTGTCAAGGAGCTGAATTCCAAGCCAGAGGAGGCTCCAGAGCAGAGGAAATAGGAGTTACCATGGTGGGAGTCCCCAAACACTACTGTGGAGTAGCTCAACTGGGAGAGGACAACCTGCCAAGACTATCCAAGAAGGAGTTGAGGTGTGACCAATTGGAAGACCCCATGGGGAGATTGGTCCTGGAGGCCCTGGAGAATCAGGATCCAAACAGACTCATGCGTCAACCTTCAAAAGAAGCTCGCCTGCTGAGGAAAGAGTGGGACAGGTTGCAGTTACATCAGGGAGTGGTCTACCGAAGGGGCCCCTCTGATGACTCAGAAGATAAGTGGCAACTGTTCCTCCCAGAGAAATATCGAGAGACTGTTCTGATTGCCCTGCATGACAACCATGGCCACCTAGGGGCTGAAAGGACCTTTCAACTTGTCAGAAGTCGGTTCTATTGGCCCTGCATGAGGGCAGAGATAGAAGAGTACTGCCACTCATGTGCACGGTGCGTCCAGAGGAAGACTTTACCCCATCAAGCTGCCCCAATGGGCCATCTACAGAGTCAAGGCCCAATGGATCTGGTATGCATTGATTTTCTCTGCCTCGAACCCGACCTGAGTGGACTAGGAAATGTTCTGGTGATAACCGACCATTTCACCAGGTATGCCCAGGCTTTCCCCACCAAAGACCAGAAGGCCTCCACCGTAGCCAAGGTATTTATGGAGAAGTACTTTGTCCATTATGGGCTGCCACAGCGACTCCATTCAGATCAAGGGAGGGACTTTGAGAGTAAACTGATCCGGAAGCTCCTGGATTCTTTGGGAATTAAGAAGACTCGAACTACACCTTACCATCCACAGGGAGATGCTCAGCCGGAAAGGTTTAACCGAACCTTGCTCAACATGTTGGGGACTCTGGAAAGCGAGAAAAAGCAACATTGGAGCCAACACATAGCAGCCATAGTACATGCTTACAACTGCACCATCAGTGATGCTACAGGCTACTCCCCATATCGACTCATGTTTGGGAGAGAAGCAAGACTACCGGTGGACTTGGCCTTTGGCACCTCTCTGGACCATTCCTCAGCCACATCCCACAAAGGATATGTGGGCACGCTCATAAACAGCCTGAAAGTAGCCTATGAACATGCTCAAGCGGCCTCAGATCAAAGGGGAGCTCGAAATAAAAGAAACTTCGACTTGAAGGTTCGGGTACAAGACCTACAGCCCGGGGATCGAGTACTGTTACGCAATCTGGGGGTCCCTGGAAAGCACAAACTTGCAGACAGATGGAGATCTGAACCCTATGTCATCTGCAGGAAGTTGCCAGGCCTACCTGTCTATACGTTGAAGCCAGAAGGAAAGGTAGGCCCACTGAAGACGTGGCATCGAAACCACCTTCTCCCACTTGCTGAGGCAGTTAGAATACCTCCCGTGGGAGACTCCCTTGAACCGGCCTCTATCCTGGATACTCCTAGGCCGAACACTCGGTCGCAGACCTCCCGAGCTGAAGATGGAGAGGCCTCTCAACTTAGTGGAAGTGAGGAGGGAGAACTTGATTGGCTGTGGCCTTCCCCAACTCCAGGAACTTCTACCATAGATCTTCCAACCACTGAAAACACCACAGATGAAACACTGAACCCAGAAGCCACAGAGTTCATCCCTTCTAGTCCTTCAGCAGAATACTGGGAAGATGCCCATGATGGTTGTTCAGAGGAAGAGGAGCCTGTGGCGCCAGAGCCAGAAATCCCAAGAGAGCAAAGGGCTCGAAGAGTCATCCGGTCTCCTAAGAAGCTGACCTACCCACAAATGGGGAACAGCTCAGAAGACTCTGTAGTTACTGCTAGGAGGAATGCTGAGAATCCGGATCCCTCCACGGTCCATTTGGTGGAGGGCAACCCCAGCTCACTCTCTGGCACAGCTAGACAGGTCGCCCCCACTGAAGCGACCTGTAGACAGGACAGCTCCCCATCTTATGATGATTGGTGGGAGGCTCCTCTGTCAACCCTATGCAACCGCATTGAATCTAGAATGTTTTGCAGACCAAAAAAATGTCTTTGGGGACCAAAGATTCAAAGTGGGGGGAGTGTGTAGCAGGGTGTTCCCCTTTAATGCAGAGAGACAAGAAGTTCTAGGGGAGAGGTGAGTCAGGAGGAAGGAGAGAAAGGACATTACTGGAAGTGAAAGCAGAGGAGAGCGAGAGACTACATCTCCCAGTACATCTTGCAGCACCCAGGGTACATTGCTCCGGAACAGAGACTGCTGGGGCAGACTTTATAAAGGGGAGGTGGAGTTTGTTCGGTCTCTTTGGACACCCCTCTCCTAGCAAGAGGATCTCTGTGCTGAACTGCTGTGTGCACAAGGCCTGAAGCCTGGGCCTTGTGCTCCTTTCCAAAGAGCCCCTCTGCCAGCCTAGCAGAGCCTTAGAGACATCTTCTCATCCTTGCTGCAGTACACCAGAAGGATTGAAGACTTGGATGTCGGTGGATTCCTGTTCCTAGACGAATCGATGGAGGAAACGGACTTGGACTTGTCCGGGTGGTGAGAGCTGTTTAAAGACAGATACTTTTATCTTTACTATTCGTTGGGATTACAAAGTTGTTCTTCAAGTGCACCACTGAAAGATTGCTAGCGAATATTGTTTCACTGAACTTCCATTTAGATCAGTCAGGCCTGACTGCATAGGTAGACATTGCTGGGTGTTAGTCTACCCATGAGGGGAAGTAGCTGTAAAAGGGCAGCGCTAGAGTTGCATAGCAATATTTTATTATTCTGATTACTCTGTTTATCTTTATTACTGTTTATTGCAGGGATCTGCAACTTGTTATACTGTTGTTTATTACTTGCCCATTAGCCTCAGTAAAATATCTGGGTCAAGTACATTGGTGTCAGTTTCACTTACTTTAATAGAAGTTTTAAAGTATATCACTGTGTGTGTGTTTGCCATAGGACTGCGTCACCTAGAGTTGCGGTCACACGGTCCTATCTCCCCTTACTAGCTGTGCCAGTAGGGGGTTGAGCAGATTGCCGGGGGTTGGCGGAGCTGTCTTCAGGGCCCAACTAAATCTGCGGCCTTCTTAGTTGGAGGTATCGCTACATACACCTTTTTTTTTTTTTTTATAAAACAGACACAAATAATGCAATAAAAAAAAAACAAAGATTAGGAAAAGAAATAAGGTCCAACAAAAGGTATGAAAGACTCTGATTACTAATTTCTGTGCTGTGAATTAGAAGCTGTGCTGCCAGCAGAGGGCACCGCAGTACCACATGCATGACTGCTAGAGGTCGAAGATCATTGCACTGACATTTGAAAATACTTTTTTTGTGTTATTATGTTTGAATAATCAAAATCCTCTGCAGTGCTGTGCGGTTTATTACCATCAAAAATATGCAGTAACTATGTGTGCTTTTAACAAAATAAACTTGGAGGGGGTACAAGTGGGAAGGGGCTGATGGTAACCAGTCAGACACTTTGTTTAAATTTTGCAGAGAATTAAAAATGAAATATGACCTTCTGTCATCACTTTTTTCCACATTTTTTATTTTATTTATTTTTTGCTTTTTGTTTTATCAATACAGTCTGTATTTTCTGTAATAAACTTTGTGGTCCCTCCGGTGTTCTGCATACTTAACCAGTTTCTGTCTAGAGCAGTTTTTTTTATTTTTCGCATACGTGTCCAGTGTAGCTTATCAAACTACTTAAAACCCCCAGAACATTTTTATATTTTCTAAATACAGGGGCCATATAGAATAAATAGATGGTAATGACAATTTTTTGTTACACAATATTTGTGCAACTGTTTATCAAACATATATTTTTAGGAAAAAATTTATTTGATTGCATACAAAAACTATTAACCACTTCAGCCCCGGAAAAATTTACCCCCTTCCTGACCAGAGCACTTTTTGTGTTTCGGCACTGCATCACTTTAACTGACAATTGCGCAGTCGTGCGATGTGGCTCCCAAACAAAATTTACGTCCTTTTTTTCTCACAAATAAAGCTTTCTTTTGGTGGTATTTGATCATCTCTGCATTATTTATTTTTTGAACTATAAACAAAATAATAGCGATAATTTTGAAAAAAAAAAGCAATATTTTTTTACTTTTTGCTATAATAAATATCCCCAAAAAAGATATAAAAAAAATAATTTTTTCCTCAGTTTAGGCCAATATGTATTCTTCTACATATTTTTGGTAAAAAAAAAAATCGCAATAAACGTATATTGATTGGTTTGCGCAAAAGTTATAGCGTCTACAAAATAGGGGATAGTTTTATGGCATTTTTATTATTATTTTTTTTTATTAGTAATAGCAGCGATTTTTATCATGACTGCGACATTATGGCAGACACATCGGACACTTTTGACGCTATTTTGGGACCATTGTCATTTATACAGCGATCAGTGGTATAAAAATGCACTGATTACTGTGTAAATTACACTGGCAGGGAAGGGGTTAAACACTAGGGGGCGCTGAAGGGGCTAAGTGTGTCCTAGGGAGTGATTCTAACTGAGGGGGGGATGGGCTACCAGTGACATGACAGTGATCACTGCTCCCCATGACAGGGAGCAGTAGATCACTGTCCTGTCACTAGGCAGAACAGGGATAAATGCCTTGTTTACATAGGCATCTCCCCGTTCTGCAGCTTTGTGACCCGATCGCGGGACACCGGGGCGGACATCGAGTCCACGGGTCTCGCTGGATCGGTCACGGAGCACGCAGTGGGCGCGCCCACAATGCAGCGATTTAAAGGGGACGTACCTGTACGCCCATTTGCCCAGCCGAGCCATTGTGCCGACGTATATCGTCGTGCGCTGGTCGGCATGTGGTACAAAAAAAAGAAGATGAGGTAGGTAGTGTCAGGTAAATAGATACCAAATAGTTCAAGCATCGAAACTGCTTGTGCCTGTTGAAAAAATGTTGAAAAATTACTTTACCCAAAATTTTTAATAGCTGGTGCTTTAAATGCTTTTATAGCTCCTCAGTTTAGAGTTACTTGTTCTCACACCAGCTTTTGAATTGATATACTGAAATTGCTGTACGCAATGCATAGAAGGGTGTGCGCAGAGTGACAGGTAAGCTTTTTTCCTTTTTTTATTTTTATTATTTTATAACTTTTTAAAATTGTGTTTGTAATATTTTACTTTATTGCTATCATAAATGAGCTAACAAGCTCCCTTTGATGTACTCTTTATTGGATACTCAAACGGTCTTTTCTTCAGTGGGCATGCTTTGATGACGTCGGCCCAAGGGTATACGGCAAATACCTCCTAAACCGAGCAGGTTCAGGAGATAATTCCAGTACCTACAGGTAAGTTTTATTATAGGCTTACCTGTCTGTAAAAGTAGTATGTAAGGGTCTACAACCACTTTAAGGGGTTTAAGGGGAATAGACGCGTTCCTGCATCTATTCATTGACAAAAAAAAGCCCAGTAGGAGCTGGACAGGACTTTTTTCTACAAAGTGCCAGGTGAGACCACACAGAAAAGGTCTGTGGTGCTGGGCTTTTATGTTGCAGGGACTGAAGATGTTTGCAGAGCAGGGACGGGGCGTAATGCGTATGGGTCAGGAAAAAGTGGTGGTGTAGGTATGAAAGGAAGGGAAGAAGGTCTGGTAGCCAAATGAGGAGGAATGAATGAGGCAATGTACCTCATGAGCCTGAAATGCATCTCCATCTAGTATTTATCAGGAACTTTTTTTTTTTTTTTTAAGGCTCACAAGGCCCTGGGCAACTTAGAACTCTTCTGAGCTTTGGCCCCCAATCTTTTTCACATGGCTGTCGTTATGTTAAAAAGCCTGTTAAAAAACATGTGTCTTGTTGCCTTTCTTCTTGTGGGTCTTCTGCTATGCTGGAAGTGTAAAGAGCCTGGGTTTTGTGAAGGCGTTGACTCCTTAAGTAAAGGCATGACTGCTGAAGAGTTGTTGGCAGAGGATTACGTCTTCTGGTATACAGTACTTGCTCTTCATCAACGTTGCCCTCATCTTTAGTTGCTGGTTCCTAGTGACTTTCCATGCTGCAAATATAAAATATGTCTAAGAACATCCAGATTTTGTGAACCCATATCTCCCAACTTTTAAAAGTCCCACCGCGGGACATTCAGACGTTTAAAAAAAAATTGTCCACGCCGATGAAAGTTGTTGAGCGGGGGGGGGGGGGTTGTCGCATTTTTCGCCGCTGCCGCTGATCGCGATGGTGGGGGCTTACCTGCTTCCACCGCTGCCTGCTGTGCGGGAATTAATCAAGTCTCGCAGGAATGTGGGAAGGAGGGTGCTGTGCGGGAAAAACCCGCAGAATCCGTGCCTGTTGGGAGGTATGTGAACCTTCTCTCTTAAAAAAGATCGCAGGTGCTGCTTACTTCCTTGTTTTCAACACCGGGCGTAGAAACTCCAGTTCCTAGGCAGAGGCGGCTCTCTAATCTCTCCCACCTCTTGCATTGGCTGAATATGTCTGATGGGTGAGGAGGGTGCCCTGGAAGGGGTGCTGATCACCTGTGTGCTAGATCCGTGCATTTTCTGCAGCCATTTTTCTTGCTTGAATTATTTTTCCCATTATGGGCGTGAGCGGGGCCTCATGTCTAAGTTTTGCCTAAGGCCTCACAAAGCCTAGAGCCGCCTCTGTTCCTGGGCATGAACATACTTTTCCGGCACAGTAGCCACTGATCCACTGTATATCTCACGCAACTGTCTCCAATGGTGTCCATGTACATCTTTCAAGGTTTTCAAAGTTGTTTTTTAAACTTTGACTGCAAAACATAAAAAAAATCATCATTTTTTGGTTTACTTTTAATGTCCTTAGCAACTAGTTAAGCCTTGGCTAGTCTGAACTTTGATTTTATGGTAGGAAAATCAACAACAAACTACAATACAGACACATGAAATGTGCTAAAGGATGTGGTCATGAAATAACCTAGAAGGAAAGAATGGTCAAAGACAGAGGGAGTTATTTACAAAAGGAAAATCCACTTTGCACTACAAGTGCAAACTACAAGTGCAAAGTGCACTTGAAATTGCACTGAAAGTGCACTTGGAGTAGGGTGACCAGACATCCCCGGTTTCAGGGGACAGTCCCCAGATTGAGGACACTGTCCCTGGACCAAGTCTGTCCCCGGATTGGATTTGAACAGGGGCTGGGGCAATTTCAAAGACAGTCAGTGCAGAATAAAAAAAAAAAAATCTGAATTACACCCCCTCCCCCCGCTCCTACTAGCTTAGCGTGTGTATTTTTTTCCTTTATCTGTGCCCCTTTCTGATGATCATGTGCTGGTCGGAGCGGAGGGAATAATTCTTCAGTTTCGGGTGCCCATTCAGCTCCGCTTGCATGTTCTTCTGCCTTGGCTCAAGTCCCGGTCTGCCGCCTGCCTGCTTATCTCCTTGCCTTCCCTGGTGGAGTGATCTTCCTCCGCTCCCCACCCAGTAGTAGCCGGGGCCCAGAGAGTAAGACTTGACAGGCTGTGAGGCGGGCGGCGGTGGCGATGGGCAGAGAGTCGCTGATTCCTGCCATTACTAGAAAGAAAAAAAATATGTCCCCGGATTTCATTTTAAAAATCTGGTCACCTTAACTTGGAGGTGCAGTCGCTGTAGATCTGAGGGGGACATGCAAGGACAATAAAAAAGCATTTTAGCTTGCAAATGATTGGATGATAAAATCAGCAGAGCTTCCCCTCATTTCAGATCTTCCCCTCAGATTTACAGCGACTGCACTTCCAAGTGCACTTTCAGTGCAATTTCAAGTGCACTTTTCACTTGTAGTTTGCACTTGTAGTGCAAAGTGGATTTGCCTTTTGTAAATAACCCCCAAAGTGTTAGCTGATGGCTTTTTTTTTTCAATTCAAACGAGTATTTAATGGTGTGGAAAAGGGCACACAATAGCAGCATCAATGCATCCACCTACTTTTGCACATATTCATTCGAGCTAATAAGGAGGATGGGTCTCTTCAATATAGCATAGATCTGTGTTGTACAGGCAAATGACAAGCTAACATGTTGCTAAGGACAGATAAAATAAGAGCCGCAGATTGTACATAGGTATGTTCAAATTAATATAACAGGATTAGAGTTGAGCGGGTAGCTGGATATTCGGGTCCGGCGGGTTCGGCCGAACTTCGGAAAAAAGTTCGGATTCGGGACCGAACTTTAACCCAAACCCGGACCCGGACCCGGACCCCATTGAAGTCAATGGGGACCCGGACTTCTGACGACTAAAAAGGCTCTAAAAAAGTAATGGAAAGGGCTAGAGGGCTGCAAATTGCAGCAAAATGTTGTTAAGAACATGGCAAGTGCTCTGCAAACAAATGTGGATAGGAAATAACTTAAAAGAACATAAAAAAAATTAAAAAATAAAAAAATATGCTGGAGGCCCCCTTTTCAGCAGAAGAGGTACAGGAAGTCATTAAGAACCTCAGAAACTCAACGGCACGATGCCACACATATGGTGGGAATGCCCCAGAATACGCCCTTTCTGGAATAAATTATTTAATTTAATGGATAAGCTAGTGGGAAAATAAAATACTTTGAAATAAAAATGTAGCGGGGTGCTAAATTTAAGGAAAGTGTTTGAGTGGTAAATAGGCTCAAATACCCTAATTCTGTAGGATTCATGGACCATTTTGTCCTCGGGGGACAGTATTGGTGTGCAGTTCCCTGCGGCCTACAGGTGGCGCCTTTTGTGTCCCCTCTTGGCAGTAGTACAGCGGGGCGGGGAACCTGCTGTGCATGCCGGGAGAGCATATAAAAGGGGCAGACCTTTGGCCTGGGGGCTGATGTCCAGTGGGGTCCGCGCCCAGGTGCCTTCGGCCTGGGTGCATGTGTTCCTGTTCCATCTCGGGCACCTTTAGCCCGGGGTGAGGTACTATCCTGGAGTTCTTGCTGCCCTGGGTATGGAGGCCTAGGGGCGGGAGTAAAGCCTGGAATCCAGAGCCGCCTCGTGTAGGGGACCCTGTTCCAGGGAAGGGAGGATCATTCTGATGGACCGATGCGGGAGTCACGGTGAAGGAATGGTCTGTTGACTCCCTGGAGAGATGTCTTCCCCTTGATATGGGCTAGGTTCGTAGAAGGAGAAGCTCAAGGTCACCTTGACTGTATCAGAGGCCTTATTCAACCGGCCCGTGGCAGGGGCCTTATACACCCTGGTCTGTGGCTGAGACCAAAGTTCTCCAGGCCCGTGGCAGGGGCCTTGTACACCCGGTCTGTGGCAGAGACCAACCTCAATGTCTGTGGCAGAGACCGTGCGCCAAAAACTGTTTGAGAAACCTAAGCAGTGAAGTGAATGTGCTACGTTTGTGCCTGGACCTCCTCCACACCTTAAGCTGTCCTGTTTCTTTGCTCTAACCTTTTCTATCTGAGTACAGTTTATTTTGCCATGAGAGAATAAGAGTTGGAGTTTCAGCTGGTGTGGACATTGACTTTACTGGCAATTAAAGGACTTGCCTCTACCTACAGTAGAGGTGAGAATCATCCTCTGGAGGAGTTTTGACTCCGGCTGTGGACACGGCCCGTCAAGTACACCGCTCAACCTCTTTATATAGGAGGATACGGGCTGGTAGTGCGGTGTGCCTTTCTCCCTCCTGCGAAGAGCCAACAACATAAAGGCAGGTAAGGGGGAAAGGATCTGTGCGCTACAAAAAAATAAAATAAAATTTTTAATCTTGGCCTAGCAGGACGAGGTCCATATGGAGTAGGAGGTTGAGGTGGCGGTGGATGTGGCTGTGTAGGTGGAAGCGGCGGTGGAGGAGGACGAGGTAGCCAACACTGGTTCAAAAATACAACAATGGCTGGGTAAGGCCGGTGATGTGTCGAATTCTGTCCCCTGTCGAATAGTGTCCGCCCTGTACTGCGCTTGCTGAGTATGTAGGACAAGGGGATTTCAAAAATCTCCCAAGACTAACGGCGCCTGCGTGTTGAGTTCAGGTGAAGGCCACACCATCCGTGGTTCAAGCCGAGCCAAGCAAGGCCGCGATCGAAGCGAGCCCGTGAGGGGCCCTGTTACTATGTGCTACCGTATGTCCTCTTGGATGGTGGGGCTTGAACCTGCACTCACAGCGCAGGCGCCGTTCATCTTCGGAGATTTTGTGAATCTCCTTGTCCTCTGTACTGCGCAAGCGCTGCGCCTGCGCAGTACGGGCCGGGCACAATCCGATGGCCGGACAGTTTTTGTCACAACACCGGTATACATGTCTATTCTGCACAAGGTACGGACAAGTCCTGTGGGATCCATGCCTGGTTCATTTTAATGAACGTGAGCTTGTCCACATTGGCTCTGGACAGGCGGCTGCGCTTGTCTGTGATAACGCCCCCTGCCGTGCTAAATACACGTTCAGATAATACACTGGCTGCAGGGCAGGCCAGCACCTCCAAGGCATAAACGGCAAGCTCAGGCCATGTGCCCAATTTGGAGACCCAGAAGTTAAAGGGGGCAGACCCGTCATCCAGTACGTGTAGGCCTGTGGACACATACTGCTCAACCATGTTGGTGAAATGCTGCCTCCTGCTAAGACGTTCCATCTCAGCTGGTGGTGCTGGTTGTTGTGGCGTGCTGACAAAGCTTTTCCACATTTCGGCCATGCTAACCCTGCCTTCTGAGGTGCTGCCGGTGCCCCGGCTGCGTTGGCGACCTCTTCCTCCTCCTCTGCCTTCGCCTTGTGCTTCCACCGTACGCCCGCTGTCAGGTGGGAATGCCACCAGCAGCGCGTCTACCAGCGTGCGCTTGTACTCGCGCATCTTACGATCCCGCTCCAGTGAGGGAATTAAGGACGTTACGTTGTCCTTGTAACGGGGATCCAGCAGGGTGGCCACCCAGTAATCAGCACCAGTTAAAATGTGGGCAACTCGGCTGTCGTTGCGGAAACACTGCAGCATGTAATCGCTCATGTGTGCCAGGCTGCCCAGAGGCAAAGAAAAGCTGTCCTCTGTGGGAGGTGTATCGTCTGTGTCCTCTGTATCCCCCCAGCCACGCACCAGTAATGGCCACGAGCTGGTCTGAGTGCCACCCTGCTGTGAACATGGCTCCTCCTCCTCCTCCTCCTCCTCCATCTCCTCCTCCACCTCGACGTCCTCCAGAACTGTGCCCTTTCTGCCGGACAATTGTGTACCTGGCGTTTGTTGGTGCAGGAACCCACCCTCGTAGCCACTTGTGAAAGACTGCCCTGAAAGCCTTTGAAATGATCCCGCTTCCTCCTCCTCCTCCTCATCCTCCTGTGCCACATCCTCTTCCATCATCGCACGAAGCGTTTTTTCAAGGAGGCATAGAACTGGGATAGTAACGCTGAGAACGGCGTCATTGGCACTGGCCATGTTGGTGGAGTACTCGAAACAGCGCAACAAGGCACACAGGTCTCGCATGGAGGCCCAGTTATTGGTGGTGAAGTGGTGCTGTTCCGCAGAGCGACTCACGCGTGATTGCTGCAGCTGAAACTCCACTATTGCCTGCTGCTGCTCGCACAGTCTGGCCAGCATGTGCAAGGTGGAGTTCCACCTTGTGGGCACGTCACATATGAGGCGGTGAGCGGGAAGGCCGAAGTTACGCTGCAGCGCTGACAGGCGAGCAGCAGCAGGGTGAGAACGCCGAAAGTGCGCACAGACAGCCCGCACTTTCTGCAGCAGCTCTGGCATATTGGGGTAATTTTTAAGGAACCTCTGGACCACCAAGTTCAGCACATGCGCCAGGCAAGGGATGTGCGTCAAACCGGCTAGACCCAGAGCTGCTACGAGATTTCGCCCATTATCGCACACCACCAGGCCGGGCTTGAGGCTCACTGACAGCAACCACTCATCGGTCTGTTGTTCCATGTCCCTCCACAACTCCTGCGCGGTGTGGGGATTTTCCCCCAAACAGGAAAGTTTTAAAACTGCCTGCTGTCGTTTACCCCTGGCTGTGCTGAAGTTGGTGGTGAAGGTGTTACGCTGAATGGATGAGGAGGCGGTAGAGGATGAGGAAGCGGAGAAGGAGGAGTTAGCAACAGGAGGCAAACTGAAGCGCCCTGCAATCCTCGGTGGTGGAAGGACATGCGCCAAACCGCTATCTGCCTCAGGCCCAGCCGCCACTGCATTTACCCAGTGTGCTGTTAGGGAGATATAACGTCCCTGACCGTGCTTATTGGTCCACGCATCCGTAGTTAGGTGGACCTTGCCACAGATGGCGTTGCGCAGTGCACACCTGATTTTGTCCCCCACCTGGTTGTGCAGGGAAGGGATGGCTCGCCTGGAAAAGTAGTGGCGGCTGGGCACGACGTACTGCGGGACAGCCAATGCCATCAGGCTTTTAAAACTCTGCGTCTCCACCAGACGGAATGACAGCATTTCAAAGGCCAGGAATTTTGAAATGCTGGCATTCAGGGCCAGGGATCGCGGGTGGCTAGGGGGGTACTTCCTCTTCCGCTCCAATGTTTGGGAGATAGAGAGCTGAACGCTTCCATGGGACATTGTGGAGATGGTTGGTGACCCAGGTGGTAGTGTTGCTGGCAGATCCTCTGTTTGCGGGGTGACAGGTGCCACTGTCACTACAGAGGTGGATGAAGAGGCCGAGACTGCAGCAGAAGAGGAAGCAGGAGGAGCCAGAGACCTTTCTTGGTTTTTGAGGTGTCTACTCCACTGCAGCTCGTGCTTTGCACTTAGATGCCTGGTCATGCAGCTTGTGCTCAGGTTGAGAACGTTTATGCCTCGCTTCAGGCTCTGATTGCACAGCGTGCAAACCACTTGTGTCTTGTCATCAACACACTGTGTGAAGAACTGCCACGCTAGGGAAGTCCTTGGACCTGGCTTTGGTGTGCTCGGTCCCTTGCTGCGTTGGGCAGTAGCAGATGTACTGTCTAGGGGACGAATGCTCCGTTTTTGCACCCTGCTCCCTCTTCTGCTGTGCTGGTGGCTCTGTGCGACCACCGCCTCTTCCTCCGAACTACACTGGTCACCTGCATAACGTTGATTCCATGTGGGGTCGAGGACCTCATCGTCCTCCACATCATCTTCCACCCAGTCTTCACCCCTGCCCTCCATGTCTGTCTGCACAATTGCGAAAGCAGCAGCAGTTGGCACCTGTGATTCGTCATCATCCGAGACGTGCTGCGATGGTCCTCCCATGTACCCATCATGAAACATAAGTGGTTGGGCATCGGTGCACTCAATCTCTTCCACTTCTGGGGCAGGGCTAGGTGGATGGCCCTGGGAAACCCTGCTAACAGAGTCATCGAAAAGCAGAAGAGACTGCTGCATGATTTGGGGCTCAGACTGCTTGGCTGATTTGCAAGGGGGTGAGGTGAAAGACTGATGGACATGGGCTTCAGGTGCCAACTCTGATCTTTCATCAGAAGAGTGGGTGGGAGACAATGTGAAGGAACCCGAGGCACTGTCAGCAACCCAATCTACTATCGCCTGTACTTGTCCTGGCCTAAACATTGGTACAGCCTCATTAGGCGCGACAAAATACCGCCGCAGGCTCGGTCGCCTACTCGCACCTGAGGAAGGTGTTTCACTTGTGCGTGTAGCTGGCACAGATCCACCATGTCCTCTCCCTGCAACAGGAGCTCCACCAGCAGCACCACGACCGGGGCCACCACGTCCCTTTGACCTTCCCCTCATATTTTCCAAATTTAGGATCTTGCCCTAAATGGCGTTTTTTGGAAGACCACAACACACCCACAGTACGTAATGGCTGAAACGCACAGCTACAGAACTGCAGAAAATGCTATTCAAAAAAAAAAAGGTTGTTTTTTTTTAGTATAGCACAGTACAGGGAAAATATATAGAAATTGTTTATTTTACACACCTCCACATGTGTATTTCACACTGCAATTTATTTTCTGTGGCCCTAAATGGCGTTTTTTGGAAGAGCACAACAACCCCAACAGTATATAACCGCTGAATCGCACAGCTGCAGAGGCCAGAGAATGCTATTCAAAAATAATGTTGTTTTTTCACACACCTCCAGATGTGTATTTCACACTGCAAAATATTTTCTGTGGCCCTAAATGGCGTTTTTTGCAAGAGCACAACAACCCCAACAGTATATAACCGCTGAATCGCACAGCTGCAGAGGCCAGAGAATGCTTTTTAAAAATAATGTTGTTTTTTCACACACCTCCAGATGTGTATTTCACACTGCAAAATATTTTCTGTGGCCCTAAATGGCGTTTTTTGGAAGAGCACAGCACAACCACAGTATTTAACCACTGAATCGCACAGCTATAGAAGTGCAGAGAATGCTATTCAAAAAAAATGTTGTTTTTTTTAGTATAGCACTGTACAATATATAGAAATTGTTTATTTTACACACCTCCACATGTGTATTTCACACTGCAATTTATTTTCTGTGGCCCTAAATGGCGTTTTTTGGAAGAGCACAACAACCCCAACAGTATATAACCGCTGAATCGCACAGCTGCAGAGGCCAGAGAATGCTATTCAAAAATAATGTTGTTTTTTCACACACCTCCAGATGTGTATTTCACACTGCAAAATATTTTCTGTGGCCCTAAATGGCGTTTTTTGCAAGAGCACAACAACCCCAACAGTATATAACCGCTGAATCACACAGCTGCAGAGGCCAGAGAATGCTTTTTAAAAATAATGTTGTTTTTTCACACACCTCCAGATGTGTATTTCACACTGCAAAATATTTTCTGTGGCCCTAAATGGCGTTTTTTGGAAGAGCACAACACAACCACAGTATTTAACCACTGAATCGCACAGCTATAGAAGTGCAGAGAATGCTATTCAAAAAAAATGTTGTTTTTTTTAGTATAGCACTGTACAATATATAGAAATTGTTTATTTTACACACCTCCACATGTGTATTTCACACTGCAATTTATTTTCTGTGGCCCTAAATGGCGTTTTTTGGAAGAGCACAACAACCCCAACAGTATATAACCGCTGAATCGCACAGCTGCAGAGGCCAGAGAATGCTATTCAAAAATAATGTTGTTTTTTCACACACCTCCAGATGTGTATTTCACACTGCAAAATATTTTCTGTGGCCCTAAATGGCGTTTTTTGCAAGAGCACAACAACCCCAACAGTATATAACCGCTGAATCGCACAGCTGCAGAGGCCAGAGAATGCTTTTTAAAAATAATGTTGTTTTTTCACACACCTCCAGATGTGTATTTCACACTGCAAAATATTTTCTGTGGCCCTAAATGGCGTTTTTTGGAAGAGCACAACACAACCACAGTATTTAACCACTGAATCGCACAGCTATAGAAGTGCAGAGAATGCTATTCAAAAAAAAGTTTTTTTTTTTTAGTATAGCACTGTACAATATATAGAAATTGTTTATTTTACACACCTCCACATGTGTATTTCACACTGCAATTTATTTTCTGTGGCCCTAAATGGCGTTTTTTGGAAGAGCACAACAACCCCAACAGTATATAACCGCTGAATCGCACAGCTGCAGAGGCCAGAGAATGCTATTCAAAAATAATGTTGTTTTTTCACACACCTCCAGATGTGTATTTCACACTGCAAAATATTTTCTGTGGCCCTAAATGGCGTTTTTTGCAAGAGCACAACAACCCCAACAGTATATAACCGCTGAATCGCACAGCTGCAGAGGCCAGAGAATGCTATTCAAAAATAATGTTGTTTTTTCACACACCTCCAGATGTGTATTTCACACTGCAAAATATTTTCTGTGGCCCTAAATGGCGTTTTTTGCAAGAGCACAACAACCCCAACAGTATATAACCGCTGAATCGCACAGCTGCAGAGGCCAGAGAATGCTATTCAAAAATAATGTTGTTTTTTCACACACCTCCAGATGTGTATTTCACACTGCAAAATATTTTCTGTGGCCCTAAATGGCGTTTTTTGGAAGAGCACAACACAACCACAGTATTTAACCACTGAATCGCACAGCTATAGAAGTGCAGAGAATGCTATTCAAAAAAAATGTTGTTTTTTTTAGTATAGCACTGTACAATATATAGAAATTGTTTATTTTACACACCTCCACATGTGTATTTCACACTGCAATTTATTTTCTGTGGCCCTAAATGGCGTTTTTTGGAAGAGCACAACAACCCCAACAGTATATAACCGCTGAATCGCACAGCTGCAGAGGCCAGAGAATGCTATTCAAAAATAATGTTGTTTTTTTCACACACCTCCAGATGTGTATTTCACACTGCAAAATATTTTCTGTGGCCCTAAATGGCGTTTTTTGCAAGAGCACAACAACCCCAACAGTATATAACCGCTGAATCGCACAGCTGCAGAGGCCAGAGAATGCTATTCAAAAATAATGTTGTTTTTTCACACACCTCCAGATGTGTATTTCACACTGCAAAATATTTTCTGTGGCCCTAAATGGCGTTTTTTGCAAGAGCACAACAACCCCAACAGTATATAACCGCTGAATCGCACAGCTGCAGAGGCAAGAGAATGCTTTTTAAAAATAATGTTGTTTTTTCACACACCTCCAGATGTGTATTTCACACTGCAAAATATTTTCTGTGGCCCTAAATGGCGTTTTTTGGAAGAGCACAGCACAACCACAGTATTTAACCACTGAATCGCACAGCTATAGAAGTGCAGAGAATGCTATTCAAAAAAAATGTTGTTTTTTTTAGTATAGCACTGTACAATATATAGAAATTGTTTATTTTACAAACCTCCACATGTGTATTTCACACTGCAATTTATTTTCTGTGGCCCTAAATGGCGTTTTTTGGAAGAGCACAACAACCCCAACAGTATATAACCGCTGAATCGCACAGCTGCAGAGGCCAGAGAATGCTATTCAAAAATAATGTTGTTTTTTCACACACCTCCAGATGTGTATTTCACACTGCAAAATATTTTCTGTGGCCCTAAATGGTGTTTTTTGCAAGAGCACAACAACCCCAACAGTATATAACCGCTGAATCGCACAGCTGCAGAGGCCAGAGAATGCTATTCAAAAATAATGTTGTTTTTTCACACACCTCCAGATGTGTATTTCACACTGCAAAATATTTTCTGTGGCCCTAAATGGCGTTTTTTGCAAGAGCACAACAACCCCAACAGTATATAACCGCTGAATCGCACAGCTGCAGAGGCCAGAGAATGCTTTTTAAAAATAATGTTGTTTTTTCACACACCTCCAGATGTGTATTTCACACTGCAAAATATTTTCTGTGGCCCTAAATGGCGTTTTTTGGAAGAGCACAACACAACCACAGTATTTAACCACTGAATCGCACAGCTATAGAAGTGCAGAGAATGCTATTCAAAAAAAATGTTGTTTTTTTTAGTATAGCACTGTACAATATATAGAAATTGTTTATTTTACACACCTCCACATGTGTATTTCACACTGCAATTTATTTTCTGTGGCCCTAAATGGCGTTTTTTGGAAGAGCACAACAACCCCAACAGTATATAACCGCTGAATCGCACAGCTGCAGAGGCCAGAGAATGCTATTCAAAAATAATGTTGTTTTTTCACACACCTCCAGATGTGTATTTCACACTGCAAAATATTTTCTGTGGCCCTAAATGGCGTTTTTTGCAAGAGCACAACAACCCCAACAGTATATAACCGCTGAATCGCACAGCTGCAGAGGCCAGAGAATGCTTTTTAAAAATAATGTTGTTTTTTCACACACCTCCAGATGTGTATTTCACACTGCAAAATATTTTCTGTGGCCCTAAATGGCGTTTTTTGGAAGAGCACAACACAACCACAGTATTTAACCACTGAATCGCACAGCTATAGAAGTGCAGAGAATGCTATTCAAAAAAAATGTTGTTTTTTTTAGTATAGCACTGTACAATATATAGAAATTGTTTATTTTACACACCTCCACATGTGTATTTCACACTGCAATTTATTTTCTGTGGCCCTAAATGGCGTTTTTTGGAAGAGCACAACAACCCCAACAGTATATAACCGCTGAATCGCACAGCTGCAGAGACCAGAGAATGCTATTCAAAAATAATGTTGTTTTTTCACACACCTCCAGATGTGTATTTCACACTGCAAAATATTTTCTGTGGCCCTAAATGGCGTTTTTTGCAAGAGCACAACAACCCCAACAGTATATAACCGCTGAATCGCACAGCTGCAGAGGCCAGAGAATGCTTTTTAAAAATAATGTTGTTTTTTCACACACCTCCAGATGTGTATTTCACACTGCAAAATATTTTCTGTGGCCCTAAATGGCGTTTTTTGGAAGAGCACAACACAACCACAGTATTTAACCACTGAATCGCACAGCTATAGAAGTGCAGAGAATGCTATTCAAAAAAAATTTTGTTTTTTTTAGTATAGCACTGTACAATATATAGAAATTGTTTATTTTACACACCTCCACATGTGTATTTCACACTGCAATTTATTTTCTGTGGCCCTAAATGGCGTTTTTTGGAAGAGCACAACAACCCCAACAGTATATAACCGCTGAATCGCACAGCTGCAGAGGCCAGAGAATGCTATTCAAAAATAATGTTGTTTTTTCACACACCTCCAGATGTGTATTTCACACTGCAAAATATTTTCTGTGGCCCTAAATGGCGTTTTTTGCAAGAGCACAACAACCCCAACAGTATATAACCGCTGAATCGCACAGCTGCAGAGGCCAGAGAATGCTTTTTAAAAATAATGTTGTTTTTTCACACACCTCCAGATGTGTATTTCACACTGCAAAATATTTTCTGTGGCCCTAAATGGCGTTTTTTGGAAGAGCACAACACAACCACAGTATTTAACCACTGAATCGCACAGCTATAGAAGTGCAGAGAATGCTATTCAAAAAAAATGTTTTTTTTTTTAGTATAGCACTGTACAATATATAGAAATTGTTTATTTTACACACCTCCACATGTGTATTTCACACTGCAATTTATTTTCTGTGGCCCTAAATGGCGTTTTTTTGAAGAGCACAACAACCCCAACAGTATATAACCGCTGAATCGCACAGCTGCAGAGGCCAGAGAATGCTATTCAAAAATAATGTTGTTTTTTCACACACCTCCAGATGTGTATTTCACACTGCAAAATATTTTCTGTGGCCCTAAATGGCGTTTTTTGGAAGAGCACAACACACCCACAGTATATAACCGCTGAATCGCACAGCTGCAGAGAATGCTATTCAAAAAAAAGTTTTTTTTTTTTTTTTAGTATAGCATAGTACAAGAAAAATATATAGAAATTGGTTATTTCACACAACTAGAGATATACACTGCAAAATATTATTTTTGCCCAAAAATAGGTCTTTTTTGCGCACAACAAAGTGCCTTTTTTTTTTTTTTTGCAACAGCACAATAATGTGCCTTTTTTTTTTTTTTTTGGGGCCCAAAAATGGGTCTTTTTAGCAAAAGCACAATAAAGTGCCTTTTTTTTTTTTTTTCTGCCCAAAATGGGTCTTTTAGCAAGAGCACAATACAGCCACAGTATGGAATAGGTGTATCACTCAACGTAATGCAGTGCTGGTGCACTGAGCTTGCAACACAAATAGATAAACCTATGCAGATCGCTGAGCTATTATATCTCTCAATCTGGACTCCTATCTAAATCTCTCTCCCTGAAAGCACAAACAGGATCCTGCCCCTACACTACACTACACTACACTGTCTCTCTATCTTTTCTATCAGTAGATTGCAGAATCAGGACTAACTCCTATCATATAATTCTCTCCCTCACAGCAACAGCAGCCAGGATCCTTTCCCTACACTGTCTAAAAGCAGAGTGACGATCTGTGCTGTGTGCCTCTTGCTTATATAGAAGCTGGTCACATGCTGGGTCACATGTTGCACTGACCAATCACAGCCATGCCATTAGTAGGCATGGCTATGATGGCTTCTAAGGGCACACCAGCTAATCAAATGGTGATTGGCTGGCCCCTGAAGCATTTCTAACTGCGCCATTAAATTCCCGAATCCGGACCCGAACCCGGACTTTAGCGCAAAATCCGGGTCCGGGTCCGGGGTCGGGAAAACGCCAAAATTCGGTACGGACCCGAACTTTACAGTTTGGGTCCGCTCAACACTAAACAGGATAGAAGATAGAAGATTTTTAAGGTGGGACTTTAGATATGCCTCTGAAAACCGCACTTACCCAGTGTTATATTTAAAAGCACAAATTGTATTATAGATATTTGTAGTAAAAACATCACAATTATAATTAATTTAAAACTTTCTTGAGATTACACCATATATACAAGGAACACTGTGGGTTACATTGTTGTAGAATAAACCTATCGATGTTCCAAACTCTTTAATTGTAGGTGGGTCAACGCATTTTGAGGGGGAAACGGCTTCATCAGGACCATGTATATCACATGGCACTTGTAACTTAAATAAAGCAAATTCTGCCTAAAAATGTGTGTGTATATATAATATATATATATATATATATATATATATATATATATATATATATATATATAGAACATAAGCAGCAGATGTCATAGGGTGCCTTTCTCTCAAAATGCGCCTACCGGCCCGTGGGACATTATTATTATTATTATTATTATTATTATCATTATTAATATAATACAGGATTTATGTAGCGCCAACAGTTTTTGCATCACATTACAATATAAAAGGGAGGCAATACAGTTACAATTTAATAAAATACAAGATGATTAAGAGGGCCCTGCTCAGAAGAGCTTACAATCTAATAGGGTGGGGCAGGTGGTACAAAAGGTTGTGACTGTGTGGAATGAGCTGATGGAAGTGCTAAAAGATTAGTTGGAGGTGTGATGGGCTTCCCTGAAAAGATGCGTTTTCAGGGATTGCCTGAAGGGAGCTAGAGTAGGAGATAGCCGGACAGGTTGAGGTAGAGAGTTCCAGAGGATAGGAGAGGCTCTGGAGAAATCCTGAAGATGAGCATGGGAGGAGGAGACCAGGGAGCTTGAAAGTAGGAGGTCTTGAGAGGACAGTTTGGGTGATATTACATACCCGGATCCATAAAGCCCCAAAAATAGATGAGCATAGGGTGGTTTAAAAAGTATTTATTAAATGGACACTGCTGTTTTTAAGGCCTGAGAGGTAGATAGTGGATGAAAAGGAGTTCTGGGCAGGTTATGCACCCATGTTTCCAAAATGGGACCTCTCAAGATGGAAAACTCGTGCCTTGGCCTTAAAAATTTCTCCACACCAACCAGGGCTTTTTTTCTCAGAGAATAGGTGCAGGAACTCTCCCTTTTGGAGTTACCCCGTCTTCACCACTACCTACCTCTGAGCATTGTTCCTTGGTCCCACCCCCTACCCACCTCCCAGTACTGCCCCTTTAATTTGTTAATGATAACAAGAAAAGCAGTAAAATAGATCCCCTGCAGCCAACAACAATAGATCCCCCAGCAACAATAGACCACCCTCAACAAAATAAACCCCCCTAGCAACAACAGACCCCCAGCAGCAACAAAAGAGCTCCCCGCAGACAATATCGATAGACCATCCAGCAGTCGGCCATATGATTGGAACATACAGTAACTGGTTGGAATAACTACCTAAACTAGAACCAAAAGTGTCATGTGTTACCCTTTAGCATAGGAATGTATAAAATTCAATAGTACCTAAGGACTCAGCAATAGTGATGAGCCGAACACCCCCGGGTTCGGTTCGCACCAGAACCCGCGAATGGACCGAAAGTTCGCACGAACTTTAGAACCCTATTAAATACAATGGATGCGAACGTTCGAAATCTAAAGTGCTAATTATAACGACTATTATGCATGTTATTGTCCTAAAAAGGGTTTGGGAACCCGGGTTCTGCACCAGGGGACATGTATCAATGCAAAAATACGTTTTAAAAACGGCCGTTTTTCTGGAGCAGTCATTTTAATGATGCATAAAGTGAAAAAAAAAAAGTCAAATATTCCTTTAAATATCGTACCTGCGGGGTGTCCAAAGTATGCCTGTGAAGTGCCACGTGTTTCCCGTGTTTAGAACTGTCCCTGCACAAAATTACATTTCTAAAGGAAAAAAAGGCATTTAAAACTGCTTGCGGCTTTAATGTAATGTCTGGTCCCGGTAATATGGATGAAAATCTTTAAGAAAAATGGCAAAGCTACCCCATCACCCCCCCCCCCTACCCCAGCCCATTACCAGCCCCTTTGGGTCTTGTATGGATATTAAGGGGAACCCCGCACACAAAATAAAAAAGGCCCTATATACTCTGAACAGCCGTATACAGGCGGTGCATACAAGACAGGGACTGTAGGTTTGTTCTTATGTAGAATCTGTTTGTAATTTTGAACAGGTACATTGTTTAAGTGTAGCTCCAGCCAAAAAATCTATTTTTAAGCTTTTTGGAAAACATAGGGAAGGGTTATCACCCCTGTAACATTTGTTTTGCTGTCTGTGCAGTGTGCACCTGTTCAGAACAGTTCACCTCACTTTCCGTCCTAATGACAACTGTTTTTTGAAAATTTGGGGTTTTTATTGAAACAAGAATTGGTGATAAAGAATCAGTGGAGAGGAGACACTTTTTTTCCCATATGAACTCTTACAGGAGAGAATTTGCCTTCCTAGGGGTAGATTTCCTCTCACTTCCTGTTGTATCCTTCCGTTTGCAAGAAGGAGTCGTTTGTAAGTTGGATGTTTGAAAGTAGGGGCCTGCCGTATATACTCAGCTAAAATTTGCCCCTTACATGTTGGTGTTGCCACAACACTGTGAGCCCTCACAGTTACTCTTGGTGGGCGCATGAATGGGCCCTGCTGTGAATTATTAGATCAAGAATTGTAATTGCATGCCCCTGTTGAACAGGGGCTGAAAAATTGGGCCTTTGGTGGTGGTGGTGGTGTTGACACAACACTGTAAGGCCTCACAGTTAGTCTTGGTGGGCGCAGGAATGGGCCCTGCTGTGAATTATTAGATCAAGAATTGTAATTGCATGCCCCTGTTGAACAGGGGCTGAAAAATTGGGCCTTTGGTGGTGGTGGTGGTGGTGGTGTTGACACAACACTGTAAGGCCTCACAGTTAGTCTTGGTGGGCGCAGGAATGGGCCCTGCTGTGAATTATTAGATCAAGAATTGTAATTACATGCCCCTGTTAACAGGGGCAGAAAAATTGAGCCTTAGGCACTGGTGCCACAACACTGCAACCCCTCACAGATACTGTACTTGGAGCACAGCAATGAGCCCTGTTGCAAAGTATTGCATCAAAAATTGTAATTACACGCCCCTGTTAAACAGGGGCTGAAAAATTGGGCCTTAGCCACTGGTGCTGGTGCCACGACACTGCAACCACTCCCAGATACTCTAGTTGGAGTGCAGGAATGAGCCCTGCTGCAAAGCATTGCATAATAAATTGTAATAACACACCCCTGTTAAACAGGGGCTGAAAAATTGGGCCTTAGCCACTGGTGGCGGCACCCAGAAACAAAAATGTTCTTCCAAGCTATCATCGTCAATCGGATCATTGAGGAGGAGGAGGATAGTCAGTCAACATACCAGGACAAACTCTCAGCATCAGCATCAGTCTTGAAGGGATGTGACATTTGAAAATAAATTAGTCTGTTATATCAGCTTCAGGTGTTTGGTAGCTGGTGGTGATCCAAGACTGGTTCATCTTTATGAAGGTCAGTCGATCAACAGAGTCGGTGGACAGGCGCACCCTGTGATCCGTGACAAATCCTCCAGCAGCACTGAATGTGCGTTCTGAAAGAACGCTGGATGCAGGACAGGCCAGTAGCTCAATTGCATACTGTGCAAGCTCTGGCCAGTGATCCATCCTCAAGACCCAGTAAGCCAGAGGATTTTCGGTGGGGAAGGTGTCCAAGTCTGACCTTGCCCCTAGGTATTCCTGCACCATGTATATCAGATGCTGGCGATGGTTGCTGGAACCGATCATACCTTGGGGCTGCGGACTAAAGAATTGTCTGAACGCTTCGGTCAGACGGCCACCTTCCCCACCGCTCCTTCTTTGACTGACCGAAGCCTCAGCAACTCGTTGTCCAAGACCAGGAGTTTGTAACCTCCCAGTCTCTGGGAACGCGTTGCACAGACCTTTCTGCAACGCCTCCCGGAGTTGTCTCATCCTCTGCTCCCTCTGCGACGGTAAGATAAGGTCCGCAACCTTACCCTTGTACCGTGGATCAAGGAGAGTGGCCAGCCAGTAATGGTCCCTCTCCTTGATCCGAAGAATACGAGGATCCTTCCGCAGACTTTGCAGGATCAGGGAGGCCACGCAGCGTAGGTTAGCTGAGGCATTCAGTCCGGAGTCCTCTGGGTCACTAAGGACGACATGATCCGCAGCCACCTCCTCCCAGCCACGTACAAGTCCACTGGTTTCTTGGGACTGTAAATCATCCCTAAAAGACTGCTGCTGATGATGCTGAGTGCCAGGCTCCACCTCCATGCTGACACAATCCTCCTCCTCCTCCTCCTCTTCTTCCTGTGCGATGGGTGGGACAGAAGGAACACTGTCTGGGTAAAGGGGGCCTTGAGAGGCAAGGAAGTCCTCCTCTTCCTGCCTCTGTTCTGCCTCAAGTGCCCTGTCCATTATTCCACGCAGCGTATGTTCCAACAGGTGGACAAGAGGTACAGTGTCACTGATGCATGTACTGTCACTGCTCACCATCCTCGTGGCCTCCTCAAATGGTGCCAGGACAGTGCATGCATCCCTGATCATGCCCCACTGGCGTGGTGAAAAAAACCCGAGCTCCCCTGACCCTGTCCTGGTGCCGTAGTTGCACAGGTACTCATTGATGGCCCTCTGCTGCATGTGCAGCCGCTGCAGCATGGCCAATGTTGAGTTCCACCTGGTGGGCATGTCACATATAAGGCGGTTCTTGGGCAGGTTCAATTCCTTTTGCAGCTCAGCCAGGCGAGCACTGGCATTATAAGATCTGCGGAAATGCACACAGACTTTCCTTGCCTGCCTCAGGACATCCTGTAAGCCCGGGTACCTGCCCAAGAACCGCTGCACCACCAGGTTAAGGACGTGAGCCACACAGGGCACATGGGTCAGTTGTCCCTGTCGGAGAGCGGAGAGGAGGTTGGTGCCATTGTCGCAAACTACCATTCCTGGCTTAAGCTGGCATGGCGTCAACCACCTCTCGGCCTGCCCCTGCAGAGCAGACAGGACCTCTGCCCCAGTGTGGCTCCTGTCCCCCAAACACACCAGCGCAAGAACGGCATGGCATCTTTTTGCCTGCGTACTTGCGTAGCCCCTTGAATGCCTACGGAGCACTGCTGATTCCGAGGACAAAGCACAGGAAGAGGCCACGGAGGAAGAAGAAGAGGAGGGGGTGGAGGACAGAGGTGTGTCACAACCTGTAGTAGCATTTTGGAGGCGTGGCGGTGGAACAACCTCCAACACTACTGCACCTTGTCCTGCATCCTTCCCAGCTGCCAAAAGAGTGACCCAATGGGCCGTGAAAGAAAGGTAACGTCCCTGTCCATGCCTGCTGGACCATGAGTCAGCGGTAATATGCACCTTACCGCTGACCGCCCTGTCCAGCGAGGCCAAGACATTGCCTTCCACATGCCGGTAGAGAGCCGGAATCGCCTTCCGTGAGAAAAAGTGGCGTTTGGGAACCTGCCAATGAGGAACCGCACATTGCACAAACTCACGGAAGGGGGCCGAGTCTACCAACTGAAAAGGCAGCAGTTGAAGCGCTAGCAATTTAGCCAAGCTAGCATTTAACCGCTGGGCATGTGGATGGCTGGGAGTGAACTTCTTTCGACGGTCCAGCAGCTGGGGCAGAGAAATTTGCCTGCTAGAATCGGACGTTGGTGTACTGCTAGCAGAGTGCCCGCAAGTACTTGGGTGTGACACACCTAATTCTACACCTTCATTCCTCTCAGAGCAGGTTTCAGAGAGGACTGAAGGTATAGTGGGGTTGGAGATCCCAGCTGATGCGGTGCAAGAAGAGGTCAGCTTTGTTCTTTGGTGTGGGTCTTTAAGGTAGGCTTGCCAACGAGCTGCATGGCAGGTCAACATATGTCTGGTCAAGCATGTGGTGCCCAAGCGGGTGATGTTTTGGCCACGCGATATACGCTTGAGACTAGGGATGAGCTTCGTGTTCGAGTCGAACATACGTTCGACTCGAACATCGGCTGTTCGATCGTTCGACGAAGATCGAACGATTTGGGCCGTTCGCGCCAAATTCGAGTGACGCGAACGGCCCACAATGCACTACGCCATCGCAGTGTCATCCAGGCGCTGTGATTGGCCAAGCATGCACTGTGACCCCGCATGCTTGGCCAATCACAGCGCCGGCAGCGAGGAGAGCAATGATTGGCCACAGGCAGGATGCCTGTGGCCAATTATTGCTGAGGGTGTTTAGTACACGCCCCACACTATAAAAGGCCGCCAGCACGGCGGCCTAGTGTAGTGTGTTCCGGAGCAGGGAAAGAGCAGCATAGGCAGGGACAGTGACTTTTATTTCTTTCTTGCTTAACCTGGATTCCTTTAGTTTAGGGAAAGAGAAGGATAGGTAGGGAGAGTGTCAGTGTGTTTTGTGCTTGTGCTATAGTGTGCTTTAAAAAAACATTTTTTCTAGGGACAGAAAACTCTAGGTAGGGAGAGTGTCAGTTTCTTTCACTGTGCAAGTCCTTGTTTCTAGGGACAGGGAAGGACAGTGAGTGAATTCTCCTTGTGCTATAGTGTGCTTAAAAAAAACATTTTTTCTAGGGACAGAAAACTCTAGGTAGGGAGAGTGTCAGTTTCTTTCACTGTGCAAGTCCTTGTTTCCAGGGACAGGGAAGGACAGTGAGTGAATTCTCCTTGTGCTATAGTGTGCTTAAAAAAAAACATTTTTTCTAGGGACAGAAAACTCTAGGTAGGGAGAGTGTCAGTTTCTTTCACTGTGCAAGTCCTTGTTTCCAGGGACAGGGAAGGACAGTGAGTGAATTCTCCTTGTGCTATAGTGTGCTTAAAAAAAACATTTTTTCTAGGGACAGAAAACTCTAGGTAGGGAGAGTGTCAGTTTCTTTCACTGTGCAAGTCCTTGTTTCCAGGGACAGGGAAGGACAGTGAGTGAATTCTCCTTGTGCTATAGTGTGCTTAAAAAAAACATTTTTTCTAGGGACAGAAAACTCTAGGTAGGGAGAGTGTCAGTTTCTTTCGCTGTGCGAGTCCTTGTTTCTAGGGACAAAGAAGGAAAGTGAGAGGAATTCTCCTTGTGCTATAGTGTGCTAAAGCATTCCTCATCAACCATCTTTGAAATCCTTGATTTTTGGACAGTCAGGGAAATTGTCGTTGTGCTATTCTGTGCAAAAGCAATCATCCTCAACCATATTTAGAAATCCTTAAGTAAAGGGACAGAGAAGGACACCTGAAGGTAGCCCTTATTGCTTTTTTCCCATCTCCCTGCAGGCCATCTATTAGAATGTCTGGAAGGCAAACAAGGAGAGGCAGACAGTCAGGAGGCAATAAAAGAGGGCAAGCAGGCTCTGTGTCTGGGGGCAACAGTGCTGGTCGTGGACGCGGTGCATTGTCATCAGCACATGGCCATGGGACACGCTTGTCCTTCTTTTCGGCAGCTGGACATGTTGAGCCACATCATGCCGAAGACTTGGTAGAGTGGATGACCAAGCCCTCCTCCTCCTCCTCATCCTCTCTCACCCAGGCTCAGGGTACTGGCAAAGCAGCTGCCAAAGCGTCCTCTTCCCTGTTATCAATGTCAGACTCATCATCAGTCACTCCTTCCCTAGACCCACCATGTCCTCCTCCTGAGGAGTCCCCCGAACTGTTTGAGCACAGTGTTGGGTACATGCTCCAGGAGGATGCCCAGCGTTTCGAAGGGTCTGATGATGAAACCCAGCTACAGGAAGGCAGTAGGGTGAGAGCAGACAGAGGGGATGCTCAAGAAGGACACCAATCTGGCAGTCATGTTCCAGCAGCTGCAGCATACTGCCAGATTGGCTCCAGTGATGAGGAGGGAGGGGATGATGAGGTCACTGACTCCACGTGGGTGCCTAATAGGAGAGAGGAGGAGGAGGATGAGGAGGAGGCACATCTCCAACGAGGCAGGATGCCCTTTGGTGGCCAGCGTAAGGGCAGTACACCGACGGAATCACACCGCAGAGCTCCGCCTGTGCAGGGCGCTGCCTCTGCCCGTCATTCAAAAAGTTCCTTGGTGTGGGCCTTTTTTGAGGCTAGTGCATCAGATCGCACAGCTGCTGTTTGCAACATATGTCTCAAGCGTATATCGCGTGGCCAAAACATCAGCCGCTTGGGTACCACATGCCTGACCAGACATATGTTGACCTGCCATGCAGCTCGTTGGCAAGCCTACCTCAAAGACCCACACCAAAGAACAAAGCGGACCTCTCCTTGCACCGCATCAGCTGGGATCTCCAACCCCACTATAACTTCAGTCCTCTCTGAAACATGCACTGAGAGGAATGAAGGTGTAGAATTAGGTGTGTCACAGCCAAGTACTTGCGGCCACTCTGCTAGCAGTACACCGACGTCCGATTCTAGCAGGCAAATTTCCCTGCCCCAGCTGCTGGACCGTCGAAAGAAGTTCACTCCCAGCCATCCACATGCCCAGCGGTTGAATGCTAGCTTGGCTAAATTGCTAGCGCTTCAACTGCTGCCTTTTCAGTTGGTAGACTCGGCCCCCTTCCGTGAGTTTGTGCAATGTGCGGTTCCTCAGTGGCAGGTTCCCAAACGCCACTTTTTCTCACGGAAGGCTATTCCGGCTCTCTACCGGCATGTGGAAGGCAATGTCTTGGCCTCGCTGGACAGGGCGGTCAGCGGTAAGGTGCATATTACCGCTGACTCATGGTCCAGCAGGCATGGACAGGGACGTTACCTTTCTTTCACGGCCCATTGGGTCACTCTTTTGGCAGCTGGGAAGGATGCAGGACAAGGTGCAGTAGTGTTGGAGGTTGTCCCACCGCCACGCCTCCAAAATGCTACTACTGGTTGTGACACACCTCTCTCCTCCACCCCCTCCTCTTCTTCTTCCTCCATGGCCTCTTCCTGTGGTTTGTCCTATGAACCAGCGGTGCTCCGTAGCCGTTCACGGGGCTACGCAAGTACGCAGGCAAAAAGATGCCATGCCGTGCTTGCGCTGGTGTGTTTGGGGGACAGAAGCCACACTGGGGCAGAGGTCCTGTCTGCTCTGCAGGGCCAGGCCGAGAGGTGGTTGACGCCACGCCAGCTTAAGCCAGGAATGGTGGTTTGCGACAATGGCACCAACCTCCTCTCCGCCCTTCGACAGGGACAACTGACCCATGTGCCCTGTGTGGCTCACGTCCTTAACCTGGTGGTGCAGCGGTTCTTGGGCAGGTACCCGGGCTTACAGGATGTCCTGAGGCAGGCCAGGAAAGTCTGTGTGCATTTCCGCAGATCTTATAATGCCAGTGCTCGCCTGGCTGAGCTGCAAAAGGAGTTGAACCTGCCCAAGAACCGCCTTATATGTGACATGCCCACCAGGTGGAACTCAACGTTGGCCATGCTGCAGCGGCTGCACACGCAGCAGAGGGCCATCAATGAGTACCTGTGCGACTACGGCACCAGGACAGGGTCAGGGGAGCTTGGTTTTTTTTCTCCACGCCAGTGGGGCATGATCAGGGATGCATGCACTGTCCTGGCACCATTTGAGGAGGCCACGAGGATGGTGAGCAGTGACAGTGCATGCATCAGTGACACTGTACCTCTTGTCCACCTGTTGGAGCACACGCTGCGTGGAATAATGGACAGGGCACTTGAGGCAGAACAGAGGCAGGAAGAGGAGGACTTCCTTGCCTCTCAAGGCCCCCTTTACCCAGACAGTGTTCCTTCTGTCCCACCCATCGCACAGGAAGAGGAAGAGGAGGAGGAGGATTGTGTCAGCATGGAGGTGGAGGCTGGCACTCAGCATCATCAGCAGCAGTCTTTTAGGGATGATTTACAGTCCCAAGAAACCAGTGGACTTGTACGTGGCTGGGAGGAGGTGACTGCGGATCATGTCGTCCTTAGTGACCCAGAGGACTCCGGAGCGAATGCCTCAGCAAACCTACGCTGCATGGCCTCCCTGATCCTGCAAAGTCTGCGGAAGGATCCTCGTATTCTTCGGATCAAGGAGAGGGACCATTACTGGCTGGCCACTCTCCTTGATCCACGGTACAAGGGTAAGGTTGCGGACCTTATGTTACCGTCGCAGAGGGAGCAGAGGATGAGACAACTCCGGGAGGCCTTGCAGAAAGGTCTGTGCAACGCGTTCCCAGAGACTGGGAGGTTACAAACTCCTGGTCCTGGACAACGAGTTGCTGAGGCTTCGGCCAGTCAAAGAAGGAGCGGTGGGGAAGGTGGCCGTCTGACCGATGCGTTCAGACAATTCTTTAGTCCGCAGCCCCAAAGTATGATCGGTTCCAGCAACCATCGCCAGCGTCTGATAAACATGGTGCAGGAATATCTAGGGGCAAGGTCAGACTTGGACACCTTCCCCACCGAAAATCCTCTGGCTTACTGGGTCTTGAGGATGGATCACTGGCCAGAGCTTGCACAGTATGCAATTGAGCTACTGGCCTGTCCTGCATCCAGCGTTCTTTCGGAACGCACATTCAGTGCTGCTGGAGGATTTGTCACGGATCACAGGGTGCGCCTGTCCACCGACTCGGTTGATCGACTGACTTTCATCAAGATGAACCAGTCTTGGATCACCACCAGCTACCACACACCTGATGCTGATATAACAGACTAATTGATTTTAACATGTCACATCCCTTCAAGACTGATGCTGATGCTGAGTGCCTGTGCTGTTATGTTGACTGGCTATCCTCCTCCTCCGAGTCCTCAATGATACGATTGATGATGATAGCTTGGAAGATCATTTTTGTTTATGGGTGCCGCCACCAGTGGCTAAGGCCCAATTTTTCAGCCCCTGTTTTACAGGGGCGTGTACTTACAATTTTTTTAGCAATAATTTGCCATAGGGCTCATTGCTGTGCTCCAAGTACAGTATCTGTGAGGGGTTGGAGTGTTGTGGCACCAGTGCCTAAGGCCCAATTTTTCAGCCCCTGTTTAACAGGGGCGTGTCATTACAATTTTTGAAGCAATACTTTGCAACAGGGCTCATTGCTGTGCTCCAAGTACAGTATCTGTGAGGGGTTGTAGTGTTGTGCCACCAGTGCCTAAGGCCCAATTTTTCAGCCCCTGTTTAACAGGGGCGTGTCATTACAATTTTTGAAGCAATACTTTGCAACAGGGCTCATTGCTGTGCTCCAAGTACAGTATCTGTGAGGGGTTGTAGTGTTGTGCCACCAGTGCCTAAGGCCCAATTTTTCAGCCCCTGTTCAACAGGGGCATGCAATTACAATTCTTGATGTAATAATTCACAGCAGGGCCCATTCCTGCACCCACCAAGAGTAAGTCTGAGGGCTTACAGTGTTGTGGCAACGCCACCACCACCACCACCACGAAAGGCCCAATTTTTCAGCCCCTGTTCAAAAGGGGCATGTAATTACAATTCTTGATCTAATAATTCACAGCAGGGCCCATTCCTGCACCCACCAAGAGTAAGTCTGAGGGCTTACAGTGTTGTGGCAACGCCACCACCACCACCACCACGAAAGGCCCAATTTTTCAGCCCCTGTTCAAAAGGGGCATGTAATTACAATTCTTGATCTAATAATTCACAGCAGGGCCCATTGCTGCACCCACCAAGAGTAACTGTCAGGGCTTACAGTGTTGTGGCACCAGCACCACCATCAAAGCCCCAATTTTTACTACCACTGTTCAACAATTATATGTAATTAAAATTCCTGATATAATAGTTGACAGCAGGGCGTTCCAGCACCAACCAAGAGTAACTGTGAGTGCTTACAGTGTTGTGCCAACACCAACAACTAAGGGGCCTATTTCTGCAGAGTATATACGGCAGGTCCCTACTTTCAAACATCCAACTTACAAACGACTCCTACTTGCAAACGCAAGAAGACAACAGGAAGTGAGAGGAAATCTACCCCTTGGAAGGAAAATTCTCTCCTGTAAGAATTAATATGGGAGAAAGGTGTCTCCTCTGTACTGATGCTTTATCAGCAATCCTTGTTTCAAGAAAAACACCACATTTCAAAAACAGTTGTCATTGGGACGGAAAGTGAGGTGAAATGTTCTGAACAGGGGCACAGACAGCAAAACAAATGTTACAGGGGTGATAACCCTTACCTATGTTTTCCAAAAAGTTTAAAAATAGATTTTTGGGCTGGAGCTACACTTCAACAATGTACCTGTTCAAAATTACAAACACATTCTACATAAGAACAAACCTACAGTCCCTGTCTTGTATGCACCGCCTGTATACGGCTGTTCAGAGTATATAGGGCCTTTTTTATTTTATGTGCGGGGTTCCCCTTAATATCCATACAAGACCCAAAGGGGCTGGTAATGGGCTGGGGTAGGGGGGGGGGGGGCATGGGGTAGCTATGCCATTTTTCTTAAAGATTTTCATCCATATTACCGGGACCAGACATTACATTAAAGCCGCAAGCAGTTTTAAATGGCTTTTTTTTCCTTTAGAAGTGTCATTTTGTGCAGGGACAGTTCTAAACACGGGAAACACGTGGCACTTCACAGGCATACTTTAGACACCCCCCAGGTACGATATTTAAAGGAATATTTGACTTTTTTTTTTTCACTTTATGCATCATTAAAATGACTGCTCCCGAAAAACGACCGTTTTTAAAACTTCTTTTTGCATTGATACATGTCCCCTGGTGCAGAACCCGGGTTCCCAAACCCTTTTTAGGACAATAACATGCATAATAGTTGTTATAATTAGCACTTTAGAATTCGAACGTTAGCATCCATTGTATTTAATAGGGTTCTAATGTTCGTACGAACTTTCGGTCCGTTCGCGGGTTCTGGTGCGAACCGAACCCGGGGGTGTTCGGCTCATCACTACTTGAGACATATGTTGCAAACAGCAGCTGTGCGATCTGATGCACTCGACTCAAAAAAGGCCCACACCAAAGAACTTTTTGAATAATGGGCAGAGGCAGCGCCTTGCACAGGCGGAGCTCTGCGGTGTGATTCCGTCGGTGTGCTGCCCTTACACTGGCCCCCCGAGGGCATCCTGCCTCATTGGAGATGTGCCTCCTCCTCATCCTCCTCCTCCTCCTCTCTCCTATTAGGCGACCACGTGGAGTCAGTGACCTCATCATCCCCTCCCTCCTCATCACTGGAGCCAATCTGGCAGTATGCTGCAGCTGCTGGAACATGACTGCCAGATTGGTGTCCTTCTTGAGCATCCCCTCTCTCTGCTCTCACGCTACTGCCTTCCTCTAGCTGGGTATCATCATCAGACCCTTCGAAACGCTGGGCATCCTCCTGGAGCATGTACCCAACACTGTGCTCAAACAGTTCGGGACTCCTCAGGAGGACATGGTTGGTCTAGGGAAGGAGTGACTGATGATGACATTGATACCAGGGAAGAGGACGCTTTGGCAGCTGCTTTGCCAGTACCCTAAGCCTGGGTGAGAGAGGATGAGGAGGATGAGGAGGGCTTGGTCATCCACTCTACCAAGTCTTCGGCATGATGCGTCTCAACACGTCCAGCTGCCGAAAAGAAGGACAAGCGTGTCCCATGGCCATGTGCTGATGGCGATGCACCGCGTCCACGACCAGCACTGTTGTCTCTAGACACAGAGCCTGCTTGCCCTCTTTTTTTGGCTCCTGACTGTCTGCCTCTCCTTGTTTGCCTTCCAGACATTCTAATGGCCTGCAGGGAAATGGGAAAAGCAGCAATACAGGCTAAGTTAAGGTGTAATATGGTCAGGAGGCACACTCCGCCCGCTGTAAGTGCCGCAAAATCCTGTTGGTGTAACACACCAGGAAAAAGCAGCAATACAGGCTAAGTTAAGGTGTAATATGGTCAGGAGGCACACTCCGCCGGCTGTAAGTGCCGCAAAATCCTGTTTGTGTAACACACCAGGAAAAAGCAGCAATACAGGCTAAGTTAAGGTGTAATATGGTCAGGAGGCACACTCCGCCCGCTGTAAGTGCCGCAAAATCCTGTTTGTGTAACACACCAGGAAAAAGCAGCAATACAGGCTAAGTTAAGGTGTAATATGGTCAAAAGGCACACTCCGCCCGCTGTAAGTGCCGCAAAATCCTGTTTGTGTAACACACCAGGAAAAAGCAGCAATACAGGCTAAGTTAAGGTGTAATATGGTCAGGAGGCACACTCCGCCCGCTGTAAGTGCCGCAAAATCCTGTTTGTGTAACACACCAGGAAAAAGCAGCAATACAGGCTAAGTTAAGGTGTAATATGGTCAAAAGGCACACTCCGCCCGCTGTAAGTGCCGCAAAATCCTGTTTGTGTAACACACCAGGAAAAAGCAGCAATACAGGCTAAGTTAAGTTGTAATATGGTCAGGAGGCACACTCCGCCCGCTGTAAGTGCCGCAAAATCCTGTTTGTGTAACACACCAGGAAAAAGCAGCAATACAGGCTGAGTTAAGGTGTAATATGGTCAGGAGGCACACTCCGCCCGCTGTAAGTGCCGCAAAATCCTGTTTGTGTAACACACCAGGAAAAAGCAGCAATACAGGCTAAGTTAAGGTGTAATATGGTCAGGAGGCACACTCCGCCCGCTGTAAGTGCCGCAAAATCCTGTTTGTGTAACACACCAGGAAAAAGCAGCAATACAGGCTAAGTTAAGGTGTAATATGGTCAAAAGGCACACTCCGCCCGCTGTAAGTGCCGCAAAATCCTGTTTGTGTAACACACCAGGAAAAAGCAGCAATACAGGCTAAGTTAAGGTGTAATATGGTCAGGAGGCACACTCCGCCCGCTGTAAGTGCCGCAAAAATAGGATTTTTTACTCACTGTAAAATCCTTTTCTCTGAGTCCATGGACCGACACAGCTTCTCTATTGACAAAGTGGGTATTATCCGTCAATTAGGAGTGACTAGGCAGAAAAACTTGTAAAAAGTGTTGCATCACACCTTCTACAGTACCGCCCAGGGGGCGGACCCTCTGGGTATACCCTCTCAGTCTGCATCTTCGCAGATCAGTTCGTCAAAAAGCAGTACAAACTTAAAAAAGGAGGGGTGGGTGCTGTGTCGGTCCATGGACTCAGAGAAAAGGATTTTACGGTGAGTAAAAAATCCTATTTACTCTTTCATCCATGGACCGACACAGCTTCTCTATTGACAAAGTGGGACGTCCCAAAGCAGTGTCAGAGAAAAAACGAGGGGTGGTAACAGCATAAAAAATAAACTTCACCCCAAACACAAAACAGCACTCCTCCAACGGAGGAGTTGCAACTCTAAACAGCCGCTTGCAAAACCTTGCGGCCAAAAGAGGCATCTGAAGATGCACCTACATCAATTTTGTAGAATTTTGTGAAAGTGTGAGCGGACGACCAAGTCGCCACTTTACATAATTGGGAAACAGACGCTTGATGTCGGAAAGCCCAAGAGGCACCTATTGCCCTGGTCGAATGCGCCGTGACAGGAAAGGGGGGCGCCTGACCCTTTAAGGCGTAAGCCTGGATTACTATCTGTCGGATCCACCTAGAGATGGTGGCCGATGAGACTGCTTGGCCCTTCTTGGGACCAGCCACCGAAACAAACAGTGAGTCTGACTTCCGGAACAGGGAAGTAGCAGATAGGTATACTCTCAAAGCTCGGACAACGTCCAAGGAATGCAACGCCGACTCCTTAGGATTCGACGGCTGAGGACACAAGGATGGAAGTACAATGTCTTCGTTGAGATGAAAAGCCGAAACGACTTTCGGAAGAAAGGAAGGCTGCGGCCGCAGCACCACCTTATCCTTGTGGAAAATCAAATAGGGAGCCTTGCAGGACAAGGCTGCCAGCTCAGAGACTCATCTAACTGACGTAACAGCCACCAAAAAGACCACTTTCTGAGAAAGTGTCAACAGGGGAATATCTCTAATATTCTCAAACGGTGCCTTCTGAAGCACCGAGAGGACCAGGTTCAAGTCCCACGGAGGTAACGGGGGACGGACCGGAGGGGCCACCTGTCGGACCCCCTGCACAAATGTACTCACGAGAGAGTGAGTCGCCAGGGGTCGCTGAAAAAAAGACAGCCAGGGCAGAAATCTGACCCTTAATCGTACTTAGGGCAAGCCCTTGGTCCACCCCATGCTGTAAAAACAGCAGGATTCTGGAAACCAAATAGGTACGCGGATGCCATTTCATTTCCTCACACCTGGAGATGTAGGCCCTCCAAGTGTGGGCAAAAAAATAAATAAATAAATTATATATATATATATATATATATATATATATATATATCTTTTTTCCCCGGACCAATGGGCCCGAAGGGAGCCATGTCCTACTCCTTGCTAGACAGAAAAAAACTGATCTGCGAAGATGCAGACTGAGAGGGTATACCCAGAGGGTCCGCCCCCTGGGCGGTACTGTAGAAGGTGTGATGCAACACTTTTTACAAGTTTTTCTGCCTAGTCACTCCTAATTAACGGATAATACCCACTTTGTCAATAGAGAAGCTGTGTCAGTCCATGGACGAAAGAGTAATCCTGTTTGTGTAACACACCAGGAAAAAGCAGCAATACGGGCTAACTTCAGGTGTATAATGTGCAGGAGGCTTAGCAACAATGACACTGACACTGTCCCCTGCCTATCCTTCTCTCTCCCTGCACACAAGGTTTATCAAAGTATATGACACTGACACTCTCCCTGCCTATCCTTCTCTCTCCCTGCACACAAGGTTTAGCAAAGAATATGACACTGACACTGTCCCCTGCCTATCCTTCTCTCTCCCTGTACACAAGGTTTATCAAAGTATATGACACTGACACTCTCCCTGCCTATCCTTCTCTCTCCCTGCACACAAGGTTTAGCAAAGAATATGACACTGACACTGTCCCCTGCCTATCCTTCTCTCTCCCTGTACACAAGGTTTAGCAAAGTATATGACACTGACACTCTCCCTGCCTATCCTTCTCTCTCCCTACACACAAGGTTTAGCAAAGAATATGGCACTGACACTCTCCCTGCCTATCCTTCTCTGTCCCTACACACAAGGTTTAGCAAAGAATAGATTTGACAAGATTTGACACTGTCCCTGCCTATCCTTCACTTTCCCTGCTCCGGAACACACTACACAAGGCCGCCGCGCTGGCGGCCTTTTATAGTGTGGGGCGTGTACTAAACCCCCTCAGCTATAATTGGCCACAGGCATCCTGCCTGTGGCCAATCATTGCTCTCTTCGCTGCCGGCGCTGTGATTGGCCAAGCATGCAGGGTCACAGTGCATGCTTGGCCAATCACAGCGCTGGGATTACACTGCGATGGCACAGTGTATTGTGGGCCGTTCGCGTCACTCGAATTTGGCGCGAACGGCCCAAATCGTTCGTTGTTCGCCGAACGCCGCGAACAGCCGATGTTCGAGTCGAACCTATGTTCGACTCGAACACCGAGCTCATCCCTACTCAGCAAGTCAAGGAAGAGTATAAGGCACTGTAGCATGGAGAACATGGAACCTAAACATGTGGAAGGAACGGCCCTGATAGCTTCATTGTTGAAGGCTCACTAAGCCACAGCATGAAAGGGTCCATTGGACGGGAACTTTGGGCAGCATGTACGGAGCAAACATCTGCAGTAGTGATGAGCCGAACACCCCCGGGTTCGGTTCGCACCAGAACCCGCGAACGGACCGAAAGTTCGTACGAACATTAGAACCCTATTAAATACAATGGATGCGAACGTTCGAATTCTAAAGTGCTAATTATAACAACTATTATGCATGTTATTGTCCTAAAAAGGGTTTGGGAACCCGGGTTGTGCACCAGAGGACATGTATCAATGCAAAAAGAAGTTTTAAAAACGGTCGTTTTTCGGGAGCAGTCATTTTAATGATGCATAAAGTGAAAAAAAAAAAGTCAAATATTCCTTTAAATATCGTACCTGGGGGGTGTCTAAAGTATGCCTGTGAAGTGCCACGTGTTTCCCGTGTTTAGAACTGTCCCTGCACAAAATGACACTTCTAAAGGAAAAAAAAGCCATTTAAAACTGCTTGCGGCTTTAATGTAATGTCTGGTCCCGGTAATATGGATGAAAATCTTTAAGAAAAATGGCATAGCTACCCCAGCCCATTACCAGCCCCTTTGGGTCTTGTATGGATATTAAGGGGAACCCCGCACATAAAATAAAAAAGGCCCTATATACTCTGAACAGCCGTATACAGGCGGTGCATACAAGACAGGGACTGTAGGTTTGTTCTTATGTAGAATCTGTTTGTAATTTTGAACAGGTACATTGTTTAAGTGTAGGGATGGGCCCGGTGCTCGATTCGAACCCATGTTCGAATCGAGCACCGGGCGTTCACTCGCTCGTCGAGCCCAGAACTATTTGGGCCGTTCGCATCACATTCGTGTGATGCGAGCGGCCCCGCAATGCATTGCTGGCTGATGATTGGCCAAGCATGCACTGTGACCCCGCATGCTTGGCCAATCACAGCGCCCGAAACTCGGAGAGCAATAATTGGCTACAGGCAGGACGCCTGTAGCCAATTACAGCTCAGGGGCTTTAGTACATGCCCCACCATTTAAAAGGCCGCCACGCCATCGGCCCCGGTCACATGAGTTCCGGCTTTAGGAGAGATCAGTCTGCTGATTCTGTCTTTGCTTGATACTGAAAGATTTGCTCTTCTTTGCTAAACCATTGGCTATTTCTTTGCTAAACCATTGCTACCTAAGTCATTGATCGTTCATTGCTGCTGATTGCACAGTTAGCGTGTTATTAGCTGCTGCTGGGGATTAGTCTGGTGCGTGCTTACTGTTAGTACAGTATTGCAGTAGTACCAACCGCAGTGCTGTTAGCACAGCATTGCACCCCAACAGCACCCATAGGACTTCTAGTGTGTTAGTGGCAGCAAACAGAGCTCCTATATTTTCTTCTCAGCAGCACCCATAGGACTTCTAGTGTGTTAGTGGCAGCAAACAGAGCTCCTATATTTTCTTCTCAGCAGCACCCATAGGACTTCTAATGTGTTAGTGGCATCACACAGAGTTCCTATATTTTCATCTCAGAAGCACCCATAGGACTTCTAGTGTGTTAGTGGCATCACACAGAGCTCCTATATTTTCTTCTCAGAAGCACCCATAGGACTTCTAGTGTGTTAGTGGCAGCAAACAGAGCTCCTATATTTTCTTCTTAGCAGCACCCATAGGACTTCTAATGTGTTAGTGGCATCACACAGAGCTCCTATATTTTCTTCTCAGCAGCACCCATAGGACTTCTAGTGTGTTAGTGGCAGCAAACAGAGCTCCTATATTTTCTTCTCAGCAGCACCCATAGGACTTCTAGTGTGTTAGTGGCATCACACAGAGCTCCTATATTTTCTTCTCAGCAGCACCCATAGGACTTCTAATGTGTTAGTGGCATCACACAGAGTTCCTATATTTTCATCTCAGAAGCACCCATAGGACTTCTAGTGTGTTAGTGGCATCACACAGAGCTCCTATATTTTCTTCTCAGAAGCACCCATAGGACTTCTAGTGTGTTAGTGGCAGCAAACAGAGCTCCTATATTTTCTTCTTAGCAGCACCCATAGGACTTCTAATGTGTTAGTGGCATCACACAGAGTTCCTATATTTTCATCTCAGAAGCACCCATAGGACTTCTAGTGTGTTAGTGGCATCACACAGAGCTCCTATATTTTCTTCTCAGAAGCACCCATAGGACTTCTAGTGTGTTAGTGGCAGCAAACAGAGCTCCTATATTTTCTTCTCAGCAGCACCCATAGGACTTCTAATGTGTTAGTGGCATCACACAGAGTTCCTATATTTTCATCTCAGAAGCACCCATAGGACTTCTAGTGTGTTAGTGGCATCACACAGAGCTCCTATATTTTCTTCTCAGAAGCACCCATAGGACTTCTAGTGTGTTAGTGGCAGCAAACAGAGCTCCTATATTTTCTTCTTAGCAGCACCCATAGGACTTCTAATGTGTTAGTGGCATCACACAGAGTTCCTATATTTTCATCTCAGAAGCACCCATAGGACTTCTAGTGTGTTAGTGGCATCACACATAGCTCCTATATTTTCTTCTCAGAAGCACCCATAGGACTTCTAGTGTGTTAGTGGCAGCAAACAGAGCTCCTATATTTTCTTCTCAGCAGCACCCATAGGACTTCTAGTGTGTTAGTGGCAGCAAACAGAGCTCCTATTTTTTCTTCTCAGCAGCACCCATAGGACTTCTAATGTGTTAGTGGCATCACACAGAGTTCCTATATTTTCATCTCAGAAGCACCCATAGGACTTCTAGTGTGTTAGTGGCATCACACAGAGCTCCTATATTTTCTTCTCAGAAGCACCCATAGGACTTCTAGTGTGTTAGTGGCAGCAAACAGAGCTCCTATATTTTCTTCTTAGCAGCACCCATAGGACTTCTAATGTGTTAGTGGCATCACACAGAGTTCCTATATTTTCATCTCAGAAGCACCCATAGGACTTCTAGTGTGTTAGTGGCATCACACAGAGCTCCTATATTTTCATCTCAGAAGCACCCATAGGACTTCTAGTGTGTTAGTGGCAGCAAACAGAGCTCCTATATTTTCTTCTCAGCAGCACCCATAGGACTTCTAGTGTGTTAGTGGCATCACACAGAGTTCCTATATTTTCATCTCAGAAGCACCCATAGGACTTCTAGTGTGTTAGTGGCATCACACAGAGCTCCTATATTTTCTTCTCAGCAGCACCCATAGGACTTCTAGTGTGTTAGTGGCATCACACAGAGCTCCTATATTTTCATCTCAGAAGCACCCATAGGACTTCTAGTGTGTTAGTGGCATCACACAGAGCTCCTATATTTTCTTCTCAGCAGCACCCATAGGACTTCTAGTGTGTTAGTGGCATCACACAGAGCTCCTATATTTTCATCTCAGAAGCACCCATAGGACTTCTAGTGTGTTAGTGGCATCACACAGAGCTCCTATATTTTCTTCTCAGCAGCACCCATAGGACTTCTAGTGTGTTAGTGGCAGCAAACAGAGCTCCTATATTTTCTTCTCAGCAGCACCCATAGGACTTCTAGTGTGTTAGTGGCATCACACAGAGCTCCTATATTTTCTTCTCAGCAGCACCCATAGGACTTCTAGTGTGTTAGTGGCAGCAAACAGAGCTCCTATATTTTCTTCTCAGCAGCACCCATAGGACTTCTAGTGTGTTAGTGGCATCACACAGAGCTCCTATATTTTCATCTCAGAAGCACCCATAGGACTTCTAGTGTGTTAGTGGCATCACACAGAGCTCCTATATTTTCTTCTCAGCAGCACCCATAGGACTTCTAGTGTGTTAGTGGCAGCAAACAGAGCTCCTATATTTTCATCTCAGGAGCACCCATAGGACTTCTAGTGTGTTAGTGGCATCACACAGAGCTCCTATATTTTCATCTCAGAAGCACCCATAGGACTTCTAGTGTGTTAGTGGCATCACACAGAGCTCCTATATTTTCTTCTCAGCAGCACCCATAGGACTTCTAGTGTGTTAGTGGCAGCAAACAGAGCTCCTATATTTTCTTCTCAGCAGCACCCATAGGACTTCTAGTGTGTTAGTGGCATCACACAGAGCTCCTATATTTTCTTCTCAGCAGCACCCATAGGACTTCTAGTGTGTTAGTGGCAGCAAACAGAGCTCCTATATTTTCTTCTCAGCAGCACCCATAGGACTTCTAGTGTGTTAGTGGCATCACACAGAGCTCCTATATTTTCATCTCAGAAGCACCCATAGGACTTCTAGTGTGTTAGTGGCAGCAAACAGAGCTCCTATATTTTCTTCTCAGCAGCACCCATAGGACTTCTAGTGTGTTAGTGGCATCACACAGAGCTCCTATATTTTCTTCTCAGCAGCACCCATAGGACTTCTAGTGTGTTAGTGGCATCACACAGAGCTCCTATATTTTCTTCTCAGCAGCACCCATAGGACTTCTAGTGTGTTAGTGGCAGCAAACAGAGCTCCTATATTTTCTTCTCAGAAGCACCCATAGGACTTCTAGTGTGTTAGTGGTATCACACAGAGTTCCTATATTTTCATCTCAGAAGCACCCATAGGACTTCTAGTGTGTTAGTGGCATCACACAGAGCTCCTATATTTTCTTCTCAGCAGCACCCATAGGACTTCTAGTGTGTTAGTGGCATCACACAGAGCTCCTATATTTTCATCTCAGAAGCACCAATAGGACTTCTAGTGTGTTAGTGGCAGCAAACAGAGCTCCTATATTTTCTTGTCAGCAGCACACATAGTACCTATAGTGTGTTAGTGTCAGCACCCATAGGACCTACAGTGTGTTGTGAGCACACATAGGAGTTCTATTTTTTATACTATATACACTACCGACTACAATGGCTGGAAGACCGCCAAGGAGAGGCAGAGCGTGCCGAGGCAAGAACACAGGGCAGGCAGGCTCTGTTTCTAGAGACAACAGTGCTGGCCGTGGACGTGGTCGTGCATCGTCATCAGCACGTGGCCATGGGACACGCTTGTCTTTGTTTTCGGCAGCTGGACATGTGGAGCCGCATCATGCCGAAGGCTTGGTAGAATGGATGACCAAGCCCTCCTCATCCTCCTCATCCTCTCTCACCCAGGCTCAGGGTACTGGCAGAGCAGCTGCCAACGCGTACTCAATGGCATCATCAGCCACCCCTTCCCTAGACCCACCATGTCCTCCTGAGGAGTCCCCCGAACTGTTTGAGCACAGTGTTGGGTACATGCTCCAGGAGGATGCCCAACGATTCGAAGGCTCGGATGATGATACCCAGCTTGAGGAAGTCAGTAGTGTGCGCGCAGAGAGAGGGGATGCTGAAGGACAGCAATCTGGCAGTAGTGTTCAACCAGCTGCAGCTTACTGCCAGGTTTGCTCTAGTGGTGAAGAGGGAGGGGATGATGAGGTCACTGACTCCACGTGGGTGCCTGAAGGGAGAGAGTAGGAGGAGGAGGAGGATGCAGCGTCACATGTCCAACGAGGCAGGATGCCCCCTGGAGGCCAGCTAGAGGCCAGCACAGCAACTGTACCACACCGCAGAGCTCCGCCTGTGCAGGGCGCTGCCTCTGCACGTTATCACAAAAGTTCTTTGGTGTGGGCCTTTTTTGAGACGAGTGCATCAGATCGCACCACTGCTATTTGCAATATTTGTCTCAAGCGTATCTCGCGTGGCCAAAACATCAGCCGCTTGGGCACCACAAGCATGAGCAGACATATGTCGACCTGCCATGCAGCTCGTTGGCAAGCACACATAAAAGACCCACACCAAAGAACAAAGCGGACCTCTCCTTGCTCCTCATCAGCTGGGATCTCCATCCCCACTATATCTTCAGTCCTCTCTGAAAGCTGCTCTGAGAGGACTGAAGGTGTAGAATTAGGTGTGTCACAACCAAGTACTTGCAGTACACCGACGTCCGATTGTAGCAGGCAAATTTCCCTGCCCCAGCTGCTGGACCGTCGAAAGAAGTATACTCCCAGCCATCCACATGCCCAGCGGTTGAATGCTAGCTTGGCTAAATTGCTAGCACTTCAACTGCTGCCTTTTCAGTTGATAGACTCGGCCCCCTTCCGTGAGTTTGTTCAATGTGCGGTTCCTCAGTGGCAGGTTCCCAAACGCCACTTTTTCTCACGGAAGGCGATTCCGTCTCTCTACTGGCATGTGGAAGGCAATGTCCATGCCTCGCTGGACAGGGCGGTCAGCGGTAAGGTGCATATTACTGCTGACTCATGGTCCAGCAGGCATGGACAGGGACGTTATCTTTCTTTCACGGCCCATTGGGTCACTCTATTGGCAGCTGGGAGGGATGCAGGACAAGGTGCAGTAGTGTTGGAGGTTGTTCCGCCACCACGCCTCCAAAATGCTACTACTGGTTGTGACACACCTCTCTCCTCCACCCCCTCCTCTTCTTCTTCCTCCATGTCCTCTTCGAGTGCTCTGTCCTCGGAACCAGCGGTGCTCCGTAGGCGTACAAGGGGCTACGCGAGTACGCAGGCAAAAAGATGCCATGCCGTGCTTGCGCTGGTGTGTTTGGGGGACAGGAGCCACACTGGGCCAGAGGTTCTGGCAGCTCTGCAGGGGCAGGCCGAGAGGTGGTTGACGCCACGCCAGCTTAAGCCAGGAATGGTCGTTTCTGATAATGGCACCAACCTCCTCTCCGCCCTGCGACAGGGGCAGCTCACCCATGTGCCCTGTATGGCTCACGTCCTCAACCTGGTGGTGCAGCGGTTCTTGGGCAGGTTCCCAGGCTTACAGGATGTCCTGAGGCAGGCCAGGAAAGTCTGTGTGCATTTCCGCCGATCTTATAATGCCAGTGCTCGGCTGACTGAGCTGCAAAAGGAGCTGAACCTGCCCAAGAACCGCCTAATATGTGACATGCCCACCAGGTGGAACTCAACGTTGGCCATGCTGCAGCGACTGCACACGCAGCAGAGGGCCATCAATGAGTACCTTTGCGACTACGGCACCAGGACAGGGTCAGGGGAGCTTGGCTTTTTTTCCCCACGCCAGTGGAGCATGATCAGGGATGCATGCACTGTCCTCTCACCATTTGAGGAGGCCACGAGGATGGTGAGCAGTGACAGTGCATGCATCAGTGACACTGTACCTCTTGTCCACCTGTTGGAGCATACGCTGCGTGGGATAATGGACAGGGCACTTGAGGCAGAACAGAGGCAGGAAGAGGAGGACTTCCTTGTCTCTCAAGGCCCCCTTTATCCAGACAATGTTCCTTCTGTCCCACCCATCACACAGGAAGAGGAGGAGGAGGAGGAGGAGGATTGTGTGAGCATGGAGGTGGAGCCTGGCACTCAGCATCAGCAGCAGCAGTCTTTTAGGGATGATGTACAGTCCAAACAAACCAGTGGACTTGTACGTGGCTGGGAGGAGGTGGCTGGCGATCATGTCATCCTCAGTGACCCAGAAGACTCCGGACCGAATGCCTCAGCTAACCTACGCTGCATGGCCTCCCTGATCCTGCAAAGCCTGCGGAAGGATCCTCGTGTTCTTCGGATCAAGGAGAGTGACCATTACTGGCTGGCCACTCTCCTTGATCCACGGTACAAGGGTAAGGTTGCGGACCTTATCTTGCCGTCGCAGAGGGAGCAGAGGATGAGACATCTCAGGGAGGCCTTGCAGAAAGGTCTGTGCAACGCGTTCCCAGAAACTGGGAGGTTACAAACTCCTGGTCCTGGACGACGAGTTGCTGAGGCTTCGGTCAGTAGCAGAAGGAGCGGTGGGGAAGGTGGACGTCTGACCGATGCGTTCAGACAATTTTTTAGTCCGCAGCCCCAAGGTATGATCGGTTCCAGCAACCATCGCCAGCGTCTGATATACATGGTGCAGGAATACCTAGGGGCAAGGTCAGACTTGGACACCTTTCCCACCGAAAATCCTCTGGCTTACTGGGTCCTGAGGATGGATCACTGGCCAGAGCTTGCACAGTATGCAATTGAGCTACTGGCCTGTCCTGCATCCAGCGTTCTTTCCGAACGCACATTCAGTGCTGCTGGAGGATTTGTCACCGATCATAGGGTGCGCCTGTCCACCGACTCGGTTGATCGACTGACCTTCATAAAAATGAATCAGTCTTGGATCACCACCAGCTACCAGACACCTGAAGCGGATATAACGGAATAATTTATAATGTCACATCCCTTCAAGACTGCCTATGCTGATGCTGAGTGACTGTCCTGTTATGTTCACTGACTATCCTCTTCCTCCTCCTCAATGATCCATGCCACCACACCAGTGCCTAAGGCACAATTTTTCAGCCCCTGTATAACAGGGGCGTGTAATTACAATTTTTTAAAAAGATGCTTCGCAACAGGTGTGACTGCTGTGCTCAGAGTACAGTATCTGTGAGGGGTTGCAGTGTTGTGGCACCAGCACCAGTGCCTAAGGCACAATTTTTCAGCCCCTGTTGGGGCGTGTAATTACAATTTTTAGGCAATGCTTTGCAACAGGTCTCATTGCTGTGCTCAGAGTACAGTATCTGTGAGGGGTTGCAGTGTTGTGGCACCAGCACCAGTGCCTAAGGCACAATTTTTCAGCCCCTGTATAACAGGGGCGTGTAATTACAATTTTTTAAAAAGATGCTTCGCAACAGGTGTGACTGCTGTGCTCCAAGTACAGTATCTGTGAGGGGTTGCAGTGTTGTGGCACCAGCACCAATGCCTAAGGCACAATTTTTCAGCCCCTGTTTAACAGGGGCGTGTAATTACAAATCTTGATCTAATAGTTCACAGCAGGGCCCATTCCTGCGCCCACCAAGAGTAACTATGAGGGCCTACAGTCTTGTGGCAACACCGTCCACCACCACCACCACCACCAAAGGCCCAATTTTTCTGCCCTGTTCAACAGGTGCATGCAATTACAAATCTTGATCTAATAACTCACAGCAGGGCCCATTCCTGCACCCACCAAGAGTAACTGTGAGGGCTTACAGTCTTGTGGCAACACCGTCCACCACCACCACCACCACCACCAAAGGCCCAATTTTTCTGCCCGGTTCAACAGGTGCATGCAAGTACAAATCTTGATCTATTAACTCACAGCAGGGCCCATTCCTGTGCCCACCAGTCTTGTGGCTACACCAACATCTAATAGGGCAAATTTCTGCAGAGTATATACGGCAGGCCCCTACTTTCAAACATCCAACTTACAAACGACTCCTACTTGCAAACGGCAAGAGAAAACAGGAAGTGAGAGGAAATCTACCCCTAGGAAGGAAAATTCTATCCTGTTAGATTTAATTTGGGAAAAAGGTATCTCCTCTCTACTGATGCTTTATCACCAATCCTTGTTTCAATTAAAACCCCACTTTTCCAAAAACATTTGTCATTGGGACGGAAAGTGAGGTGACATGTTCTGAACAGATGTGCAAAGACAGCAAATGTTACAGGGGTGATAACCCCTCCCTATGTTCTCCAAAAAGCTTAAAAATTGATTTTTTTGGGATGTAGCTACACTTCATAATGTACCTGTTCAGATTCTACTTAAGAACAAACCTACAGTCCATGTCTTGTTTGCACCACCTATATACTGCTGTTCAGAGTATATAGGGTTGTAGGTATAGGGTTTTATTTTGGGTGCGGGGTCCCCCTTAGTATCCATACAAGACCCAAAGCGGCTGGGGTGGGGGGGGGGGGGGTGATGGGGTAGCCATGCCATTTTTCTCAAGGATTTTCAGCCATATGGCGGCCAGGACAAGACATGACATTAAAGCCGCAAGTGGTTTTAAATGGCTTATTTTTTTCCTTTACAAATGTCATTTTGTGCAAGGACAGTTCTAAACACGGGAAACACATGCCACTTCACAGGCATACTTTAGACACCCCCCAGGTACCATATTTAAAGGAAAATTTCACTTTTTTTTTTCACTTTATGCATCATTAAAATGACTGCTCCCGAAAAAACTTTAGTTTTTAAAATTTCTTTTTGCATTGATATATGTCCCCTGGGGCAGGACCCGGGTCCCCAAACCTGTTTTATGACATTAACATGCATATTGGCCGTTGTAATTAGCAATTTTGATTTCGAACGTTCGCGTCCATTATAACGAATAGGGTTCGAAAATTCGCGCGAACTTTCGGTCCGTTCGAAGGTTCTGGTGCGAACCGAACCCGGGGGTGTTCGGCTCATCCCTATTTAAGTGTAGCTCCAGCCCAAAAATCTATTTTTAAACTTTTTGGAAAACATAGGTAAGGGTTATCACCCCTGTAACATTTGTTTTGCTGTCTGTGCCCCTGTTCAGAACATTTCACCTCACTTTCCGTCCCAATGACAACTGTTTTTGAAATGTGGTGTTTTTCTTGAAACAAGGATTGCTGATAAAGCATCAGTACAGAGGAGACACCTTTCTCCCATATTAATTCTTACAGGAGAGAATTTTCCTTCCAAGGGGTAGATTTCCTCTCACTTCCTGTTGTCTTCTTGCGTTTGCAAGTAGGAGTCGTTTGTAAGTTGGATGTTTGAAAGTAGGGACCTGCCGTATATACTCTGCAGAAATAGGCCCCTTAGTTGTTGGTGTTGGCACAACACTGTAAGCACTCACAGTTACTCTTGGTTGGTGCTGGAACGCCCTGCTGTCAACTATTATATCAGGAATTGTAATTACATATAATTGTTGAACAGTGGTAGTAAAAATTGGGCCTTTGATGGTGGTGCTGGTGCCACAACACTGTAAGCCCTGACAGTTACTCTTGGTGGGTGCAGCAATGGGCCCTGCTGTGAATTATTAGATCAAGAATTGTAATTGCATGCCCCTGTTGAACAGGGGCTGAAAAATTGGGCCTTTCGTGGTGGTGGTGGTGGTGGCGTTGCCACAACACTGTAAGCCCTCAGAGTTACTCTTGGTGGGTGCAGGAATGGGCCCTGCTGTGAATTATTAGATCAAGAATTGTAATTACATGCCCCTTTTGAACAGGGGCTGAAAAATTGGGCCTTTCGTGGTGGTGGTGGTGGTGGCGTTGCCACAACACTGTAAGCCCTCAGAGTTACTCTTGGTGGGTGCAGGAATGGGCCCTGCTGTGGCACAACACTACAACTTAGGCACTGGTGGCACAACACTACAACCCCTCACAGATACTGTACTTGGAGCACAGCAATGAGCCCTGTTGCAAAGTATTGCTTCAAAAATTGTAATGACACGCCCCTGTTAAACAGGGGCTGAAAAATTGGGCCTTAGGGACTGGTGGCACAACACTACAACCCCTCACAGATACTGTACTTGGAGCACAGCAATGAGCCCTATGGCAAATTATTGCTAAAAAAATTGTAATTACACGCCCCTGTAAAACAGGGGCTGAAAAATTGGGCCTTAGCCACTGGTGGCGGCACCCATAAACAAAAATGATCTTCCAAGCTATCATCATCAATCGTATCATTGAGGACTCGGAGGAGGAGGATAGCCAGTCAACATAACAGCACAGGCACTCAGCATCAGCATCAGTCTTGAAGGGATGTGACATGTTAAAATCAATTAGTCTGTTATATCAGCATCAGGTGTGTGGTAGCTGGTGGTGATCCAAGACTGGTTCATCTTGATGAAAGTCAGTCGATCAACCGAGTCGGTGGACAGGCGCACCCTGTGATCCGTGACAAATCCTCCAGCAGCACTGAATGTGCGTTCCGAAAGAACGCTGGATACAGGACAGGCCAGTAGCTCAATTGCATACTGTGCAAGCTCTGGCCAGTGATCCATCCTCAAGACCCAGTAAGCCAGAGGATTTTCGGTGGGGAAGGTGTCCAAGTCTGACCTTGACCCTAGATATTCCTGCACCATGTTTATCAGACGCTGGAACCGATCATACTTTGGGGCTGCGGACTAAAGAATTGTCTGAACGCATCGGTCAGACGGCCACCTTCCCCACCGCTCCTTCTTTGACTGGCCGAAGCCTCAGCAACTCGTTGTCCAGGACCAGGAGTTTGTAACCTCCCAGTCTCTGGGAACGCGTTGCACAGACCTTTCTGCAAGGCCTCCCGGAGTTGTCTCATCCTCTGCTCCCTCTGCGACGGTAACATAAGGTCCGCAACCTTACCCTTGTACCGTGGATCAAGGAGAGTGGCCAGCCAGTAATGGTCCCTCTCCTTGATCCGAAGAATACGAGGATCCTTCCGCAGACTTTGCAGGATCAGGGAGGCCATGCAGCGTAGGTTTGCTGAGGCATTCGGTCCGGAGTCCTCTGGGTCACTAAGGACGACATGATCCGCAGCCACCTCCTCCCAGCCACGTACAAGTCCACTGGTTTCTTGGGACTGTAAATCATCCCTAAAAGACTGCTGCTGATGATGCTGAGTGCCAGCCTCCACCTCCATGCTGACACAATCCTCCTCCTCCTCCTCCTCCTCCTCCTCCTCTTCCTGTGCGATGGGTGGGACAGAAGGAACACTGTCTGGGTAAAGGGGGCCTTGAGAGGCAAGGAAGTCCTCCTCTTCCTGCCTCTGTTCTGCCTCAAGTGCCCTGTCCATTATTCCACGCAGCGTGTGCTCCAACAGGTGGACAAGAGGTACAGTGTCACTGATGCATGCACTGTCACTGCTCACCATCCTCGTGGCCTCCTCAAATGGTGCCAGGACAGTGCATGCATCCCTGATCATGCCCCACTGGCGTGGAGAAAAAAAACCAAGCTCCCCTGACCCTGTCCTGGTGCCGTAGTCGCACAGGTACTCATTGATGGCCCTCTGCTGCGTGTGCAGCCGCTGCAGCATGGCCAACGTTGAGTTCCACCTGGTGGGCATGTCACATATAAGGCGGTTCTTGGGCAGGTTCAACTCCTTTTGCAGCTCAGCCAGGCGAGCACTGGCATTATAAGATCTGCGGAAATGCACACAGACTTTCCTGGCCTGCCTCAGGACATCCTGTAAGCCCGGTTACCTGCCCAAGAACCGCTGCACCACCAGGTTAAGGACGTGAGCCACACAGGGCACATGGGTCAGTTGTCCCTGTCGGAGGGCGGAGAGGAGGTTGGTGCCATTGTCGCAAACCACCATTCCTGGCTTAAGCTGGCGTGGCGTCAACCACCTCTCGGCCTGGCCCTGCAGAGCAGACAGGACCTCTGCCCCAGTGTGGCTTCTGTCCCCCAAACACACCAGCGCAAGCACGGCATGGCATCTTTTTGCCTGCGTACTTGCGTAGCCCCTTGAACGCCTACGGAGCACCGCTGGTTCCGAGGACAAACCACAGGAAGAGGCCATGGAGGAAGAAGAAGAGGAGGGGGTGGAGGAGAGAGGTGTGTCACAACCAGTAGTAGCATTTTGGAGGCGTGGCGGTGGAACAACCTCCAACACTACTGCACCTTGTCCTGCATCCTTCCCAGCTGCCAAAAGAGTGACCCAATGGGCCGTGAAAGAAAGGTAACGTCCCTGTCCATGCCTGCTGGACCATGAGTCAGCGGTAATATGCACCTTACCGCTGACCGCCCTGTCCAGCGAGGCCAAGACATTGCCTTCCACATGCCGGTAGAGAGCCGGAATAGCCTTCCGTGAGAAAAAGTGGCGTTTGGGAACCTGCCACTGAGGAACCGCACATTGCACAAACTCACGGAAGGGGGCCGAGTCTACCAACTGAAAAGGCAGCAGTTGAAGCGCTAGCAATTTAGCCAAGCTAGCATTCAACCGCTGGGCATGTGGATGGCTGGGAGTGAACTTCTTTCGACGGTCCAGCAGCTGGGGCAGGGAAATTTGCCTGCTAGAATCGGACGTCGGTGTACTGCTAGCAGAGTGGCCGCAAGTACTTGGCTGTGACACACCTAATTCTACACCTTCATTCCTCTCAGTGCATGTTTCAGAGAGGACTGAAGTTATAGTGGGGTTGGAGATCCCAGCTGATGCGGTGCAAGGAGAGGTCCGCTTTGTTCTTTGGTGTGGGTCTTTGAGGTAGGCTTGCCAACGAGCTGCATGGCAGGTCAACATATGTCTGGTCAGGCATGTGGTACCCAAGCGGCTGATGTTTTGGCCACGCGATATACGCTTGAGACATATGTTGCAAACAGCAGCTGTGCGATCTGATGCACTAGCCTCAAAAAAGGCCCACACCAAAGAACTTTTTGAATGACGGGCAGAGGCAGCGCCCTGCACAGGCGGAGCTCTGCGGTGTGATTCCGTCGGTGTACTGCCCTTACGCTGGCCACCAAAGGGCATCCTGCCTCGTTGGAGATGTGCCTCCTCCTCATCCTCCTCCTCCTCCTCTCTCCTATTAGGCACCCACGTGGAGTCAGTGACCTCATCATCCCCTCCCTCCTCATCACTGGAGCCAATCTGGCAGTATGCTGCAGCTGCTGGAACATGACTGCCAGATTGGTGTCCTTCTTGAGCATCCCCTCTGTCTGCTCTCACGCTACTGCCTTCCTGTAGCTGGGTTTCATCATCAGACCCTTCGAAACGCTGGGCATCCTCCTGGAGCATGTATCCAACACTGTGCTCAAACAGTTCGGGGGACTCCTCAGGAGGAGGACATGGTGGGTCTAGGGAAGGAGTGACTGATGATGAGTCTGACATTGATACCAGGGAAGAGGACGCTTTGGCAGCTGCTTTGCCAGTACCCTGAGCCTGGGTGAGAGAGGATGAGGAGGAGGAGGAGGGCTTGGTCATCCACTCTACCAAGTCTTCGGCATGATGTGGCTCAACATGTCCAGCTGCCGAAAAGAAGGACAAGCGTGTCCCATGGCCATGTGCTGATGACAATGCACCGCGTCCACGACCAGCACTGTTGCCCCCAGACACAGAGCCTGCTTGCCCTCTTTTATTGCCTCCTGACTGTCTGCCTCTCCTTGTTTGCCTTCCAGACATTCTAATAGATGGCCTGCAGGGAGATGGGAAAAAAGCAATAAGGGCTACCTTCAGGTGTCCTTCTCTGTCCCTTTACTTAAGGATTTCTAAATATGGTTGAGGATGATTGCTTTTGCACAGAATAGCACAACGACAATTTCCCTGACTGTCCAAAAAACAAGGATTTCAAAGATGGTTGATGAGGAATGCTTTAGCACACTATAGCACAAGGAGAATTTCCCTCACTGTCCTTCCCTGTCCCTAGAAACAAGGATTATCACAGTGAAAGAAACTGACACTCTTCCTACTGTGAGGGGGTTAGCTCGGCAGCGGGTGTGTGTGACCCCCGGGATGGGCTCCCCACACAAAAACAGGCCCAGCAGACGGAGGTTGTGGTTTTCAAAATCAAAAAGGTGCGGTTTATTTTCTATTTACAGTGACAAAAACACAGCAAAGCAAAAGAAACATAAACAAAATAAATCCTGGTCAATTTGACCTCTGACTAAACATACAGGTTTCCTAACTAACAACTGGGATCAGCCTAGTGCTGTCCTAGTCCCTAAGTCCCTGGTTTTAAATGTCCAAGCAAATAGCCACACAGGCTTTGTCTCACCGCACAAGGGTTCACTCTCTCCAGGAAGTCCACACAGGTCTGCTTCCAGGCATGAGCTAACCCCTAATGAAGCTGGGAGTTCTTATAGAGGCCTAAATGAGCTGACAAGCTTCAGCTGGTCTCATCAACTCCCTGTCTGCACGACGCCCCACACTCTCCCTAGAGGTATGAGTCATCCATGAGCCCACTATCCTCAGCTGGGCTTATACAACTCTCCACCTAGTTGTATAAGTCGGCGTAAAGCCTGAATCTGGGCGAAATATATCTACCCCCCTGGATGCAACCAGGTGACTTTACCTTCCTGCTGTCACATACCCCCCCCCTCTTGTTTTAACCTCGGGGTTGGAACACCAGCAATCAGGCATTCATGTACTCGAGACAAAGCATCCACATTCCCCATTTGAACGCCAGGGCGATGCTTTACTGTGAAGTTGAATTCCTGGAGGGCCAGGAACCACCTATTCACTCTTCTATTTGTTTCCGTGTTTTGAGCCATCCACTTTAACGGAGCGTGATCCGTAACCATGTCAAAGTGCCTACCTAGCAGGTAGTACCGAAGGGAATCTAGAGCCCACTTCACCGCTAAACACTCCTTTTCAACGGTGGCGTAATTTACCTCATGGGACTTCAACTTCCTGCTGAGGTAAATGACTGGGTGCTCTTCCCCGTTCCAGACCTGGGACAATACTGCTCCTAACCCCACATCTGACGCATCACTTTGTACGACAAAGTCTTTAGAGAAGTCGGGTGAGTACAACACTGGCTGGCTACATAAGGCTTGTTTCAAGAATTGGAATGCTGCCTCAGCCTCGGGGGTCCATTTAATCATGACCGACCCTTTCCCCTTCGTCAGGTTGGTTAGGGGCACAGCCTTAGAAGCAAAGTGGGGAATGAATCGCCGATAATACCCAGCGATTCCCAGAAAGGCTCGTACCTGCTTCTTGCTGTTGGGACGTGGCCAACTCTGGATGGCCTCGACTTTGTTGAGTTGGGGTTTTATTACTCCCCTCCCAATGGTGTACCCAAGATATTTGGCCTCCTCCTGCCCAATGGTACACTTCTTGGGGTTAGCCGTAAACCCCGCTTCCCGAACAGAGTCCAGGACTGCTTGCACTTTTGGCAGATGTGAGGCCCAATCTGTGCTATGGACAATTACGTCATCCAGGTAAGCCGCAGCATACTTCCGATGGGGCCTCAGCATCTGGTCCATTTTCCGCTGGAATGTGGCCGGCGCATTCTGTAACCCGAACGGCATTCTTTTATATTGGAACGCCCCGTCTGGGGTTACAAATGCGGTTTTCTCTTTGGCCGACTTGGCCAGGGGGATTTGCCAATACCCTTTTGTGAGGTCAAGAGTCATCATGTATCGGGCTGTTCCCAGCCGGTCGATCAACTCATCTATACGTGGCATGGGGTAGGTGTCAAATTTTGTAACTTTGTTCAACTGACGAAAATCGTTACAAAATCGCCAGCTCCCATCCGGTTTAGGCACCAACACAATGGGACTAGACCAATCACTTTGGGACTCCTCTATCACCCCTAAGTTCAGCATTTTCTGTACTTCCTCCCGTATTGCCTCCCGTCGGGCCTCTGGGATCCGATAGGGTTTTAACTTCACCCTTTCACCGGGCGGGGTAATAATGTCATGCTCTACCCCAGATGTTTGTCCCGGCAGCTCAGAGAATACCTCCTTGTTGCGAAGCACAAACTCCTTAACCTCCTGTTGTTGGGGTTGTGACAAGGTGGCTGCGATTCCAACCTCAGGAATCACGCAACCAGTTTGAGCTGGTGACCAAGTGTCTGCGACTAGGGACTCTCTATCCCTCCAGGCTTTCAACAGATTAACGTGATAGATCTGTTCGGGCTTTCGCCTTCCTGGTTGTCTGACCTTGTAATTCACTTCGCTCACTTTTTCCATTATCTCGTAGGGGCCTTGCCATTTGGCAAGGAATTTACTTTCAACCGTAGGGACCAGTACCAGTATCCTATCCCCCGGGGAAAAGGTACGGGTCTTGGCTCCACGGTTGTACACTCTCTGCTGTGCTAACTGCGCTTGGGCCAAATGTTCCTTCACGATGGGCATTACCTGTGCAATTCGGTCTTGCATCAGGGCGACATGCTCAATCACACTCCTGTGGGGAGAACTCTCACTTTCCCAAGTTTCCTTGGCAATATCCAACAGCCCTCTTGGGTGTCTCCCATACAGTGACTCAAAGGGGGAGAATCCCGTAGAGGATTGGGGCACCTCCCTAATAGCAAACATCAAATAAGGAAGTAGACAGTCCCAATCCTTTCCATCTCTATCCACCACTTTCTTCAACATTTGTTTTAGGGTTTTGTTGAATCTTTCAACCAGCCCATCGGTTTGGGGGTGATACACAGATGTACGTAATTGCGTCACTTTGAACAATTTACATAGCTCCTTCATAACCCGGGACAGAAAGGGTGTACCTTGGTCCGTAAGCAGTTCTTTACAAATACCCACCCGGCTAAACACAAGAGATAGCTCTTTGGCTATGGTTTTGGCCGAGGTATTTCGGAGAGGGATCGCTTCTGGATAACGGGTGGCATAGTCCATTATAACTAATATGTACTGATGCCCCCTAGCGGACTTGATTATAGGACCTACCAAATCCATGGCGATCCTCTCAAACGGGACCTCAATGATGGGTAGAGGGACCAGCGGGCTACGGAAATGTGGCATCGGGGCCGACCTCTGACACACAGGGCAGGAGGAACAATAATTTTCTATGTCCTTCATCACCCCCGGCCAATAGAATCTCTGTAATACCCTCTCTCGGGTTTTCTCTGTCCCCAGATGACCTCCAAGAATGTGCCCATGGGCCAACTCCAACACCAACTTCCTGTACGGTTTGGGCACCACAAGCTGCTCAACGGTTTCTTCTGCCCTTTTTGCCACCCGATACAGTAGGTCCTTCTCTACGCTGAAGTATGGGTAAGTGCAGGTATTATCTGGGTTCACTAACTCGCCATCTATTTTCACTACGTTTTCCCGTGCCTTTATTAGGGCGGGGTCTTTCAACTGTTCTTTGGCAAAGTTTTCCCTGTGAACCTCAAGATCAGAAAACTCCACAGACGGTAGGTTTTCGTCTGAGGAGGTGGGCTCCTCTCCAGTTTCTTGAGTCTCCCCTGCCAATACTGACAAGGGAAATTCCGGAGAGTCCTCACCACTCTCAGGGGAGTTCTGGCTATCACATTCCTGGTACATAGGGGCACCAGTGGGGGGCTCAGGATCATCCCACAGTTCCCAGAACTTCGGAAAATCCCTTCCCACAATGGCGTCATGCGGTAACTGAGATACTAAGCCCACTGGATGAGAGAGGGTACCTTTGGGGGTCTCGAAACACACTGTAGTCACTGGATACTCTCGGGTGTCCCCATGCACACAAATAACAGCTACCTTGCTATTCCCAGAGACCTCTGTTTTAACTAACTCAGCCTTTATCAGGGTCACAAGGCTACCTGAATCCAGCAATACCACAACATTTCTACCATTAACACACATTTTGCATAAATGTTTCTCAGTTCCTCGAATGGCAGTGCATGCGACTGTCGCACACAGCGACTGACGTCTGCCCGTCAGAAAGTCACACTGCATGGGTTCCTCCACAACCGGGCAATTTGCTGCAATATGTCCCGCTTGCCGGCAGCGGTAGCAAACGATCCTTCTTGCCGCCTCTTGAGCCGCTGATTTCCCAGGCTGTTCTCGCCAAACTTGGGGTAGAGCTCCCACCCTCTCACTCTCTCCACCCTTACCCCTTGGAATCATCTTATCCGCCCCTGGGGATGGTCTGGTCTTAGGGTGGAAAGTCCGAGTGTCTCTGGAAGAGACCGTCAGGTTCTCTGTAGCCAAGTATTTCTCCACACGATCCACAAGACCATCGGCCGTCTCTGGGTCTCCATGGCTTACCCACTTTTGGATGGCAGTAGGAAGAGCTCTCAAAAACCGATCCATTACAACACGTTCCACAATCTTTGGTGCGGACAAAGTCTCTGGCTGTAGCCACTTTCTGCTCAGGTGAATGAGATCATACATTTGAGACCTGGGGGGTTTTCCAAGCTGGAAAGTCCAGTTATGCACACGCTGAGCCCGGACAGCCAGGGTGACACCCAGCCTTGCCAATATTTCAGCTTTTAGCATCACATAGTCTTTTGCTTGGTTAGGCTCTAGGTCATAGTAAGCTTTCTGCGATTCACCAGTTAACAGAGGAGCCACCAGTCCAGCCCACTGCTCCTCAGGCCACTTTTCTCTTTCAGCGGTCCTTTCAAATGTGGTCAAAAATACCTCTGGATCATCCTCTCCAGTCATTTTTGTCAATAAACGACTCACCCCAAAGGACGCGGTATTAGTGGGACGGCTTTCCTCACTGGTCTGCGGACGTTGCTGCATTACTGCTTCCATCTGTTGTTGTAGTCTCTGCTCTTGCTTCTGCAACAGGTCTATGAAGCGGGCCTCAGATTGCTGCTGGGCTTGTTGCTGAGCCTCCAGACTCTGTTGCAAAGTTGCGTTTGTCTGCTGCTGGGCTGCAAGGCTCTGTTGATGAGCTTGCTGCTGGGCTGCGAAGTTCTGTTGTTGAGCTGCAAGGCTCTGTTGATGAGCTGTAAGGCTCTTTTGCAAACCTGCATTTGTCTGCTGTTGATTGGCATTTGCTAGAGCCAGCTGTTTCAGTATCTCCTCCATGCTGGCTTAAAAAAACTGCCACTGGTTCTCCACCAACTGTGAGGGGGTTAGCTCGGCAGCGGGTGTGTGTGACCCCCGGGATGGGTTCCCCACACAAAAACAGGCCCAGCAGACGGAGGTTGTGGTTTTCAAAATCAAAAAGGTGCGGTTTATTTTCTATTTACAGTGACAAAAACACAGCAAAGCAAAAGAAACATAAACAAAATAAATCCTGGTCAATTTGACCTCTGACTAAACATACAGGTTTCTTAACTAACAACTGGGATCAGCCTAGTGCTGTCCTAGTCCCTAAGTCCCTGGTTTTAAATGTCCAAGCAAATAGCCACACAGGCTTTGTCTCACCGCACAAGGGTTCACTCTCTCCAGGAAGTCCACACAGGTCTGCTTCCCGGCATGAGCTAACCCCTAATGAAGCTGGGAGTTCTTATAGAGGCCTAAATGAGCTGACAAGCTTCAGCTGGTCTCATCAACTCCCTGTCTGCACGACGCCCCACACTCTCCCTAGAGGTATGAGTCATCCATGAGCCCACTATCCTCAGCTGGGCTTATACAACTCTCCACCTAGTTGTATAAGTCGGCGTAAAGCCTGAATCTGGGCGAAATATATCTACCCCCCTGGATGCAACCAGGTGACTTTACCTTCCTGCTGTCACACTACCTATAGTTTTCTGTCCCTAGAAAAAATGTTTTTTTAAAGCACACTATAGCACAAGGAGAATTTCCCTCACTGTCCTTCCCTGTCCCTAGAAACAAGGATTATCACAGTGAAAGAAACTGACACTCTTCCTACCTATAGTTTTCTGTCCCTAGAAAAAATGTTTTTTTAAAGCACACTATAGCACAAGGAGAATTTCCCTCACTGTCCTTCCCTGTCCCTAGAAACAAGGATTATCACAGTGAAAGAAACTGACACTCTTCCTACCTATAGTTTTCTGTCCCTAGAAAAAATGTTTTTTTAAAGCACACTATAGCACAAGGAGAATTTCCCTCACTGTCCTTCCCTGTCCCTAGAAACAAGGATTATCACAGTGAAAGAAACTGACACTCTTCCTACCTATAGTTTTCTGTCCCTAGAAAAAATGTTTTTTTAAAGCACACTATAGCACAAGGAGAATTTCCCTCACTGTCCTTCCCTGTCCCTAGAAACAAGGATTATCACAGTGAAAGAAACTGACACTCTTCCTACCTATAGTTTTCTGTCCCTAGAAAAAATGTTTTTTTAAAGCACACTATAGCACAAGGAGAATTTCCCTCACTGTCCTTCCCTGTCCCTAGAAACAAGGATTATCACAGTGAAAGAAACTGACACTCTTCCTACCTATAGTTTTCTGTCCCTAGAAAAAATGTTTTTTTAAAGCACACTATAGCACAAGGAGAATTTCCCTCACTGTCCTTCCCTGTCCCTAGAAACAAGGATTATCACAGTGAAAGAAACTGACACTCTTCCTACCTATAGTTTTCTGTCCCTAGAAAAAATGTTTTTTTAAAGCACACTATAGCACAAGGAGAATTTCCCTCACTGTCCTTCCCTGTCCCTAGAAACAAGGATTATCACAGTGAAAGAAACTGACACTCTTCCTACCTATAGTTTTCTGTCCCTAGAAAAAATGTTTTTTTAAAGCACACTATAGCACAAGGAGAATTTCCCTCACTGTCCTTCCCTGTCCCTAGAAACAAGGATTATCACAGTGAAAGAAACTGACACTCTTCCTACCTATAGTTTTCTGTCCCTAGAAAAAATGTTTTTTTAAAGCAAACTATAGCACAAGGAGAATTTCCCTCACTGTCCTTCCCTGTCCCTAGAAACAAGGATTATCACAGTGAAAGAAACTGACACTCTTCCTACCTATAGTTTTCTGTCCCTAGAAAAAATTTTTTTTTAAAGCACACTATAGCACAAGGAGAATTTCCCTCACTGTCCTTCCCTGTCCCTAGAAACAAGGATTATCACAGTGAAAGAAACTGACACTCTTCCTACCTATAGTTTTCTGTCCCTAGAAAAAATGTTTTTTTAAAGCACACTATAGCACAAGGAGAATTTCCCTCACTGTCCTTCCCTGTCCCTAGAAACAAGGATTATCACAGTGAAAGAAACTGACACTCTTCCTACTGTGAGGGGGTTAGCTCGGCAGCGGGTGTGTGTGACCCCCGGGATGGGCTCCCCACACAAAACAGGCCCAGCAAACGGAGGTTGTGGTTTTCAAAATCAAAAAAAGGTGCGGTTTATTTTCTATTTACAGTGACAAAACACAGCAAAGCAAAAGAAACATAACCAAAATAAATCCTGGTCAAGTTGACCTCTGACTAAACATACAGGTTTCCTAACTAACAACTGGGATCAGCCTAGTGCTGTCCTAGTCCCTAAGTCCCTGGTTTAGTAAAAGTCCAAACAAATAGCCACACAGGCTTTGCCTCACCGCACAGGGGTTCACTCTCCCTAGACAGTCCACACAGGTCTGGTTCCAGGCATGAGCTAACATCTAATGAAGCTGGGAGTTCTTATAGAGGCCTAAATGAGCTGACAAGGTTCAGCTGGTCTCCTCATCTCTGTCTGCACGACGCCCCACACTCTCCCTAGAGGTATGAGTCATCCATGAGCCCACTAGCCTTATACAACTCTCCACCTAGTTGTATAAGTCGGCGTAAAGCCTGAATCTGGGCGAAATATATCTACCCCCCTGGATGCAACCAGGTGACTTTACCTTCCTGCTGTCACACTACCTATAGTTTTCTGTCCCTAGAAAAAATGTTTTTTTAAAGCACACTATAGCACAAGGAGAATTTCCCTCACTGTCCTTCCCTGTCCCTAGAAACAAGGATTATCACAGTGAAAGAAACTGACACTCTTCCTACCTATAGTTTTCTGTCCCTAGAAAAAATGTTTTTTTAAAGCACACTATAGCACAAGGAGAATTTCCCTCACTGTCCTTCCCTGTCCCTAGAAACAAGGATTATCACAGTGAAAGAAACTGACACTCTTCCTACTGTGAGGGGGTTAACTCGGTAGCGGGTGTGTGTGACCCCCTGGTTGGGCTCCCCACACAAAAACAGGGCCAGCAGACGGAGGTTGTGGTTTTCAAAATCAAAAGGTGCGGTTTATTTCTCTATGTACAGTGACAAAAACACAGCAAAGCCAAAAAGAAACATAAACAAAATAAATCCTGGTCAGTTTGACCTCTGACTAAACATGCAGGTTTCCTAAACTAACAACTGGGATCAGCCTGGTGCTGTCCTAGTCCCTAAGTCCCTGGTTTAGTAAAAGTCCAAACAAATAGCCACACAGGCTTTGCCTCACCGCACAGGGGTTCACTCTCCCTAGACAGTCCACACAGGTCTGGGTCCAGGCATGAGCTAACATCTAATGAAGCTGGGAGTTTTTATAGAGGCCTTAAATGAACTGACAGGCTTCAGCTGGTCTCATCAACTCCCTGCCTGCACGACGCCCAGCCCTCTCCCTAGAGGTATGAGTCATCCATGAGCCCACTAGCCTCAGCTGGGCTTCATCAACTCCCTCCCTAGTTGTATAAGTCAGCATAAAGCCTGAATCTGGGAGAAATATATCTACCCCCCTGGATGCAACCAGGTGACTTTACCTTCCTGCTGTCACATACCCCCCCTCTTGTTTTAACCTTGGGGTTGGAACACCAGCAATCAGGCATTCATGTACTCGAGACAAAGCATCCACATTCCCCATTTGAACGCCAGGGCGATGCTTTACTGTGAAGTTGAATTCCTGTAGGGCCAGGAACCACCTATTCACTCTTCTATTTGTCTCCTTGTTTTGAGCCATCCACTTTAACGGAGCGTGATCCGTAACCATGTCAAAGTGCCTACCTAGCAGATAGTACCGAAGGGAATCTAGAGCCCACTTCACCGCTAAACACTCCTTTTCAACCGTGGCGTAATTTACCTCATGGGACTTCAACTTCCTGCTGAGGTAAATGACTGGGTGCTCTTCCCCGTTCCAGACCTGGGACAATACTGCTCCTAACCCCACATCTGACGCATCACTTTGTACGACAAAGTCTTTAGAGAAGTCGGGTGAGTACAACACTGGCTGGCTACATAAGGCTTGTTTCAAGAATTGGAATGCTGCCTCAGCCTCGGGGGTCCATTTAATCATGACCGACCCTTTCCCTTTCGTCAGTTTGGTTAGGGGCACAGCCTTAGAAGCAAAGTGGGGAATGAAGCGCCGATAATAACCCGCGATTCCCAGAAAGGCCCGTACCTGCTTCTTGCTGTTGGGACGTGGCCAACTCTGGATGGCCTCGACTTTGTTGAGTTGGGGTTTTATCACTCCCCTGCCAATGGTGTACCCAAGATATTTGGCCTCCTCCTGCCCAATGGTACACTTCTTGGGGTTAGCCGTAAACCCCGCTTCCCGGATAGAGTCTAGGACTGCTTGCACTTTTGGCAGATGTGAGGCCCAATCTGTGCTATGGACAATTACGTCATCCAGGTAAGCCGCAGCATACTTCCGATGGGGCCTCAGTATCTGGTCCATTTTCCGCTGGAATGTGGCCGGCGCATTCTGTAACCCGAACGGCATTCTCTTATATTGGAACGCCCCGTCTGGGGTTACAAAGGCGGTTTTCTCTTTGGCCGACTTGGCCAGGGGAATTTGCCAATACCCTTTTGTGAGGTCAAGAGTCGTCATGTATCGGGCTGTTCCCAGCCGGTCGATCAACTCATCTATACGTGGCATGGGGTAGGTGTCAAATTTTGTAACTTTGTTCAACTGACGAAAATCGTTACAAAATCGCCAGCTCCCATCCGGTTTAGGCACCAACACAATGGGACTAGACCAATCACTTTGGGACTCCTCTATCACCCCTAAGTTCAGCATTTTCTGTACTTCCTCCCGTATTGCCTCCCGTCGGGCCTCTGGGATCCGATAGGGTTTTAACTTCACCCTTTCACCGGGCGGGGTAATAATATCATGCTCTACCCCAGATGTTTGTCCCGGCAGCTCAGAGAACACCTCCTTGTTGCGAAGCACAAACTCCTTAACCTCCTGTTGTTGGGGTTGTGACAAGGTGGCTGCTATTCCAACCTCCGGAATCACGCAACCAGTTTGAGCTGGTGACCAAGTTTCTGCGACTAGGGACTCTCTATCCCTCCAGGCTTTCAACAGATTAACATGATATATCTGTTCGGGCTTTCGCCTTCCTGGTTGTCTGACCTTGTAATTCACTTCGCTCACTTTTTCCATTATCTCGTAGGGGCCTTGCTATTTGGCAAGGAATTTACTTTCAACCGTAGGGACAAGTACCAATATCCTATCCCCCGGGGAAAAGGTACGGGTCTTTGCTCCACGGTTGTACACTCTCTGCTGTGCCAACTGCGCTTGGGCCAAATGTTCCTTCACGATGGGCATTACCTGTGCAATTCGATCTTGCATCAGGGCGACATGCTCAATCACACTCCTGTGGGGAGAACTCTCACTTTCCCAAGTTTCCTTGGCAATATCCAACAGCCCTCTTGGGTGTCTCCCATACAGTAACTCAAAGGGGGAGAATCCCGTAGAGGATTGGGGCACCTCCCTAATAGCAAACATCAAATAAGGAAGTAGACAGTCCCAATCCTTTCCATCTCTATCCACCACTTTCTTCAACATTTGTTTTAGGGTTTTGTTGAATCTTTCAACCAGCCCATCGGTTTGGGGGTGATACACAGATGTACGCAATTGCGTCACTTTGAACAATTTACACAGCTCTTTCATAACCCGGGACATAAAGGGTGTACCTTGGTCCGTAAGCAGTTCTTTACAAATACCCACCCGGCTAAAAACAAGAGATAGCTCTTTGGCTATGGTTTTGGCCGAGGTATTTCTGAGAGGGATCGCTTCTGGATAACGGGTGGCATAGTCCATTATAACCAATATGTACTGGTGCCCCCTAGCGGACTTGATTATAGGACCTACCAAATCCATTGCGATTCTCTCAAACGGGACCTCAATGATGGGTAGAGGGACCAGCGGGCTACGGAAATGTGGCATCGGGGCCGACCTCTGACACACAGGGCAGGAGGAACAATAATTTTCTATGTCCTTCATCACCCCAGGCCAATAGAATCTCTGTAATACCCTCTCTCGGGTTTTCTCTGTCCCCAGATGACCTCCAAGAATGTGCCCATGGGCCAACTCCAACACCAACTTCCTGTAAGGTTTGGGCACCACAAGCTGCTCAACGGTTTCTTCTGCCCTTTTTGCCACCCGATACAGTAGGTCCTTCTCTACGCTGGAGTATGGGTAAGTGCAGGTATTATCTGGGTTCACTAACTCGCCATCTATTTCCACTACGTTTTCCCGTGCCTTTATTAGGGCGGGGTCTTTTAACTGTTCTGTGGCAAAATTTTCCCTGTGAACCTCCAGATCAGAAAACTCCACAGACGGTAGGTTTTCGTCTGAGGAGGTGGGCTCCTCTCCAGTTTCTTGAGTCTCCCCTGCCAATACTGACAAGGGAAATTCTGGAGAGTCCTCACCACTCTCAGAGGAGTTCTGGCTATCACATTCCTGGTACATAGGGGCACCAGTGGGGGGCTCAGGATCATCCCACAGTTCTCAGAACTTCGGAAAATCCCTTCCCACAATGGCATCATGCGGTAATTGAGATTCTAACCCCACTGGATGAGAGAGGGTACCTTTGGGGGTCTCGAAACACACTGTAGTCACTGGATACTCTCGGGTGTCCCCATGCACACAAATAACAGCTACCTTGCTATTCCCAGAGACCTCTGTTTTAACTAATTCAGCCTTTATCAGGGTCACAAGGCTACCTGAATCCAGTAATACCACAACATTTCTACCATTAATACACATTTTGCATAAATGTTTCTCAGTTCCCCGAATGGCAGTGCATGCGACTGTCGCACACAGCGACTGACGTCTGTCCATCAGAAAGTCACATTGCATGGGTTCCTCCACAACCGGGCAATTTGCTGCAATATGTCCCGCTTGCCGGCAGCGGTAGCAAACAATCCATTTGGCTGCCTCTTGAGCCCCTGACTTCCCAGGCTGTTCTCGCCAAACTTTGGGTAGAGCTCCCACCCTCTCACTCTCTCCACCCTCACCCCTTGGAATCCTCTTATCCGCCCCTGGGGATGGTCTGGTCTTAGGGTGGAAAGTCCGAGAGTCTCTGGAAGAGGCCGTCAGGTTCTCTGTAGCCAAGTATCTCTCTACACGATCCACAAGTTTACCGGCCGTTTCTGGGTCTCCATGGCTTACCCACTTTTGAATGGCGGTAGGAAGAGCTCTCAAGAAACGATCCATCACAACACGTTCCACAATCTCCGGTGCGGACAAAGTCTCTGGCTGTAGCCACTTCCTGCTCAGGTGAATGAGATCATACATTTGAGACCTGGGGGGTTTTCCAAGCTGGAAAGTCCAGTTATGCACACGCTGAGCCCGGACAGCCAGGGTGACACCCAGCCTTGCCAATATTTCAGCTTTTAGCATCACATAGTCTTTTGCTTGGTCAGGCTCTAGGTCATAGTAAGCCTTCTGCGATTCACCAGTTAACAGAGGAGCCACCAGTCCAGCCCACTGCTCCTCAGGCCACTTTTCTCTTTCAGCAGTCCTTTCAAATGTGGTCAAAAATACCTCTGGATCATCCTCTCCAGTCATTTTTGTCAATAAACGACTCACCCCAAAGGACGCGGTATTAGTGGGACGGCTTTCCTCACTGGTCTGCGGACGTTGCTGCATTACTGCTTCCATTTGTTGTAGTCTCTGCTCTTGCTTCTGTAACAGGTCTATGAAGCGGGCCTCAGATTGCTGCTGGGCTTGTTGATGAGCTTGCTGCTGGGCTGCAAGGCTCCTTTGCAAACCTGCATTTGTCTGCTGTTGATTGGCATTTGCTAGAGCCAGCTGTTTCAGTATCTCCTCCATGCTGGCTTAAAAAAAACTGCCTGCATTCTCCACCAACTGTGAGGGGGTTAACTCGGTAGTGGGTGTGTGTGACCCCCTGGTTGGGCTCCCCACACAAAAACAGGGCCAGCAGATGGAGGTTGTGGTTTTCAAAATCAAAAGGTGCGGTTTATTTCTCTATGTACAGTGACAAAAACACAGCAAAGCCAAAAAGAAACATAAACAAAATAAATCCTGGTCAGTTTGACCTCTGACTAAACATGCAGGTTTCCTAAACTAACAACTGGGATCAGCCTGGTGCTGTCCTAGTCCCTAAGTCCCTGGTTTAGTAAAAGTCCAAACAAATAGCCACACAGGCTTTGCCTCACCGCACAGGGGTTCACTCTCCCTAGACAGTCCACACAGGTCTGGGTCCAGGCATGAGCTAACATCTAATGAAGCTGGGAGTTTTTATAGAGGCCTTAAACGAACTGACAGGCTTCAGCTGGTCTCATCAACTCCCTGCCTGCACGACGCCCAGCCCTCTCCCTAGAGGTATGAGTCATCCATGAGCCCACTAGCCTCAGCTGGGCTTCATCAACTCCCTCCCTAGTTGTATAAGTCAGCATAAAGCCTGAATCTGGGAGAAATATATCTACCCCCCTGGATGCAACCAGGTGACTTTACCTTCCTGCTGTCACACTACCTATAGTTTTCTGTCCCTAGAAAAAATGTTTTTTTAATGCACACTATAGCACAAGGAGAATTTCCCTCACTGTCCTTCCCTGTCCCTAGAAACAAGGATTATCACAGTGAAAGAAACTGACACTCTTCCTACCTATAATTTTCTGTCCCTAGAAAAAATGTTTTTTTAAAGCACACTATAGCACAAGGAGAATTTCCCTCACTGTCCTTCCCTGTCCCTAGAAACAAGGATTATCACAGTGAAAGAAACTGACACTCTTCCTACCTATAGTTTTCTGTCCCTAGAAAAAATGTTTTTTTAGAGCACACTATAGCACAAGGAGAATTTCCCTCACTGTCCTTCCCTGTCCCTAGAAACAAGGATTATCACAGTGAAAGAAACTGACACTCTTCCTACCTATAGTTTTCTGTCCCTAGAAAAAATGTTTTTTTAAAGCACACTATAGCACAAGGAGAATGTCCCTCACTGTCCTTCCCTGTCCCTAGAAACAAGGATTATCACAGTGAAAGAAACTGACACTCTTCCTACCTATAGTTTTCTGTCCCTAGAAAAAATGTTTTTTTAAAGCACACTATAGCACAAGGAGAATTTCCCTCACTGTCCTTCCCTGTCCCTAGAAACAAGGATTATCACAGTGAAAGAAACTGACACTCTTCCTACCTATAGTTTTCTGTCCCTAGAAAAAATGTTTTTTTAAAGCACACTATAGCACAAGGAGAATTTCCCTCACTGTCCTTCCCTGTCCCTAGAAACAAGGATTATCACAGTGAAAGAAACTGACACTCTTCCTACCTATAGTTTTCTGTCCCTAGAAAAAATGTTTTTTTAAAGCACACTATAGCACAAGGAGAATTTCCCTCACTGTCCTTCCCTGTCCCTAGAAACAAGGATTATCACAGTGAAAGAAACTGACACTCTTCCTACCTATAGTTTTCTGTCCCTAGAAAAAATGTTTTTTTAAAGCACACTATAGCACAAGGAGAATTTCCCTCACTGTCCTTCCCTGTCCCTAGAAACAAGGATTATCACAGTGAAAGAAACTGACACTCTTCCTACCTATAGTTTTCTGTCCCTAGAAAAAATGTTTTTTTAAAGCACACTATAGCACAAGGAGAATTTCCCTCACTGTCCTTCCCTGTCCCTAGAAACAAGGATTATCACAGTGAAAGAAACTGACACTCTTCCTACCTATAGTTTTCTGTCCCTAGAAAAAAATGTTTTTTTAAAGCACACTATAGCACAAGGAGAATTTCCCTCACTGTCCTTCCCTGTCCCTAGAAACAAGGATTCGCACAGTAAAACACACTGACACTCTCCCTACCTATAGTTTTCTGTCCCTAGAAAAAATGTTTTTTTAAAGCACACTATAGCACAAGGAGAATTTCCCTCACTGTCCTTCCCTGTCCCTAGAAACAAGGATTCGCACAGTAAAACACACTGACACTCTCCCTACCTATAGTTTTCTGTCCCTAGAAAAAATGTTTTTTTAAAGCACACTATAGCACAAGGAGAATTTCCCTCACTGTCCTTCCCTGTCCCTAGAAACAAGGATTCGCACAGTAAAACACACTGACACTCTCCCTACCTATAGTTTTCTGTCCCTAGAAAAAATGTTTTTTTAAAGCACACTATAGCACAAGGAGAATTTCCCTCACTGTCCTTCCCTGTCCCTAGAAACAAGGATTCGCACAGTAAAACACACTGACACTCTCCCTACCTATCCTTCTCTTTCCCTAAACTAAAGGAATCCAGGTTAAGCAAGAAAAAATAAATGTCACTGTCCCTGCCTATGCTTCTCTTTCCCTGCTCCGGAACACACTACACTAGGCCGCCGTGCTGGCGGCCTTTTATAGTGTGGGGCGTGTACTAAACACCCTCAGCAATAATTGGCCACAGGCATCCTGCCTGTGGCCAATCATTGCTCTCCTCGCTGCCGGCGCTGTGATTGGCCAAGCATGCGGGGTCACAGTGCATGCTTGGCCAATCACAGCGCCTGGATGACACTGCGATGGCGTAGTGCATTGTTGGCCGTTCGCGTCACTCGAATTAGGCGCGAACGGCCCAAATCGTTCGATCTTCGTCGAACGATCGAACAGCCGATGTTCGAGTCGAACGTATGTTCGACTCGAACACCGAGCTCATCCCTAATCTGCAGTGATTTTGCATTCTCCTTTAGGTCTCCCACAGGACATTTACCATGGCAGCCTGAGGCTGTTGGATCATTTTAAAGAAGGACATTACAACTGCTGATCTACTCTTGCTCTTTTGCGCAATAAAATAGTGATCAATCATAATTGCAGTTATGTATGTGTAGCGGGGTATTCCCCTATATTGGGAAGAAACTACATTACCCATAACCCCATTCTTGTGATGTTCCACCGCAGAGACTCATGGGAGGGGTTATAAAAGGAGGAGGCGAGGCCGGGCTCGGCCTCTTTGGGGACACGAGACTTCGCAGACGGATCCTCCTGTGCGGATGTGTCGGAGTGCAAGGCCTGAAGCCTGAGGCTTTGCTCTGCACCAAAGAGCCTTCCACCCTCCCCTCTGCGAGCCTTGGTGGCATCTGACTTTGTGAGCTACAGCCTTGTCGGATCGGGGGCCCGATCGTTGGAGAGATCGAGTGTGTGTGACACGACCGGTGGAGGTTTCCCGGACTGGATCCGTAGTCCGGCGGGTGAGAGGGCGTAAGCCCAGCTAAGATACTGTTGCTGTATATAGGCCTATAGACTGCCGTGGCCTACAAGTTATTTTCATACCCCTTGGATTACAAAGTTATACTCTGTTTAAAGTGCACCACCATTACAGACCTGCCGGTGAAGAAAGAAGGACTAAGTTAAATATTAGAACCAGGCCTGGTGGGGATTCTAGCGTGTTTGATTACTGCGCCATAGGGCACTTAGTTAACGGTCGCCCGTATGGCTCACCTGTAGCGTGTGTTACTATATAGTGTGTTAGAGTGGCAGGACGCTGCCCTTAGGAGTGATTATCTGGAACTGTGATTACTGTTACCCCTTTATCCATATTGAGAATTAATGAGTAAAACACTTTACCTATTACAATTCATTACTGTGTCCTTGCTTAGTTATTCTATTGCATAGGACATATCATTGATTGTTAGTACTAGCTGTGCCAGAAGGGGGTAGAGCCTATTGCCGGGGGTTGGCGGAGCTGCACTCAGGGCCCAAATCTAATTCTGCGGCCTCCTTAGTTGGAGGTATCGCTACACGTGGGGGTTCTCGTCCGGGATCCTGATGCAGCAAGCGAACGCCAGAAGTGCCGGCATGAGCGGTAGAAGAGTGGTGCAAAGCCGCTAATACAGAGCCAAAACAGTCGATAGCCATTAGTCTCCCTGGCGAGAAATGGTCAAGTGAGACGGTAGAGGAACTGATGAGTTCAGTGTCCCCAGATCACACACCGTGGGTGATAGACATGAAGACAGACCCAAACATCTCATATCAATACGCATTAGTGGAATATTGGGACGGGATGCCAGAGGCCTGTAAGCACAAGTGTCTGCGGACGCCAGACAACAGAACATTTAGGCTGGCGCACGCAATAACTGTAGAAAGGGAACCATCCCCTACGGGATCGCCACAGGCTGCGGCCCGAACTACACCTGAAAGAGAAGACAGGGCGACACCCCCGGTGGCACCTGCATCGGCCACTGCTATATCACCAGAACTGATAAATGCAATAGGGGATTTGCTAGCCAAATGTCAGAAGACAAGTACGGTGCATGTGGAAACTAGCTACCGGAGACTAAAAATATTCTCAGGGAAGCTCCCTGTCCCGGCAGGGGAAGAAGATTTTGATACTTGGGTGGAACAGGCATTACAGGCGGTGGAGGCATGGGAGGTGCCGGAGGCACAGAAGAGGCAGCGAGTGTTAGAAAGCCTTAAAGGTGCAGCAGCAGAAGCAGTGAAAAGTTTCCGGTTTGGGAATGCAGGGTGCACGGCGCAGGATTGTCTAGCTATGCTGCAGGAAGAGTTTGGTCAATTAGACAAGGTGACAGAGACGGTCTACCAGTTTGAACACACTTTCCAAAAACCGGAGGAGAAACTTTCCGAGTATGTCAGAAGGCTAAACAGGCTGCTGTGCAAGATTGTGTTAAAGAAAGGGATGAAGCCCCAAGATGCCGATGCGGCAAGAATGAAGCAAGTCTTAAAGGGAGCGCTACACTCCGATCCAGTCTGGCTGCACCTGAAAACCTTGGGAGGAGGAATGTTGCTGACTTATGCTGATTTAATAAAAATTATCAGAGATGAGGAGGCGCTGCAACAGGACCAGCAGAAGGATAAGACAATTGTTGTACCCACACAGGTGCTGGTCAATCCAGTAATGACCCCTGAAAGAGAGGCGGAGATAGACACCCTAAAAACTCAGATGTCCAAGGTGTTAGAGATATTGACCTCTCTGATAACAAAAGACACAGAGTGTCCCAAGAAGAAGGAAAGTCCAAGGAAGGAATTGTTCCCGATTGCCTCAGCACCCGAACCTTTACAAGAATGGGGAGATATAGTCTGCTTCAACTGTGGGGGAGTTGGCCACATTGCAGCCACATGTTCTAGTCCGAAGAAGAAGAGACCAGACAACCGCAAGCCGGCAGGAAACTCCAGAGGGCCCCGGTGAAGGAGTCAACCGGGTGCCCACCATCTTCAGTAAACTCCAAGCTGAATGCGAAGAAAAACAAAAAGAGAGATAGAACACCAAAGGGGAAACGCAATACCCCTCAACAAAGCTATACTCCAAGAAGAAGGGGGGAGACCCCTCAGGAGAGGCACGGCACCCCCCAAAGGGGGTGCCCACCCAAGAAAAATAATAGTACGCCTCAGCGGGTTCCTACACCCATTAAAAGGAGGGAGGTCAGTGCATACCAGGCTCAAGAAAGGTTCAAGTCCAAAGGGAATAGGACAAGAGAGAGTCCAAAGGGAAAAGGTCTGAAGAAGGCGGCTCCTGCCGGACCATATCCAGAGAAGCTGGTAGGCCCATCCCCTATAGTGCCCATTCAAGTGGAGGGAGTCTACACCAGGGGCCTCCTGGATACCGGGGCACAAGTGACCCTACTATACCGGGACTTCTACGACAGGCACCTGAGTCATCTGCCTATCCAGAAGATAGAGGAGCTGGAAATATGGGGAATTGGAACCCAGAGTTTCCCTTACGACGGCTACCTTCCCATCCAAATGACCTTTGACCCATCCGTGGCTGGGAAGGCCGAAGTGTTTGACACCCTGGCAGTTGTGTGTCCTAGGCCGCCTGGAGCCAACAAGAATTCCCTTATAATAGGGACAAACACGGACCTGGTCCGAAGACTCCTGACCCCTCTCGTGACACAAGAAAGACAAGCAGCTACCAAGATCCATCCCATGCTGAAGACAGCCTACCAACGGCTGGTCCAAGAGCGGGAGACCCCTGGAGAGGAGATAGGGAAGGTGTGGAGACTTGGAAGAGAAGGGGTAGTGTTGCAGCCTGGTGAAGTAACCTGTCTCAGGGCCACTGTGAAGCTTACTTGGGAGCAGCCTGGTCCCTTTGTCATGCTGGAGTCAGACCCAAGGGGTGAGTCCTCAGGCCTGGAGGTGATACCGGAAGTGATTCCGCTGAAGGTCCTGAAGAAGGCCCATTATAGAGTTCCAGTGAGTGTTAGGAATACTACCAAAGACCCCATGGACATCCCAGCCAGAATGTTGCTAGGCCAGGTGAGCCCGGCGGCCCCTGTTACCCTGTCAGAAGTGAAGAGGACAGGTGAAGAAGGGGATGTTTGGGAGAAGCTGACCATGGAAAACCCGAATCTGTCCAGGGCTTGGAAAGAGAGAGCCAAGGCCCAGTTGAATAGATGGGAGAAGATCTTCTCTAAGGATGAGTTTGATGTGGGGTGTGCAAGGAGTGCCACCCATCGGATCCGCCTCCAGGAAGATAAGCCCTTCCGAGAGAGGGTCAGGCGGGTCCCGCTAGCAGATCTGGAGGATCTGAGGGAACAACTTGCAGAACTCAAGAGGACTGGTGTGATACGGGAGTCCAGAAGCCCCTATGCCTCTCCCATAGTGGTGGTCGAAAGAAGAATGGATCATTGAGGCTCTGTATAGACTACAGGACTCTCAACAGGAGAACCATACCTGACCAATACACCACTCCGAGGATAGAGGATGCCCTACAGAGCTTGTCTGGAGCCAAATGGTTCAGCGTTATGGATCTCAAGAGTGGGTACTATCAGATTCCGATGCACCCAGCAGACAAGGAGAAGACAGCTTTCATAACCCCAGTGGGGTTCTTTGAATTTGAACGGATGCCCCAAGGTCTGTCTGGAGCCCAAGCTACTTTCCAACGCCTCATGGAGAAGACAGTAGGGGACATGAACTTGATCGAAGTCCTTGTATACCTAGACGATGTCATTGTCTTTGGGAGAACCTTGGAGGAACATGAAGAGAGGCTGGAGAAAGTGTTGAGAAGACTCAGTGAGGAAGGACTTAAGCTTTCGCCTGAGAAGTGTCGGTTCTACCAGTCTTCTGTGAACTATCTGGGGCACATAGTATCTGAAGAAGGGGTGGCCACAGACCCTGAGAAATTGGAGGCAGTTACCTCCTGGCCACAGCCCACCACAGTAACAGAACTCAGATCCTTCTTGGGCTTCTGCTCCTACTACAGGAGGTTTGTGGAGGGATTTGCCCGAATTGCTAGACCATTGAATGAGTTGCTCAAGACTGAAGGAGAGGAGGATGGATCGGGGCCCAGGAGGCCAGGAGAGTCCATCAGAGATCAGTGGAATCAGAAGTGTGAAGAGGCTTTCCAGGAATTGAAGAGGAGCCTGACCACTGCACCAGTCTTGGCCTATGCAGACCCAACCAAACCCTATGAACTGCACGTGGATGCTAGTCATGACGGTCTGGGAGGAGTACTCTACCAAGAACATGAGGGGCAATTGCGGCCTGTTGCCTATGTGAGTAGGAGCCTGACCCCCTCTGAGAAGAACTACCCCACTCACAAGCTGGAGTTCCTGGCCCTCAAGTGGGCGGTAGTAGACAAGCTCAAAGACTACCTGTATGGAGCAGAGTTCACTGTGAAGACCGACAACAACCCCCTTACCTACCTGTTCACCACGGCCAAGCTGGATGCCACTGGACACAGGTGGCTGGCCGCACTGTCTGGATTCAACTTCAGCCTTAAGTATAGACCAGGAGTGGGGAATCGAGACGCAGACGCCCTGTCCAGAAGATCTCATTCCCCAACCATTGAAATAGAAGATTGGACCCAAGTGGCACCGGACGGGGTGCAGGCCCTTTGTCAAGGAGCTGCATTCCAAGCCCGAGGATGCTCCAGAGCAGAGGAAATAGGAGTTACCACGGTGGGAGTCCCCAAACACTACTGTGGAGTAGCTCAATTGGAAGAGGACAACCTACCAAGACTGTCCAAGAAGGAATTGAGGTGTGACCAATTGGAAGACCCCATGGGGAGATTGGTCCCGGAGGCCTTGAAAAATCAGGATCCAAACATACTCATGCGTCAACCTTCAAAAGAAGCTCGCCTACTGAGGAAGGAGTGGGATAGGTTGCAGTTACATCAGGGAGTGGTCTACCAAAGGGGCCCCTCTGATGACTCAGAAGATAAGTGGCAGATGTTCCTCCCAGAGAAACATCGGGAGACTGTTCTGATGGCCTTGCATGACAATCATGGCCACCTAGGGGCTGAAAGGACCTTTCAACTTGTCAGAAGTCGGTTCTATTGGCCCTGCATGAGGGCAGAGGTAGAGGAGTACTGCCACTCATGTGCGCGATGCATCCAGAGGAAGACTTTGCCTCATCAAGCTGCCCCAATGGGCCATCTACAGAGCCAAGGGCCCATGGACCTGGTGTGCATTGATTTTCTCTGCCTCGAACTAGACATGTGCACACTGAAATATTTCATTTCGGAATTTCGTTTTCGTCCAAAAAATAAATTTATTTAGTTACTCCCGAAATTAGTTTTTATTTATTTCGTTTTTCGTTAGAAATTGCATTCGTCCGAAAATCTGAATTAATTAAGGTCGAATCTGTCATTGAAGGCTTATGGTGTCTGTCGAATGTTCAAAGAAGATTCGACGGAGCAGCGAAACTGTACGACTCTGCAATCATACATTTCCGGTCGAATGTTCCGCCCACAAGCAGTGATCTTTTCTCTCTATGTCGAATCTTTTCTCTCTATAATGTCGAATCTTTTCTCTCTATAATGTCGAATCTTTTCTCTCTATAATGTCGAATCTTTTCTCTCCTATGTCGAATCTTTTCTCTCTATAATGTCAAATCTTTTCTCTCCTATGTCGAATCTTTTCTCTCCTATGTCGAATCTTTCCTCTCCTATGTCGAATCTTTCCTCTCCTATGTCGAATCTTTCCTCTCCTATGTCGAATCTTTCCTCTCCTATGTCGAATCTTTTCTCTCCTATGTCGAATCTTTTCTCTCTATAATGTCAAATCTTTTCTCTCCTATGTCGAATCTTTTCTCTCCTATGTCGAATCTTTCCTCTCCTATGTCGAATCTTTCCTCTCCTATGTCGAATCTTTCCTCTCCTATGTCGAATCTTTCCTCTCCTATGTCGAATCTTTTCTCTCTATAATGTCGAATCTTTTCTCTCCTATGTAAAATAATCTTGGACTAATAGAGTTAAGGTTAGGCACATTCGACCACAGGTTCGATAGACACAGATTGTTATTGTCAGCGTCACGTCGAATCTCCTATCTATATCGAACTGTTGTAGCAACGAAAACGAAAATAAAGCATTTGTTTATGTCGGATCTTTCGGTTTTCGGATTCTGTGCTTTCGTTTTCGTTTGTTAAAACGATAACGAAAATAGCTGAAATTCGGACGAAAATGCATTCGGACGAAAACGAATGCACATGTCTACCTCGAACCCGACCTGAGTGGACTAGGAAATGTTCTGGTGATAACCGACCATTTCACCCGATATGTCCAGGCCTTCCCCACCAAAGATCAGAAGGCCTCCACCGTGGCCAAGGTACTTATGGAGAAGTATTTTGTCCATTATGGGCTGCCACAGAGACTCCATTCAGACCAAGGGAGGGACTTCGAGAGTAAGCTGATCCGGAAGCTCTTGGATTCGTTGGGAATTAAGAAGACTCGAACTACACCTTACCATCCTCAGGGAGATGCTCAGCCGGAAAGGTTCAACCGAACCTTGCTCAACATGTTGGGGACTCTGGAAAGCGAGAAAAAGCAACATTGGAGCAAACACATAGCAGCCATAGTACATGCTTACAACTGCACCATCAGTGATGCTACAGGCTATTCCCCATATCGACTCATGTTTGGGAGAGAAGCGAGACTACCGGTGGACCTGGCTTTTGGCACCTCACTGGACCATTCCTCAGTCACCTCCCACAAAGGATATGTGGACAGGCTCAGACACAGCCTGAAAGTAGCATATGAACAAGCTCAAGCGGCCTCAGATCAAAGGGGAGCTCGGAATAAAAGAAATTACGACTTGAAGGTCCGGGTACAAGACCTACAGCCCGGGGATCGAGTACTGTTGCGCAATCTGGGAGTCCCCGGAAAGCACAAACTTGCAGACAGATGGAGATCTGAACCCTATGTCATCTGCAGGAAGTTGCCGGGCCTACCTGTCTACAAGGTGAAGCCAGAGGGAAAGGTAGGCCCACTGAAGACATGGCATCGAAACCACCTGCTCCCACTTGCGGAGGCAGTTAGAATACCTTCCGTGGGAGACTCCCCTGCACCGGCCTCTATCTTGGATACTCCTAGGCCGCACACTCGGTCACAGACCTCCCGAGCTGGAAATGGAGAAGCCTCCCAACTTAGTGGAGATGAAGAAGGAGAGCTTGATTGGCTGTGGTCTTCCCCAACTCCAGGAACTTCTATCATAGATCTTCCAGTCACCCAAGATACCACAGATGAAACACTGAACCCAGAGGCTACAGAATTCATCCCTTTCAGTCCTTCAGCAGATTACTGGGAAGATGCCCATGATAGTTTCTCCGAGGAAGAGGAGCCTGTGGTGCCAGAGCCAGAGATTCCAGGAGAGCAAAGAGCTCGAAGAGTCATTCGACCTCCTAAGAAGCTGACCTACCCCCAGATGGGGAACAGTTCGGAAGACTCTGTGGTCACTGCTAGGAGAAATGCTGAGATTCCGGATCCCTCCACTGTCCATTTGGTGGAGGTCAACCCCAGCTCACTCTCTGGCACAGTTAGGCAGGTCACCCATGATAATGTGACCTGTGGGCAAGGGAATTCAACCCCTCAGTTATGGTGGGAATCCCCTATCCCAACATCGTTTTCAGAATTGTCCAATGTTGTATATAGTTGTTGCTAAAATTTATCTTTGGGGACCAAAGAGTTTAAGTGGGGGGAGTGTGTAGCGGGGTATTTCCCTATATTGGGAAGAAACTACATTACCCATAACCCCATTCTTGTGATGTTCCACCGCAGAGACTCATGGGAGGGGTTATAAAAGGAGGAGGCTCGGCCGGGCTCGGCCTCTTTGGGGACACGAGACTTCGCAGACGGATCCTCCTGTGCGGATGTGTCGGAGTGCAAGGCCTGAAGCCTGAGGCTTTGCTCTGCACCAAAGAGCCTTCCACCCTCCCCTCTGCGAGCCTGGGTGGCATCTGACTTTGTGAGCTACAGCCTTGTCGGATCGGGGGCCCGATCGTTGGAGAGATCGAGTGTGTGTGACACGACCGGTGGAGGTTTCCCGGACTGGATCCGTAGTCCGGCGGGTGAGAGGGCGTAAGCCCAGCTAAGATACTGTTGCTGTATATAGGCCTATAGACTGCCGTGGCCTACAAGTTATTTTCATACCCCTTGGATTACAAAGTTATACTCTGTTTAAAGTGCACCACCATTACAGACCTGCCGGTGAAGAAAGAAGGACTAAGTTAAATATTAGAACCAGGCCTGGTGGGGATTCTAGCGTGTTTGATTACTGCGCCATAGGGCACTTAGTTAACGGTCGCCCGTATGGCGCACCTGTAGCGTGTGTTACTATATAGTGTGTTAGAGTGGCAGGACGCTGCCCTTAGGAGTGATTATCTGGAACTGTGATTACTGTTACCCCTTTATCCATATTGAGAATTAATGAGTAAAACACTTTACCTATTACAATTCATTACTGTGTCCTTGCTTAGTTATTCTATTGCATAGGACATATCATTGATTGTTAGTACTAGCTGTGCCAGAAGGGGGTAGAGCCTATTGCCGGGGGTTGGCGGAGCTGCACTCAGGGCCCAAATCTAATTCTGCGGCCTCCTTAGTTGGAGGTATCACTACATATGTATGTGACTTTCTGTAAATATAATCACTTATTGATTGGATTTCTTGAAGCTTCAATAACTACTTCTCTTGAAAAAATAGCACAAGTTTCCATAGATCTAGGTAAGTTTGCAATTCTTTGGAATACTGACTTCTAACAACAATAAAAACCTCAATCAAATTCACACGTCTGCAAATACATACCACTTCAATGTAACAGTTCTAGCTAGGTTTGCATAATGAAAATAAACTATTTTCAAGTATGCAATGCAGTATCATTTTAAAAGCATACCTAGGAATAGGTCCTACAGATTTTTAGAAGTTTATTTTAGTAGTCTATATGTGACAGGGTTTTTCTTTCAGGTAAACTGCCCCAAAATTTCCTCCTATGACCTCTGTTGCTTGGTATGGCTCTTGTACTGAGAATCCTAAGGGTCATACAAGTTGCTATGACCCTAGAGATTCTCAATACAAGAGCCTCACCGTACAAATGAAAGCCTCCACATCGAAAAAAAGGACAATTCAGACTCATCCATCTTGTTGAGAGTGCATACAGTGATTGTAAAGGCTTTTTAAATAACAAACATGTTATACCTACCTCCTCTGTGCAGTTGGTTTTGTACAGAGCAGCCTGGATCTCCCTCTTCTCGGGTCCCTCTTTGCTTCTCCTATCCCCTCCCTCCTTTGAGTGCCCCTCAGCCAGCAGCTTGCTACAGGGGGCACCCAAGCCAAGTCAGAGCTGTATCCATTCAGACACAGAGCCCCAACCTGGTCCCACCCCCTCTCTCCCCTGATTGCCTGACTGACTTTGATTGACAGCCGTGGGAGCCAATGGCGCCGCTGCTCAGTCTCAGCCAATCGGGAGGAGTGTCCTGGATGGCTGAGAAGATCGTGTACATCGCTGGAGAGAGATGGGGCTCGGGTAGGTCATTAGGGGGGTGCTGGGGCGGCTGCTACACACAGAAGGTTTTTTATCCTAATGAATAGAATGCATTAAGATAAAAAAACTTCTGCTTTTACAACTCCTTTAAGTTGTAGGCATAATGACGAGGATGATACGTGGCTTTATACAAGGCTTTATTAATGAGTGCCTTCCAGGCTGGAACAGCAGGGGGAGTAGACTTTTTCCAGGAAAGAACTATCAGCTTCCTAGCATAGTAAAACAATAATGTCAAAAGGGTACGAATTAGCTTTTTAGGGGCCAGGGCATCAACAAGCCCAATGAGCCACACTTCAAAAGCTGGCCTTACAAATAGTGTAGTGACCTCCTCTATGCATTTAGCAACCTCCGCCCAAAACCCTTGAATACTCGCACAGTCCTGTCAGGGAAATGGTCATAGGAGAACTGGCAATAGTGCCAGTACTGGTAATGGACGTTTTCGGCACATTGCCATGCGCACTAGTGCAAGAAGTGCGAACGCGCGTACACACAATGTGACAGATGCGACCACTTAATGGCCCATATAAGACTGCTGCTGAGCCCATCACATTGCTGGATTGTCGTCAGCCTTCCTGTGTTCCTGAGCCTCTGTACCCTTGCTGTTTTTATTTCCCGTTGTGACCCGGCTTGTTCCTGACCTGTCTGATCTGCTCTCCTGGTTTGACCCTCTGGCTGGCTTTACCGACTTGTTACCTTCTCCAGTGCCTGACCCCTGCTTGTTCCACGGACTTTGCCTCAGTTATCTGTTCTTGCCTGCCTCCTGTTACCATACCTTTGGTTTGCCTCTGTTTCTGCAACCTGCCTGTTGGATCTACGGTGTTTGACCTTCAGCCTGGCTTCCACTGCTGCTCTTTGTGCCCACCTTGCCAAGTGTCACCAAGGATTCTGAGAGACTTCAGCTCAGCGGTGTTCCTGTGTCCTCCAGTGTTCTCCAGGCTAACACCAGCTCTTCTCTCCTGGATCCCTCTGGCAACCTGTGCTTCTCTGTGCACTACACCCTCTGTACCCAACCTCAGAGGTGTCTGCACTCAGCCGCAAGGGGAGCCCTCTTGGCATCTCGGCCTCCAAACCAGGTATGTGACAGTCCCAAAGAATTTGTTTGCCTTGGGTGAATTGCACCACCAACCACTGGGCGGGAAATATCCTAGCCAATCTGCCTCCCAAGGTGCAAGAATCCTATGAAGTAAACAATTGCTTATATATAATGGACAGGACCTAAGCTAAAGAATCGTCTCTGAGTAGAGACTCCAATTCTCCCTAGTAGCAGTGCCGAAATGAGTAGTATAGGCATGTTTAAGTTGTAGGTAACACAACAAATATGTATTAGGGACCTTTCACACAGGCTTTGCGATCAGGTCTGCCTGTCAGTTTTTCAGGCGGACCCGATTGGACGCTCCATTCAGCCCCATGGAGCTGTGAATGTCAGCGGTGACATGTCCGCCAACATTCGCAAATATCCGATCCGATCCTGTCCGTAAAATCCAGATGGTTAAAAACCCTATTTTTCATCTGTCTGGAGAATCGGCACGGATGAAAACGGACAGGCGGTCCGTATTCATCCGCTCTCCAAAGAGGGACGGCGGGGCTTTGACAGGTCCATCTCCGCACAGTGAGCGGAGACGGACCTGTCAGCCACCTGCTTAGCGTGGATCAGCGGATCGATTCCTGCTTCCTGCTTTGCAAAGAGGAATCTGTACACAGACAAGCCCATGTGAAAGGACTCTTAAACCTCGTACACACGATCCGGTTGTTGGCAGACCGAGCATCTGATTTTTGTCTTAAGGGCGTGTGCCAGCATCTTGTCTTGCATACTAACGGTACACAATTGTCGTGTAACAAACACGAATGTAGTGACGTGCTACAAGCAATTTTAGCTCTTGAGCGCCACCCTTTGGGTCCCTTCTGCTAATTTTGTGTTTGGTGAGCATTGATTCCGAGCATGCGTGTTTGTACTTTCGACTTTTGTGTGATGGACTTGTGTACTGACCATACGAAAATCAGACAACCATCTGTTGTCCGCCAAAAATTTACTAGCCTGACATCCAACATTTGTTGGCCGAAAGTTGGACAACAATTGTCAAAAGGAGCGTACTAACCATCATATTTTAGGACAACAGTCTGTCAACAGACAATCCCCTTCCAACAATCGAACCGTGTGTACGAGGCTTAAGGTAATTGATACACAGATATCCTTTAAAGTAGAAATAAAGGGTTATGATCCCTATCAGTATGTTTTTCTTCTTCTTCTTGCCATTGGTGTCCTATTGGGGAGATTTCCCCTTTGCTTTTTGTCCTTCTTGCCACAACAGGAAGTGAGGGAGGGTATGGTGGAAAAAACTGCGCTAGAACCCAAATAGACAATATTGCAAGCTGCCAGCACTCAAACAAAGTGGGAAAGTGGAATAGATAAAATAGTGCGGCGCTATACCAATTGATAATAAGTGATGACACTAAATTGACGTGAATTCACAAAACATCAAATAAAATTATACATGAGACTAATAATTCAATTAAAATCCCAATGGGATGTGTATGATGTGGGTACTTCTATATGAGAGAAAGTCCACAAACCTTAGTGCTAAGGTGAATGTGCCCAAAAATGGACACACCTATAGTGAATAACTCCGGTGAAGAAAAAATAAAATCCGTAGACCGAACTCTAAAGTTCTGTAAGTATGTTCAAAATTATATGGTATAATAGTGAGTATAAACAAACTAATAAAATTTAGAAAAAAGTTCATATGCATTAAACACAATTTGTGAAGGTCTTTCCCATGGAGGACACCAAGATGGCAAAACCAATGTGTTGACTGTTGAACTCAAAACACTTGAAGCAATAGGTAAATAGGGTACTCTTACCGCAACAGGTGGACTCATCTATCATACGACAGTGAGTCTGATAGGCTTGCGGTCTCAACGACCAGGAGCGATGGAACAGGATGCCATGGACGTCTCAAACTGTCCTGAAGAGGATGGTGCAATGGATTGGGGTGCAGGTGCAACACTCCTCCAGCATATAGGCTCCAATCGAATTAAGATGGAAAAAATAAAGACACAAGGGAAGGCTCCCAATGGTACAGGTCAATAAAACCGTATCAGGGGGGGCGTGGCCTGGCGCGCGGCGAGGATGGCAGCACACTAGAGGAGCTCCTCAGCCCACGCGACCATTAGAAGCTCTACACCCGACCACAGGCTCTCAGATGCCGGGCAGAAGGCTGTACTCAACTCCCCGCTCCCACCTGCGCCGCAACACCGGATCGTCCGCTGCGAAAAACATAGCGGACATCTTTAAAACACAACAGTCAGGCCGCAACGGATCTCCGAGATCCAAGATGGCGCCGCCGCAACACGAGGAAGACGACGGTGAGGACTCCCGACCGGCGCCTGTAGACTCTAACAGGGGTAAGCCTGCACCAGACCACCCCTTAACGTTAGCAGATATGTCTGTGATAGCCGCGGACATCAAAGCAACTTTCTCAGCGGCTATCACGGATTTGAAAACGAGCATGATAGTCCTTAATGAAAAAATGGCGGCGGTGGAGCACGCAGGTCAACGCAGGGACAAGGCCATATACAGATTACAGCTTACCACTCAGGCCCAAACGCAGCATTTCATTGACATGAATCGGCATATAGAGGATTTGGACAATAGGGGCAGGAGGTGCAACATTAGGGTGCGGGGGATCCCCGAATCTGTCGAGCATGAACAGATTGTCCCGGCCCTCAGGAGAGTGTTCAATAGTCTATTAGAACGCCAGGAAGATATGGAGATAGACTTTGTACGGGCACATAGGGCTCTTAGACCCAGAAGTTCTGATTCAGCACCCCCAAGAGACATCATATGTTGCCTGCAGAGCTTTGGCCTTAAAGAGGATATTATGCGCAAAGCGCGGAGAAATGACAGGATCATTTTTAATGGTGCGACAATAATGTTGTTTCAGGACCTGTCCCAGATAACTCTGAGAAACAGACGGGCCCTACGTCCCTTGTTGGACCGTCTGAGAGAGAGGGACCTGAAATATTCGTGGCGCTTTCCGTTCGCTTTGACTGTATCTTACAATGGTCACTTGCATATTTTACGTTCTCCAGCAGACCTTCCTGAGTTTTGTGAATCGCTAGATATGGAACATGTAGCCCTCCCTGAATGGTATGCGGAATTTTTACACACTCCTCTGGAGAGGAGCCCTCCCGCCTCTCCCTTCATGTCACCTGACACCAGACTCTCTAAGAAAGCTAAGAAGGGGCGAGGTGGGAGCAGCAGACCCGACACACCGGGCAGACATGCGGGGCCTTCCAGGGACCGAAACGCAGAGTGACACTCCGCAGCATTGTTGGTACTCCCCTACTCCATGTTCATGCTAATTGCTTTACCTTTCCACTTGTGGTGAGACCTCTGTCCACGCTTTGATCAGCTACCATTATTCACCTCACCCCTGTTGCCATGTTGGTAATTACTGTCTGAATTGGGCCCTTCGGGGTAAATAGTCTCCGCCTCCCTAACTTGAATCCAGGCTGGAATCCTCTCCTGACGCACAGATCAATCTGGAATACTGAGGATTGTTTGCGACTTTATACAGCCATTATACCTAATCAACCTCCAGGATCGGCCCCATTGAATTGATTGTCAGAGTTTGACCTTAGACCCCTCTTTTTTTTTTTTTTTTATACTTTGTCAGCCGCAAGGTCTACCTTCTCATCCCAAGAGATGTAGCCTTGCTCCCTAAGGGGTTTGCGTCTGCGACGCCCAGATCTTCCGACCTCTATTGATTGCTTCAACTCTCTTGCAGACTTATTGTGGAAGATTCTGGGTGCACCTGGACCTCCTTTTTCCGCTAATGGGGATCCGCATGTACATTGATAATATATATGCCTATAAGTCTTTGCTCAGCGGGCCAGAAGGGGTTTACAACTACACTTATCCCGGAGGCTCTCTTTTCTGTGAACGGTTGTTTACTGTTTATTGTTTTTTGTTCATTTCTTGCCTAAGAAAATTTAGTTACACCATGGTCGGGTGTACAATACATTGAAATGTTTAATATGTTTTCTCTAACTTGGTTGTGTGGGCGGTAACTGGGAAGACCCTTTCATTTTCTCGGGTCTCCCTTGGCATCGCTCCTTTGGGTGGGCTGTCGTCGGGTCGTGTGTCTCCCAACGACCCCACAGAGAGCTCCTTGCTCCCCCTTTTGGGAAGCAGGGATCTCTACTATAAATTGGCAACTATCCCTTCCTGGGGGGGGGGTTTTGACTGCTCAGGAAGTGGGACGATTTCTACGCCATCTTCTTATTGTGTCTTTCTTTTTGACCTTCTGTTTCTTCATAAATCTTTATTTCTCCCTTCTCTCTTTCCCCCCCTCCCCCCCCTTTTTTTTTTTTTCTCCCCAAAAAGTATTTTCTAGAAGTGTTGTTGGATTGTTGTCTTAGTTTTCAAACACGGATACTAATCCCTACGGTATAGTCTTAATTTTGATTTATTGCAGAGTGCTCCTAGGGACACCTCCTTTTGACCCCCCTCATGGCGTACTCTTCCCTGGGGCGACGCCCCACGGTGATATCGCATAACATCAGGGGCCTAAACATCCCAGAACGCCGCTCCACTCTTATGAAGGAACTAAAGAAAGGTAGGCCCCATTTTGTATTTCTTCAGGAGACCCATTTCAAAACACGCCAGATACCGAGACTCACAGATTCATATTTTACTAGAGCAATCCACGCCACGAATGATGAATCTAAGTCCAAAGGGGTTTCCATACTGATCAGTAGAGACGCCTCTTTTGAGCTGTCTGAACAACTCTGTGATACGCAAGGTAGATTTATATTCCTGAAGGGGACATATGCAGGCACACCTGTAACACTTGCAAACGTGTACTTTCCAAATAAGGAACATGTTAAATTCTGTCAGAAAATAGTCAGGGAACTCAAGGGGTTTGCAGCTGGTTGCACGATTCTTGGGGGGGATTTTAATGTGCCTCTGAATCCCCTCTTGGATACGTCCAATGGCAAGACATGTATCTCTTATAAGATCCTCAAGAAGTTTAAATCGTTATTGCAATCCTTACAATTGATAGACACTTGGCGCTTCCTTGACCCGGACGGCCGCGATTACACCCACTTTTCTGTTCCCCATTCAAGATATGCCAGATTGGACTATCTGTTCATAACACAGAGGGATCTTCCCAGGGTTTCGGGGGCACATATAGGTCTTCAGACGATCTCTGATCATTCCCCTGTATCCCTTTCGCTAGACATGTCACGTCTGACCACACAACAACCCTCTTGGCGCCTGAACGCCTCGCTATTAACTGACCCAGATCTACTACCGAAAATCTCAGCTGAACTGACAAACTTTTTTAAAACTAATATCACCCCAGGGATGGATCCTTTGATTGTATGGGAGGCTCACAAATGCACTATTAGAGGGATGTTGATTGCGATGGGTTCTAAGCGCAAGAAAGAAAGGGAGGCCACCATTCAGACTCTGATTACGACGATCAATTCCTTAGAGACCCAACACAAGCAAACTTTGTCGATAGACTCTGCTACTCGGCTGTTAGAGACTAGGCGGGAATTACAGTTGTTGCTTGACTCTAGAGCGAAGCGCATGCTATTTTTCAAAAAAAAAATTTACTACGAATCTGGGAATAAGACGGGCAGAGTGCTGGCCAGAGCCTTGAAGGATCATGCTTCCTTCAACAATATTGCCGGTATTAGAAACTCAGCGGGGAAACTAGATGTTGCATCAGAGGCGATTGCGGGACATTTTCATGGTTTCTATTCTAAACTCTACAACTTACCCCCCCAACATAAACAGCCACATATGGAAGGAGACAGGACACAGATTATCCAAGACTATTTAGTTAAAAGTGGTCTTCCAGCTATATCAGAGCTTGACTCTATTTCACTGGAATCCCCAATTTCCTCCTTGGACCTCAGACAGGCTATCAAACAGCTCAAAACTGGCAAAAGCCCTGGACCGGATGGGTACTCGGCAATCTACTATAAGACCTTTATAGACACCCTAACGGATCCTCTGAAAGAGGCTCTGAACTCCCTGTCTGGGCCCAAGGAGATCACTCCTGACTTCCTGACCGCACACATAACAGTGATTCCGAAACCAGGAAAGGACCCCGGTGAATGTGCTAACTATAGGCCCATTTCCCTGTTGAATTTGGACGTGAAGTTGTTCGCAAAGGTACTGGCCTTGAGGTTGGGCCCACTTCTGCCAGGGCTAGTTGGTCTGGAGCAGGTGGGCTTCATACCTGGCAGGGAAGCAAAGGATAACGTTACCAAAGCGTTGCTTCTGATTCATGCAACGAAGGTGCGGAGGATCGAAGGCTTTCTCCTCTCCACTGATGCGGAGAAGGCCTTCGATCAGGTGGCATGGGACTTCATGTTGGCAGTGTGTGCCCGAGTAGGCCTGGGTCCGCACATGCTGTCGTGGATTTCAGCATTATATAAGAACCCCTCTGCATACCTAAAAATAAATGGTACTCTATCTAAAAAAGTATCCATCTCTAATGGCACCAGACAGGGATGCCCATTGTCACCCCTGTTGTTTATTCTTTCATTGGAACCTTTCATAAGGACGATCCAGAATAACCCGACGGTCCACGGTTTCCAGATTCAGGATAGGGAGTTTAAAACGGCAGCCTATGCTGATGATCTTTTATTCTTCTTGACCGACCCAACACTGACCGTCCCCAGTCTCTTAAAAGAATTCGCCCAATTTGGCTATTTAGCAAACTTAAAGAAAAATTATTCAAAATCTGAAGCACTCAATATTTCACTCCCAGAAGCTGTACTTTCCCTGACTAAGGCCAACTCCACATTTCGGTGGGATCCCATCGCCCTCCGGTACTTAGGAACATGGCTGACCCCACAACAACAGTCTATTTACGAGGTGAATTACCCCCCCATGCTCAAAACCTGCGAAACAGATCTCAATAACTGGCATCTAGGCACCTTTTCATGGTTTGGTCGCGTGGCCATCATCAAGATGGTGGTCCTGCCTAAATTTCTATACCTGATGCGCACCATACCGACCAAGATCCCTCCGAAATTCTTTAAAGCACTAAACTCCATCATTCTGAAATTTTTATGGCTCCACAAGAAACCAAGGGTGAAATTAACTACTCTGATGATGCCTAAAGAAGCAGGTGGGATTAATCTACCAAATTTTAAAAACTATTATTACGCAGCACATATAGCTAGGGTCATCGATTGGCACTGTCACGACGACACAAAAGATTGGGTTAAGTTGGAAGCGATCTTGAGCGCGTTCCAGCTCATGCACTCACCATGGATTCCAGGGTCGGGCCTTTTCTCCAGTCAAAAAAGCTGCCCGATCACACATAATACATTAGACATTCTGAGAACACTAGTTAAAAAGAAGGGGACAAATATCACCACGATCCCCAGCCCTCTGACCCCGCTGAAAGACAACCCTGACTTCTCCCCGGGTATTCATAACCCCATGCTCCATTCAGCAACGACTGGTATCTCCTTACGAATGGGTGAATGCTTTCTAGGTACTAAGGTTAGAAACTGGACATCCCTTAGGACTGATTGCGACTTACCCCACCTAAAACAGTGGACTTATTTTCAGATCCGAAGTTACTTGGGTAAGTTTAGAAACTCTCCAGATCTTTACAGACCTCTGACCGAGATGGAAGAGGCCTGTCATAACAAAACCCCAGTATTTAAGGCCACCTCTCTAGCATATTCCTGGTTGCAAAACCGGGGAGATGTGGGGGAGAGTGTACATAGGAGAGAGTGGTCCCGAGACCTAAACAAGGAGATATCGGATAAACAATGGAAATATGCAAGCATCTTGGCACACAAATGCTCCATAAGTACTAACTTACAGGAAACCAGCTATAAGTTACTGACACGGTGGTATCACACGCCTGTAAGACTGCACAGATGGGATAGCCAAAAACCTGAGATATGTTGGAGATGTCAAAAGGAAAGGGGTACGTTGGTTCACATTTGGTGGCATTGTGCACTGATCACCAGCTACTGGTCAGAAGTGCGGACACTGATTAAACAGATCACTGAAACTAAGCTAAATTTAGATGCTGCATGTTGCCTGCTGCATATTTCCAGTTTTTCACTTAAGAGATACAAACACTCCCTGACAAAACACCTTTTGAATGCGGCCAAGTCCCTAATTCCCTTGTATTGGAACTCGTCTCGAGTCCCATCCATTTCTGAATGGCTAAATAAAGTAGGGGAAATAGCCACCATGGAAGACACCCTGGCCCAGGATGGTGATAATGCGAAGAAGTTCCACGACATCTGGCTACCGTGGTTTGATTTTAAATATTCTCGGGAATATTCACATGAGGGTAGGAACACGCCCTCCTAAGACTGTTCGTTACAATAACCCTTCCTGCGGCTGGCCCTTAGAAGCTGACCGCCTTTTGAGACCAATCCGTCTACCCTTCGTAATAAACGTAATACTCCCACTTTTTTTTTTTCTCTCTCCCCTTCTCTCCTCTCCCCCCCCCCCCTGCTTTGATTCGTTTACCCCCTACTTTCTCTTTTTCTTTTCTTAAATCTAAACACTGCTTCAATTGAGATAGCGGATGTTGCAATAATGTTTGCTCAGAAAGTACAGGTTGATATTGCTCTTTGATCCCTTCTAACTAGAAGACACTGTTGCGTTCCTACTTTTCGACTATGTACAGATTAACATTACTTTCTATGAAGTTTGCTCAGAAGACTGGTAGTAATAACGTGTAAAAGCTTTTTTCTTCACTATTCATTCACCTTTCTCTTTGTCAGTCATGACTCACGCCCGTGACTATATCCTGACAGCAGTCTTCAGCTAAACATTGACATTGACTGTTTGCCACAATGTACTGTTTCGATCGCAATGTCTGCAGTTGCATCTGCGTCCTTTGATAAGTGCGCTTCTGTATTGTTTTTATTCTTTCTCTTAATAAAAACTTTGAATGATAAAAAAAACCGTATCAGGGTTTATTTGATAAAAATTGTCATACAAAAACTGACAATGCATAAAAGGTGATCACAAGATAAAAGCAATGTGGGGTGCAGTAATGCAAGCCCAACGCGTTTCGACTCAGAAAGTCATCAACAGGGGCATTATCGCTGGTAGTCATCAGGGTGACCAGAACTAGTGTCCCCATTGGAGGAATTCTCCTCTACTATTATTCTAGGAAAAAACAAAAATTTGGGATTTTCTTTTACTTTCGATGATAATGGTAAACCTGACAAATAGAGAGGGTGAATCTCCCTGATGGGGGCACAGACAGCAGTAAGAACTGACAAGGATTTCTAATTCCTCTCCACTCCAATCTAAAACTGAAAAAAAAAGGTTTATTTTAACTTGTAGATTGTACTCCCAAGGATGTTATAAATACTTTTCAAAAAATAATTGGCACAGCTCTTTCTGTGAGGCATGCAGTATCTCTATGTGTAATATAGTCTGCAGCTAGTGTGAATGACTTGCCGGTGCAAAGTGTTTCCGTGTCCCTGTCCTACACTCAGAAGAAGTGTGAAATGCAATACGTGGTCGTGTATACTATCACAATGACATCTCTGTTTTTAGCTTCTACCCCAGTGATAAATAGTCGTATTACCTTTCTCTGAGCTCTAAATATATTTGGACTGTCAGATAAACGTTGAGTCTGCTAGGTTCACAGTGGAGCGTTGTCTTCTTCATTTGTTTTTTGTGCATATTTTATTTGTACACACCTTTTCTGTATTTTTTTTATTTTCATTTTCCAGCATAAGTGGTTTTGTTTAGGCCAATTAACAGCAGGAGGAAGGGATGGTTGTTAGGTGTGAAAACTGTGTGTTGTGTGTATTTTCTGCTGCTCTAATGGAAAAATTGCCCTTTCCTTCCCCAAAGAAGCTCATGTACTCCTTTGACACGACAAGTGACATTGCATCATTTAGATTCTAACAGGAGCCCCATAGAATAAAACTAAATATTGAAGTGCTTCTGGAAATGCACTTTAAATCGCTCAGATATGATTGGGGCCCTGGAGGCAAAAATTGCATTACAGCAGTCAGTATAATTTCAGAAGCTAGAACATTGTGCATACACACATCAACTATATTGCAATTTCAACCATCTTCAAGCAGATTTTGAAAGCTAAAATGATTGAACAGATCAAAGTAACCTAGCCCCCCCTCCCCCCGAGGTGGGCTGAGGCTACCATTTAACGCAAAGGCTGGTGTTAAGGCAGCACTCCAACCTAAAAGCGACACTTAAAGGGGTTGTAAAGGTTTGTTTTTTATTTTCTAAATAGGTTCCTTTAAGCTAATGCATTGTTGCTTCACTTACCTTTTCCTTTGATTTACCTTCTAAATGTTTGTTTTCTTTGTCTGAATTTCTCACTTCCTGTTTCTCCTCACTGAACTTCACACCATCATCCGAGTGGTGGTTAGTCAGCCAGAACAGCTTACTCAACAGCTTACTGAGGAGGAACAGGAAGTGAGAAATTCAGACAAAGAAAACAAAGAAAAAAAATATTTAGAAGGGAAATCTAAGGAAAATGTAAGTGAACCAACAATGCACGAGCTTAAGAGCCGGTTCACACCAGGGCGACTCAAGTCGCGTCCCACGCTTTTCAATGGAACCGTTCTAAGTAAGAGCGACTCAGGTCGCTCCGACTTAGAAAAAGGTTCCTGTACTACTTTTGGGGGCGACCCAAGGCGACCTGCATTGACTTCTATACAGAAGTCTTATGCAAATCGCCTCGGCGGGCGTCTCAAGTTGTCTTGAGATCGCGCCGCCGAGGTCGCCCCCACAAGTCGTGCCGCGTCGCGCCGCCCTGGTGTGAACCGGGTCTAAAGGAACCTATTTAGAAAATAAAAAACGAACCTTTACAACCCCTTTAAAGACATGATTAACTCCTTGTAAACCATGGCCCACCTTCTGTAACTCTTAACAATGTACACTACAGACAATAGTTCCTCATTACTTCATAACTCTTCTCTATCTTTGATTGTGCAGCATTTCTGAGAAAGTACCGCTGAGCTTGTACTAGACTCCAACAGCCCAGTAACCGGTCACCTCACTCCCATTAACATTGATACGTATATTAAACCTTAAAGTGGTTGTAAACCCGAAAAATACATATTTTTTAAAAATAAACACCTGCAAGACAAGGGCCATAATGAGCTAGTATGACTAGCATACTAGCTCATTATGCATTACTCACCTTAGATCGAAGCCCCCGAAGCCGTCCTCGTCTCCCCCTCCGACCGCAGACATCTCTCCGAAAGATTACTTCCGGGTATCACCGCTCCGGCGCTGTGATTGGCCGGAGCGGCGAAAACGTCACTCCGCGCATGCGCACGGGTGCCATCAAAGCCGGCTCTGACGGTTTTATGAATGGGATTCCCAGTGCACCTGCACCGTTGTCTACGGCGCGCATGCGCCGTAGACAACGATGTATTCCTTTTCGCAAATATCTCCTAAACCGTGTAGGTTTAGGAGATATTGCAAACACCTACAGGTAAGCCTTAATGTAGGCTTACCTGTAGGTGTAACTTCCCCCGAAGGGTTTACAACCATTTTAATACTAAGAAGCTTAATTCTTGTACAACAACATGCTTATTCTCTCTCAAGGCCTCATTCCATCTTTTGTGACGTAGAGGATGGGTCCCTAGGATGCCCCGTGCCACAATGTTGGCCGTATACTGGAGTACCAGTCACTAATGAAGGAACCTAAGCACACAAGCTTCTTCACCACGAGGCCCCTCCATCTCCTATGCCAAGTCACACTGCTTCCTGACCAGCTGGCTTCTTATGCAATTAATACTAGTACTGAAGTCATTGGGAACGGCAGTATAGGCTCCTCCAAATAGCTTCACTGCATGTTGGACATCTGTAGTGCATCTTCTCTTTCTCATGTCATCCCCTGTTAAAAAAAATGGTTCTGTGATATACCAAGCATGCATGCGCCCCCTTAAAGTGATACTAAAGCTTCAATTTTTATTTTTTTTAAATAACAAACATGTCATACTTACCTCCACTGTGCAGCTTGTTTTGCACAGAGTGGTCCCGATCCTCCTCTTCTGGGCTCCCTCTGTGGCTGTCTCGGCTCCTCCCCGCTTCTGATAACCCCCTCTGGGAAGCGCTCTCCCAAGGGGGTTACCTGGCGGACGCGCTCCCGAGTCCTGTATTCAGCGTCCATAGCCGCCGACTACAGGACTCGGCCCGCCCCCCGGAGCGTCAGCATCACACACACAGGTCCCGCCCACCGCGTCTGCAAAAGGAAAATCGCGTGGGGCATGTGAGAGATGAGGATACGTTTTGGCATATAAGTTACCATGGAGACAGGACAATAAGGCCAGACAGTGTAAGTCTCGCCCCCCTGCCTCATGTAAACACTAACACTACATGGGATACGGGGAGCTAGTTAAGGGACAGCATGAATGACCTTCTGTTTTCTCAGAGGTCCATTCGTTCAGGTGAGCGGTTTGCACCTCTGGTGAAGGAGACACTTATATGGATGCAAAGTGATTGTTTTGAGCACCCTATGCACTGCCTAAGGAATCCTCCTCTTCTGTTGTCCTTCACTAGTGATGAGCCGAACACCCCCGGGTTCGGTTCGCACCAGAACCCGCGAACGGACCGAAAGTTCGCACAAACTTTAGAACCCTATTAAATACAATGGATGCGAACGTTCGAAATCTAAAGTGCTAATTATAACGACTATTATGCATGTTATTGTCCTAAAAAGGGTTTGGGAACCCGGGTTCTGCACCAGGGGACATGTATCAATGCAAAAATAAGTTTTAAAAACGTCTGTTTTTCTGGAGCAGTCATTTTAATGATGCATAAAGTGAAAAAAAAAAAGTCAAATATTCCTTTAAATATCGTACCTGGGGGGTGTCTAAAGTATGCCTGTGAAGTGCAACGTGTTTCCCGTGTTTAGAACTGTCCCTGCACAAAATTACATTTCTAAAGGAAAAAAAGCCATTTAAAACTGCTTGCGGCTTTAATGTAATGTCTGATCCCGGTAACATGGATGAAAATCTTTAAGAAAAATGACATAGCTACCCCATCACACCCCCCCCCCTTACCCCAGCCCATTACCAGCCCCTTTGGGTCTTGTATGTATATTAAGGGGAACCCCGCACACAAAATAAAAAAGGCCCTATATACTCTGAACAGCCGTATACAGGCGGTGCATACAAGACAGGGACTGTAGGTTTGTTCTTATGTAGAATCTGTTTGTAATTTTGAACAGGTACATTGTTTAAGTGTAGCTCCAGCCCAAAAATCTATTTTTAAGCTTTTTGGAAAACATAGGGAAGGGTTATCACCCCTGTAACATTTGTTTTGCTGTCTGTGCAGTGTGCACCTGTTCAGAACAGTTCACCTCACTTTCCGTCCTAATGACAACTGTTTTTTGAAAATTTGGGGTTTTTATTGAAACAAGAATTGGTGATAAAGAATCAGTGGAGAGGAGACACTTTTTTTCCCATATGAACTCTTACAGGAGAGAATTTGCCTTCCTAGGGGTAGATTTCCTCTCACTTCCTGTTGTATCCTTCCGTTTGCAAGGAGGAGTCGTTTGTAAGTTGGATGTTTGAAAGTAGGGGCCTGCCGTATATACTCAGCTGAAATTTGCCCCTTACATGTTGGTGTTGCCACAACACTGTGAGCCCTCACAGTTACTCTTGGTGGGCGCATGAATGGGCCCTGCTGTGAATTATTAGATCAAGAATTGTAATTGCATGCCCCTGTTGAACAGGGGCTGAAAAATTGGGCCTTTGGTGGTGGTGGTGGTGTTGACACAACACTGTAAGGCCTCACAGTTAGTCTTGGTGGGCGCAGGAATGGGCCCTGCTGTGAATTATTAGATCAAGAATTGTAATTACATGCCCCTGTTAAACAGGGGCAGAAAAATTGAGCCTTAGGCACTGGTGCCACAACACTGCAACCCCTCACAGATACTGTACTTGGAGCACAGCAATGAGCCCTGTTGCAAAGTATTGCATCAAAAATTGTAATTACACGCCCCTGTTAAACAGGGGCTGAAAAATTGGGCCTTAGCCACTGGTGCTGGTGCCACGACACTGCAACCACTCCCAGATACTCTAGTTGGAGTGCAGGAATGAGCCCTGCTGCAAAGCATTGCATAAAAAATTGTAATAACACACCCCTGTTAAACAGGGGCTGAAAAAATTGGGCCTTAGCCACTGGTGGCGGCACCCAGAAACAAAAATGTTCTTCCAAGCTATCATCGTCAATCGGATCATTGAGGAGGAGGAGGATAGTCAGTCAACATAACAGGACAAACTCTCAGCATCAGCATCAGTCTTGAAGGGATGTGACATTTGAAAATAAATTAGTCTGTTATATCAGCTTCAGGTGTTTGGTAGCTGGTGGTGATCCAAGACTGGTTCATCTTTATGAAGGTCAGTCGATCAACAGAGTCGGTGGACAGGCGCACCCTGTGATCCGTGACAAATCCTCCAGCAGCACTGAATGTGCGTTCTGAAAGAACGCTGGATGCAGGACAGGCCAGTAGCTCAATTGCATACTGTGCAAGCTCTGGCCAGTGATCCATCCTCAAGACCCAGTAAGCCAGAGGATTTTCGGTGGGGGAAGGTGTCCAAGTCTGACCTTGCCCCTAGGTATTCCTGCACCATGTATATCAGACGCTGGCCATGGTTGCTGGAACCGATCATACCTTGGGGCTGCGGACTAAAGAATTGTCTGAACGCTTCGGTCAGACGGCCACCTTCCCCACCGCTCCTTCTTTGACTGACCGAAGCCTCAGCAACTCGTTGTCCAAGACCAGGAGTTTGTAACTTCCCAGTCTCTGGGAACACGTTGCACAGACCTTTCTGCAAGGCCTCCCGGAGTTGTCTCATCCTCTGCTCCCTCTGCGACAGTAAGATAAGGTCCGCAACCTTACCCTTGTACCATGGATCAAGGAGAGTGGCCAGCCAGTAATGGTCCCACTCCTTGATCCGAAGAATACGAGGATCCTTCCGCAGACTTTGCAGGATCAGGGAGGCCATGCAGCGTAGGTTAGTTGAGGCATTCAGTCCGGAGTCCTCTGGGTCACTAAGGATGACATGATCCGCAGCCACCTCCTCCCAGCCACGTACAAGTCCACTGGTTTCTTGGGACTGTAAATCATCCCTAAAAGACTGCTGCTGATGATGCTGAGTGCCAGGCTCCACCTCCATGCTGACACAATCCTCCTCCTCCTCCTCCTCCTCCTCTTCTTCCTGTGCGATGGGTGGGACAGAAGGAACACTGTCTGGGTAAAGGGGGCCTTGAGAGGCAAGGAAGTCCTCCTCTTCCTGCCTCTGTTCTGCCTCAAGTGCCCTGTCCATTATTCCACGCAGCGTATGTTCCAACAGGTGGACAAGAGGTACAGTGTCACTGATGCATGCACTGTTACTGCTCACCATCCTCGTGGCCTCCTCAAATGGTGCCAGGACAGTGCATGCATCCCTGATCATGCCCCACTGGCGTGGTGAAAAAAACCCGAGCTCCCCTGACCCTGTCCTGGTGCCGTAGTCGCACAGGTACTCATTGATGGCCCTCTGCTGCGTGTGCAGCCGCTGCAGCATGGCCAACGTTGAGTTCCACCTGGTGGGCATGTCACATATAAGGCGGTTCTTGGGCAGGTTCAACTCCTTTTGCAGCTAAGCCAGGCGAGCACTGGCATTATAAGATCTGCGGAAATGCACACAGACTTTCCTGGCCTGCCTCAGGACATCCTGTAAGCCCGGGTACCTGCCCAAGAACCTTTGCACCACCAGGTTAAGGACGTGAGCCACACAGGGCACATGGGTCAGTTGTCACTGTCGGAGAGCGGAGAGGAGGTTGGTGCCATTGTCGCAAACCACCATTCCTGGCTTAAGCTGGCGTGGCGTCAACCACCTCTCGGCCTGCCCCTGCAGAGCAGACAGAACCTCTGCCCCAGTGTGGCTCCTGTCCCCCAAACACACCAGCGCAAGCACGGCATGGCATCTTTTTGCCTGCGTACTTGCGTAGCCCCTTGAACGCCTACGGAGCACCGCTGGTTCTGAGGACAAAGCACAGGAAGAGGCCACGGAGGAAGAAGAAGAGGAGGGGGTGGAGGATAGAGGTGTGTCACAACCAGTAGTAGCATTTTGGAGGCGTGGCGGTGGAACAACCTCCAACACTACTGCACCTTGTCCTGCATCCTTCCCAGCTGCCAAAAGAGTGACCCAATGGGCCGTGAAAGAAAGGTAACGTCCCTGTCCATGCCTGCTGGACCATGAGTCAGCGGTAATATGCACCTTACCACTGACCGCCCTGTCCAGCGAGGCCAAGACATTGCCTTCCACATGCCGGTAGAGAGCCGGAATCGCCTTCCGTGAGAAAAAGTGGCGTTTGGGAACCTGCCACTGAGGAACCGCACATTGCACAAACTCACGGAAGGGGGCCGAGTCTACCAACTGAAAAGGCAGCAGTTGAAGCGCTAGCAATTTAGCCAAGCTAGCATTCAACCGCTGGGCATGTGGATGGCTGGGAGTGAACTTCTTTCGACGGTCCAGCAGCTGGGGCAGGGAAATTTGCCTGCTAGAATCAGACGTCGGTGTACTGCTAGCAGAGTGGCCGCAAGTACTTGGCTGTGACACACCTAATTCTACACCTTCATTCCTCTCAGTGCAGGTTTCAGAGAGGACTGAAGGTATAGTGGGGTTGGAGATCCCAGCTGATGCGGTGCAAGGAGAGGTCCGCTTTGTTCTTTGGTGTGGGTCTTTAAGGTAGGCTTGCCAACGAGCTGCATGGCAGGTCAACATATGTCTGGTCAAGCATGTGGTGCCCAAGCGGCTGATGTTTTGGCCACGCTATATACGCTTGAGACATATGTTGCAAACAGCAGCTGTGCGATCTGATGCACTCGCCTCAAAAAAGGCCCACACCAAAGAACTTTTTGAATAACGGGCAGAGGCAGCGCCCTGCACAGGCGGAGCTCTGCGGTGTGATTCCGTCGGTGTGCTGCCCTTACGCTGGCCACCCAAGGGCATCCTGCCTCATTGGAGATGTGCCTCCTCCTCATCCTCCTCCTCCTCCTCCTCTCTCCTATTAGGCACCCACGTGGAGTCAGTGACCTCATTATCCCCTCCCTCCTCATCACTGGAGCCAATCTGGCAGTATGCTGCAGCTGCTGGAACATGACTGCCAGATTGGTGTCCTTCTTGAGCATCCCCTCTCTCTGCTCTCACGCTACTGCCTTCCTCTAGCTGGGTATCATCATCAGACCCTTCAAAACGCTGGGCATCCTCCTGGAGCATGTACCCAACACTGTGCTCAAACAGTTCGGGGGACTCCTCAGGAGGAGGACATGGTGGGTCTAGGGAAGGAGTGACTGATGATGACATTGATACCAGGGAAGAGGACGCTTTGGCAGCTGCTTTGCCAGTACCCTGAGCCTGGGTGAGAGAGGATGAGGAGGATGAGGAGGGCTTGGTCATCCACTCTACCAAGTCTTCGGCATGATGTGGCTCAACATCTCCAGCTGCCGAAAAGAAGGACAAGCGTGTCCCATGGCCATGTGCTGATGACAATGCACCGCGTCCACGACCAGCACTGTTGCCCCCAGACACAGAACCTGCTTGCCCTCTTTTATTGACTCCTGACTGTCTGCCTCTCCTTGTTTGCCTTTCAGACATTCTAATGGCCTGCAGGGAGATGGGAAAACCAGCAATAAGGGCTAGCTTCAGGTGTATACTGTGCAGGAGGCTTAGCAACAATGACACTGACACTGTCCCCTGCCTATCCTTCTCTCTCCCTGCACACAAGGTTTAGCAATATGGTTCACCACACTAGGTTTAGCAAAGATTATGACACTGACACTCTCGACTGCCTATACTTGTCTGTCCCTACACACAAGGTTTAGCAATATGGTTCAGCGCACTAGGTTTAGCAAAGATTATGACACTGACACTCTCGACTGCCTATCCTTGTCTGTCCCTACACACAAGGTTTAGCAATATGGTTCAGCACACTAGGTTTAGCAAAGATTATGACACTGACACTCTCGACTGCCTATCCTTGTCTGTCCCTACACACAAGGTTTAGCAATATGGTTCAGCGCACTAGGTTTAGCAAAGATTATGAGACTGACACTCTCGACTGCCTATCCTTGTCTGTCCCTACATACAAGGTTTAGCAATATGGTTCAGCACACAAGGTTTAGCAAAGAATATGAAACTGACACTCTCCCTGCCTATCCTTGTCTGTCCCTACACACAAGGTTTAGCAATATGGTTCAGCACACTAGGTTTAGCAAAGATTATGACACTGACACTCTCGACTGCCTATCCTTGTCTGTCCCTACAAACAAGGTTTAGCAATATGGTTCAGCACACAAGGTTTAGCAAAGAATATGAAACTGACACTCTCCCTGCCTATCCTTCTCTGTCCCTACAAACAAGGTTTAGCAATATGGTTCAGCACACAAGGTTTAGCAAAGAATATGAAACTGACACTCTCCCTGCCTATCCTTCTCTGTCCCTACAAACAAGTTTTAGCAAAGAATATGACACTGACACTCTCCCTACCTATCCTTCTCAGTCCCTACACACAAGGTTTAGCAAAGAAAAAATATGACACTGTCCCTGCCTATCCTTCTCTTTCCCTGTGCCGGAACACACTACACGAGGCCGCCGCGCTGGCGGCCTTTTATAGTGTGGGGCGTGTACTAAACCCCCTCAGCAATAATTGGCCACAGGCATCCTGCCTGTGGCCAATCATTGCTCTCCTCGCTGCCGGCGCTGTGATTGGCCAAGCATGCAGGGTCACAGTGCATGCTTGGCCAATCACAGCGCCGGGATTACACTGCGATGGCGCAGTGTATTGTGGGCCGTTCGCGTCACTCGAATTTGGCGCGAACGACCCAAATTGTTCGTTGTTCGCCGAACGCGCGAACAACCGATGTTCGAGTCGAACCTATGTTCGACTCGAACACCGAGCTCATCCCTATCCTTCACTATTAACATCCTCTGGCCTCAACTTGTTATATTTTTGGACTTTGTTTATGAGATTTTAGTTTTCTAGCGCTGCACTGCTTTTCATATGTGTTTTATCCAAGGACTTTTATATTGACCTCCAGTGTTTAGCTGCTTTTGTTAGGATTTGGTTTTGCGTTGTCTGATTTTTTCTATTAGATACTAAGTCATGGCCTCATTTAAAGTCCCACTGCTCTTCTTCTATACTACAATACAAAGGTTTAACAACATGCATAAACTTGGAAATGATACAACATTTCAATAAATTAAAAAAAAGAAAATTTTACATCCACCAGCCTTTAGGTAGGTTGCCCACAATCCACTCCATCATTTACTCGATCAAAACCTGTGTTTAAAACCACCTCATAAATACTATAAACATGGTCAACAAAAAGGCTGCCATAAGTTGCACTTTCTTTTTCATTAGGTGATAAAGAAAAATTTCTACACAAATGTACAAACTCCCAAGTAATATACTTCACAACCTCCGGCATGGAAAGCAACATGTTACATAATAAAAGTGAATAAGTAAGAGATCACGTGAAAGTAATTAAACCATAATATGTGGGTCAATGAATATGGCATTTGCTGGCTGGATGCGTGCAAATCATTTCTTGCTCCGGAAAAGTCAAACAATGTGATAGATTGCCGTCTCTGTAAAAGTGAGAAACGTTTCCATCTGCAAACAATTCAGATCTTCTCTGTGTACACATGAAACCTAAAGCGTTACACTTTGTATAAACTGTTATTGCTGGCGCTGCATTATCAAAAGTAACGAAACCTGCAGTTATATTCGGTGTACATCATTGGAGTTAAAGTGGTTGTAAACCCACTTTTTCAACTTGCACCAACAGGTAAGCCTAGATTAAGGCTTACCTGTAGGTGCAAGAAATATCTCCTAAACCTACACGGTTTAGGAGATATTTACTAAAAATAACAGGCGCCGCTGTCTACGGCGCATGCGCGCCGTAGACAACGGCGCATTCATGGGGTTAATCCCATTCACAAAATCGGCTACTTCCCAGCAATCGCTGGGCGTAGCCGATTGTGATGGCTCTCGCGCGCATGCGCAGAGTGACGTCTCCGCCGCTCCGGCCAATCACAGCGCCGGAGCGGCGCTGTGATTGGCTGGTGCGGCGATACCCGGAAGTAACCTTCCGGCTATCGCCGCAGCGATGGATGCGGCTGAAGAGGGAGACGAGGACGGCTTCGGGGGCCCCGATCTAAGGTAAGTGATGCATAATGAGCTATTATGCTAGTCATATTAGCTCATTATGCCTTTCTCTTGCAGGTGGTTATGGAAAAAAATAAAAAATATAGGGTTTACAACCACTTTAAAGCGGTAGTAAATAAAAAAGGGTCCCCTGCAGGTTTATACAATAATGTGCTAGTGTGCATCACATACTAGTAGATTATGACAGACTTACCGTTCAAATGAAGCCTTGCAGCGACATGCTGTCACTGCTGCCGGGGCTTCCATCTTCACCTGGTCATCCTTCTGGGTTTGCAGGTTCCAGCCATTTGAATGGTCGGGGCCACAATGACGTCACTCCCATGCATGTGCATGGAGCACTCTGCATTTCATGGCATTCTGTGTACCCTGCAGAGCTGTCTCCCTTAAATGCAGAGCATCACTGCACATGCACGGGTAAAGCCATTGGCTATTGCCAATGTGAATATCTCCTAAATGGTTCACGTTTAGGAAATATTCATTTAACCACTTAAGGACTGAGCCTCTTTCTGAGATTTGTTGTTTACAAGTTAAAAACATTTTTTTTTTCCTAGAAAATTACTTAGAACCCCAAACATTATACATTTTTATTTTCTAACACCCTAGAGAATAAAATGGCGGTCGTTGCAATACTTTATGTCACACCGTATTTGCGCAGCACTCTTACAATCGCACTTTTTTGGGAAAAAATACACTTTTTTTGATAAAAAAAAAATAAGACAACAGTAAAGTTAGCCCAATTTGTTTTTATATTGTGAAAGATAATGTTACGTCGAGTAAACTGATACCCAACATGTCATGCTTCAAAACTGCACCCGCTTGTGGAATGGCGACAAACTTTTACCCTTAAAAATCTCCCTAGGCGACATTTAAAAAATTTGACAGGTTGCATGTTTTGAGTTACAGAGGAGGTCTAGGGCTAGAATTATTGCTCTCACTCTACCGATTGCGGCAATACCTCACATGTGTGGTTTGAACACCGTTTTCATATTTGAACGCTGCTCAGGTATGCTTTAGCTTCTGCACGCGAGCTCAGCGGAATGTGGCGTGTTTAAATTTTAATTTTATTTATTTTACCTTCTACTTTTATTTTTTACACTGTTCTTTTAAAAAAAAAAATTGTGTCACTTTTATTTCTATTACAAGGAATGTAAATATTCCTTGTAATAGAAAAAAAAAACATGACAGGACCTCATATTTACACTAAAATGCAATAATAAAAAAAAAAAAATGTTGTCATTTGAAATAAAAATGTCCCTTTAAGAGCTATGGGCGGAAGTGAGGTTTTGACGTTGCTTCCGCCCTGCTATGGTATGGAGACGGGTGGGGGCCACCTTCCCCTCACTCATCTCCATACCCAGCCACGAGAAGGACCCGATTGCCTCTCTCGCCACCGATAAAAGGGATCTCGCAGTGAATCCACCGCAGAAACCACTATTATCGTAAACCAGACCGCCCGCTGAAGAAGAGGATACCGGGGTTATGGCAGCTAGCTGCTGCAATAACAAAGATATCCCTCTTCAAACAGCCGACGTATATCAGCGTGCGGTGGTCCGGAAGTGGTTAACCACAGGTAAGCCTTATTGTAAGCATGTCTGTAGGTACACGTTAAGATAGAGTGTTTAATACTGTTTTAATAAATGGTGTATGTGTTGTATTAAAAAGATAGTATTTTTATTTATTTTTGGTATTTATATAGCATCAATATGTTTTGTAGCGCTTTAAGTATTGTAAATTTACATCAGCCACTGCTCTCAAGGAGCTTACAATCTTATGCCGTGTACACACGATCGATTTTCTCGACAGTGAAAACACAGTCGAGAAAATCGATGGGAAAAACGAGGAACGGCTTGTTCCCCTACACACGGCCGTTTTTCCCGTCATTTATTCTCTTGGTCGAGAAAAACGACCGTGTGTAGGCTCCCCGGCAGTGTTTCCCTATGGGAAAACTGCCGCGGAAAAAAATGCCGTGAATCACGACGAGAAAAATTAATTTTGTCGTCGTGATTAATGCCATTTTTCTCGTCGGGAAAAATGACCAAAAGCCCACACACGGTCGTTTTTCTCGTCAAAGAGAATTTTTTTTATTTTTCCCGATGAGAAAAATGGTCGTGTGTACGCGGCATAAGGTTCCAAATACACATGCATACATACATAAACACACATATTAGGACCAATTTAGACAGGGGCTAATTAATCTATTAGTACAGGGATATGCAATTAGCGGACCTCCAGCTGTTGCCAAACTACAAGACCCATGAGGCATAGCGAAACTCTGACAGCATCAAGCATGACACCCAGAGGCAGAGGCATGATGGGACTTGTAGTTTGGCAACAGCTGGAGGTCCGCTAATTGCATATCCCTGTATTAGTATGTCTTTGGAGTGCAGGAGGAAACTGGAGTCCCTGGAAGCAGTAGCGGCTGGTGGTCTTTTGTTTGGGGGGGGCGGCAAACAAACACCCCCCCCCCCCCGCGCTGTTTGCCAGTCCACCAGCACTTACCCGGGCAGGGGGACAGGCTGCGGCAGGCATCTTGCAGCGTCTTCTGTGTCCTCTTCCCTTCTGAGATCACAGCGGCTTCCACCGTGCATCTCCCCCCCCTCCTCCTAGGCATCCAATAGGATCGCCTAACCTTTCAGCCAATCTGGAAATGGGTAACAGACCCGCGCTTCCTGATTGGCGGAGAGGCGAATCAGTGCTAGAAAAGCAAATATTCATTTGCTTTTCTAACAGATCTGGGTGGACTCCGAGCGCAATGCTCTGTGCTCCAAATCAACCCTATTTTGAAGCCTATTAGAGCCTATAACTCTTATCAGGTGCTTCAAAATTACACACCCGCCGCTGTAATTCAGGCGCCCGGCGTCCGAAAAGGAGCCGGACGCCTGGATAGGGGGTGGCAGCGGCAGCCATGGAGAGATTCATGCTGTGCATGAATCTATCCATTATTCATAGAGGGGGTGGCGAGAATAGAGGGGCGGCACCCGTGTGCCCTTAATGCACAGGCCGCCCCTGCCTGGAAGGAAACCCATGAAAGCACAGGGAGAAAATGCAAACTCCATACAGATAGTGTGCTTGTAGGTGGGGTGCAGCATGGTGCAGCAGCAATAATTTATACAGTCAGGTGCAATAGAAAACTTGTACTGAAATAGCACAGCAACTGTTCACAACAAACCTGGCAGGATGGCTGCCCAACCGGGTGCACTCACGGTTTCCAGTAATTTGAAGACAGCAGGTATCAGCCAAACTGACAGCATCTGTAAAGAGATCAGAATGCGGTCTGGCCATCTTGTGCCCAAACAGGAAGATGTCCAAGGAAGTTGCAACCCTGCGCTTTTCCACCTTGTCAGGAACCTTTCCCTGTCCGTATTTTACCAACTTGCAACTGCACGCTAAATCTGGGAGCCAGGGCCTTACATAGGCTCTGCGTGGCCCAAGATGGCTGCTAGAGTCACATGGGTGGGTAGCATCCAATAGAATAGCTTGCCCAGTGACTCAGGAAACCATAGAGGAACCCTGTTTCTCTTGACTTCCTCTCCAACAACAGTGCCGCTGCAGATGAGTGCCACCTGCCTATATGCTGGTTGGGATTCAAATTGAGGACCCCAGTGTTTCAAAGCAGAGGTGCTAACCACTAAACCACTGTGGTGCCTGAGTTATCTATGCTAAGGAAATCAGCTTAACATAAATAAATTGATCAAAGTGTGTTAAAGTTTTTAAAGAACTATATATTCCCTTTAAATTGTAAGCTTTCACACGTAGAGACTTCTGAACCCTCCTGTATTGAATTGCATTGTAACTGTAATTGAATTTGTAAAGTGCTGCGCAAACTGTTAGTGTGATATAAATACTGTATAATAAAATATACAGTGTGTACATGTGGGAAGCCATAGTTGCTTACTCGGGTATTTAGGAGGATATACTTTCTGCTTTGCCAGATACAACAGTTGCTTCACTGCGTTTTCATAATAGTCTATCAGTCAGATGACTCACTGAAAACAATGCACTGCCTGTATGGTTTATATTTTATCTCTAGGTCATTAAATTTGTTTATCTTCCTGCCTCTACAGATTAATCTACAAGCTCCTACATTTAAAGGACAATTGTACCTCTAGAACAGTTGTCCTTACTTACCTTATTTCCCGTTCCAGTCATTTTTACCGTGCAGCCCTGTATACCGTCCCACAGCCTTTGAAACAAAGACTTGTGTACCCAGCCCCATTTATTCCCTTGAGTGAGCTGTATTTAGGGCAGCCTCTGGCTATCCATGTATAGCGGGGTGTTCAATTTAGGTGAGTGTCTGAGTGGTAGTTAGGCTCAGACACATTATTGTTAGGGTTAATGAACCATTTCTGTGCCATGGGAGCTAGTATTGGTGTATAGTTCCCTGGGGCCTACAGGTGGCGCTGTCGCCATAGGTCCGGGTTGAACCACAGTACAAGGTTGTGCCTTTTCTTTTCCCCTCTCGGCAGCAGTATGGCGGGGCGGGGAACCTGCCGTGCCTGTCGGGAGAGGGTATAAAAAGGGGTGGCCATCTTCCACAGGGGGTCGTTCCACGCCCAGGCACCTTCGGCCTATGTGTGTGTGTGTCATCTCCAGGTGCCCTAGGCCCGGAGGCCTGGTTCCTGTTCCATCCCACACACCTTCAGTCTGGGGTGAGGTACTATTTTGGAGGCCCAGAGCCCAGCACCTTTGGCTGGGTTCCACCGGGGATCGAGGACTCCCAGGGTGCCGCCTTGCGAGGGGACCCGGATCTGGGATGAGGAGGCCAGGGAGGTTACCTGTACCGAAGACCCAGCGCAGAGTCGTGGTGACGGTGAGGACCTCTGGTAACTCTCCGGAGGGATGTCTTCTCCTTTACACGGGCCAAGTACTCTTTAGAAGGAAGTTCGCTTACAGTAAGGTGACCAGATTTTTAAAATGAAATCCGGGGACATATATATATTTTTTTTTTACTAGTAATGGCGGCAATCAGCGACTCTCTGCCCGTCGCTGCCGCCGCCCGCCTCACAGCCTGTGAAATCTTACTCTCCGGGCCCCGGCTACTACTGTGTGGGGAGTGGAGGAAGATCACTCCACCAGGGAAGGCAAGGAGATAGGCAGGCGGCTGGCCGGGACTTAAGCCAAGGCAGAAGAACATGCGAGCGGAGCTGAATGGGCACCCGAAACTAAAGAAATATTCCCTCTGCTCCGACCAGCACATGATCATCAGAAAGGGGCACAGATAATGGAATAAATACACCCCCCTAAGCTAGTAGGAGCGGCGGAGCGGGGGGGGGGGTGTAATTAGGATTTTTTTTTTTTATTCTGCACTGACTGTATTTGAAATTGCCCCAGCCCGTTCAAATCCAATCCGGGGACAAAACCAGGGACAGACTTGGTCCGGGGTCAGTGTCCTCAATCCGGGGACTGTCCCCGGAAACCGGGGATGTCTGGTCACCCTAGCTTACAGGTCAGTGGCAGTGGCTCTATTCACCAGGTCAGTGGCAGTGACCTGTTCTCCAAGTCAGTGGCAGTGTCTTCTTATTTACCCGGTCTGTGGCAGAGACCAACCTCACGGTCTGTGGCAGAGATCGTGCGCCAAAACTATTTGTGAAGCCTAAACAGTCAAAGAACCTGATTTAAGTTTGTGCCTGGACCTCCTCCCACCTAAGCTGTCCTGTGTCTTGTTCCAACCTGTCTGCTGTCAAAGAGGCATATTTGTTATCCGTGAGAAATAAATATAGAAGTTGGACTTTCAGTTGGTGTGGACAGTTACATTACTGGGGGAAACATAAGGACTTGCATCTACCTAAGGAAGAGGTGAGAATCTTCCTCGGGAGGATTCAACTCCAGCCGCAGGCAGGCCCGAAAACTAACACCGCTCAACCTCCTTACTCAAGAGGGTACGGGCTTGTGGTATGGTGTGCCTCTCCCCTCCCTGCGAGGAGCCGAAAACACACAAAAAGGCAGGTAGGGGGAGAGGTGAGGGCGCTACACATGAATTACAGCTCACTCATAGCAATAAATAGGGGTTCGATGCACATGTACAGTAAGAAAAAGAGACCCAGTGGGGTCATTTTCTTTAACCACTTCCCGCCCAGTCAATAGCATATTGACGTCCGGGAAGTGGTTCTGTTATCCACACTGGACGTCATATGACGTCCTGCGGGATAACAGCCGCCGCGCGCCCGGGGGGGGCGCGCATCGCGGCGATCGGTGGAGCGGTGGGTCAGTCTGACCCACCGCTACACTGATCTCGGTAAAAAGCCTCCGTCGGAGGCTTTTTACCATGTGATCAGCCGTGTCGAATCACGGCTGATCAGGAAGTAAACAGGAAGAGCCGTTGATCGGCTCTTCCTCACTCGCGTCTGACAGACGCGAGTAGAGGAGAGCTGATCGGCGGCTCTCCTGACAGGGGGGGTTCACGCTGATTGTTTATCAGCGCAGCCCCCCCTCGGATACCCACACTGGACCACCAGGGAAGCCCCCAAGGACCACCAGGGAAGCCCTAAGCATGTGGATGGCCCCATGGCCATCCACATGTAGTAAAAAAAAAAAATATGTAAAAAAAACATAAAAAAATATGCCAATCAGTGCCCACACATGGGCACTGACTGGCACAATCATGCCAAGAAAATAATGTGTGGTGGCTGGCATTGCTAGGCAGCAGTGTCACCAGTGCCACCTACTAGTGTCCATCAGTGCCACCTATCAGTGCCCATCCGTGCCCATCTGTGCCCATAAGTGCCCACCTATCAGTGCCCGTCCATGCCACCTATCAGTGCCACCCATAAGTGCCCATCAGTGCCACCCATAAGTGCCCATCAGTGCCACCTATGAGTGCCCATCAGTGCCGCCTATGAGTGCAAATCAGTGCCGCCTATGAGTGCCAATCAGTGCCACCTATGAGTGCCCATCAGTGCCGCATACCAGTGCCACATATCAGTGCCCATCAGTGCCGCCTATCAGTGCCCATCATCAGTGCCCATCAGTGCCACCTCATCAGTGCCACCTCATTGGTGCCACCTCATCGGTGCCCATCAGTGTCGCCTTATCAGTGCCCTTCAGTGCCGCCTTATCAGTGCCCGTCATTGAAGTAGAAAAGGTACTTATTAACAAAAAAAATAACAGAAACAAAGAAAAACATTGTTTTTTTTTTAATTTTCGCTCTGTTTTTATTTGTTGCGCAAAAAATAAAAATCGCAGAGGCGATCAAATACCACCGAAAGAGAGCTCTATTTGTGGGAACAAAATGATAAAAAATTTGTTTGGGTACAGTGTAGCATGACCGCGCAATTGTCATTCAAATTGCGACAGCGCTGAAAGCTCAAAATTGGCTTGGGCAGGAAGCTGTATAAGTGCATGGTATTGAAGTGGTTAAAGGTTTGGGCGGTATATGGTAAACACAGGAAAAATAATTATAGATTTGTGTCACTGAAAATACAGTTTATTTTACACTTTTAAAAAGTACACACAACCCTTGGGCCCGGTTCACACAGGGGCAACTCGTCAGGCGACTAGGTCGCCTGACAAGTCGCGTCCCGCTCTGTGCTTTGGAACCGTTCTAATAGGAGCGACTCAGGTCGCTCCAATTTAGAAAAAGGTTCCTGTACTACTTTTGGGGGAAACGCAGGGCGACTTGCATTGACTTCTATACAGAAGTCATTATGCAAATCGCCTCGGCGGGCGTCTCAAGTCGTCTTGAGATCGCGCCGCCGAGGTCGCCCCCGAAACCGTGCCGCCCCAGTGTGAACCGGGCCTTAAGGTACAGTTACCACAATCCTGGGCAATTCACAAATATTAAAGGGGAGGTTCTATGTCATTATATTTGGAGGGCACACCAAAAATGTGTTTGCATTCAAGATGGTGCTGCTATAAGACCGCAAACACACATACAACAATTACATTTAAATCCTGAAAGGCTATTTTTTTTTCCATAAAGATTTTATTGAAAAAAAAATTGTAGATAACATAAGCACAAAAAATACAAATGACTCCGTAAGCCCAAACAGGAAATGATACAGATAGATTTCAACAGAGTACAAAAGATAATATGTTTAAACATCCTTACTCAGTAAACTTAATCGTAAGAGAGGACCCTGCAAGGCTATTTAACCACTTCATTACCCACCCATAGTCTATACGACCTCCACAGATGAGATCTCCCATCCTGGGTGGGCGTCATATGACGTCCTTGACTTTGTGGGGGGATATCTGAATGATGCCTGCAGCTAGAGGCATCATTCAGATATCAATATTTCCAGCCCGCGATTCTGCGCACCATAAGAATGATCATAGCGGCAGTTCCGCCACTTGATTGTTCTTATAAGTGATGGGAGGGGACATCCCCCCCCCTCTCGCCGCCATCCGGATGGTCACCAGTCATCTCTATGACCGTCGGAGGCCTGGGTGCGACGTTATGATGTCACGCCCGGGTACCCGGAAGTAAACAAAGCCGCAATTGCGGCTGAAAGCATGAGATCGGTGATTTTTTTTCCCGATCTCATGCTTTCCAGCCTGGAGGAGAGATGTGGGGTTGTATTGACTCCGCATCTCTCCATAAAGAGGACCTGTCACCAGCGCTGTATCCTGGCCTAGGCCAACAAGGACCAGGCCTAGGGCAGCACTTTGCAGGGGGGCAGCACGGAAAGAGTCCCCGCCGGCTTGCGCTACACTGTAAGTGTAGCGCCAGTCTTATGGGGCGGACTGGGATGAGAGGCAAATTAGTCTAGCGTCCCCATAAAGCGGCCGCACTGCTTCTGGTATGTGGGCGGCTGGCATTCCACAACTGTGGGGGGGGGGGGGCTGCTTCTAATTTTGACTGTCCTATCCTCCTGGACCACCTGTGCTATATGTTTTCTGCTGCACCATTGGCATGGTTATATCTTCTTAGTCCTTAGACCCTGTAAGTTATTTTTTTTTACCATCCCTGTCCCATTGCAGAGATTTCCCTTCACTTCCTGCCCCATAGCCAAACAGGAAGTGAGAGGAAATGATGCAAAATTAAGGGAATCCTTAGCCCCCCCCCCCCACCAGGCCCTCAGAACTAGTGTCCCCACTCGAAAATTGTAGGGCGGGCCTTAAACAGAAAGGGGTGTGGCCTTGACAGGAAGGGTTGGGTCATATTTAAATTTGGGGGTGCACGAGTTTAGTCAGGCCTAGGGCAGTACAAAACCTAAATACACTACTGCCTGTCACACACCATTCCTATTACAAGGGATGTTTACATTCCTTGTAATAGGAATAAAAGCGATCAAAAAAAAATATATAAAAAAAAGTGTAAAAAAACAAAAAATTAAGTAAAAAAAAAAATAATAAAAAAAAAAATATTAAAACGCCCCTGTCCCCGAATCGAACGCACACGCAAGTCCCGCCCAAATATGTAAACGCCGTTCAAACCACACATGTGAGGTATCACCGCGTGCGTTAGAGCGTGTGCAACAATTCTAGCACTAGACCTCCTCTGTAACTCTAAACTGGTAACCTTAAAATGAACAGTAAAAAAAACAAAACATTTTACAGTGCCCCTGTCCCCGTGTGCTCGCATGCAGAAGCGAACGCATACGTAAGTCCCGCCCACATATGAAAACGGTGTTCAAACCACACATGTGAGGTGTCATCACGAACGTTAGGGCGAGAGCAATAATTCTAGCACTATACCTCCTCTGTAACTCAAAAAATTTAACCAGTAAAAAAAGCGTTGGCTATGGGGATTTTTAAGTACCGAAGTTTGGCACCATTTCACGAGCGTGTGCAAATTTGAAACGTGACATGTTAGGTATCTATTTACTTGGCGTAACTTCATCTTTCACATTATGCAAAAAATTGGGCTAACTTTACTGGGTTTTTTTTGTTTTTTTTAAGCATGAAACTGTTTTTTTTTTCCCCAAAAAAACGCGTTTGAAAAATTGCTGCGCAAATACTGTGCGAGATAAAAAGTTGCAATGACCGCCATTTTATTCTCTAGGGTCTTTGCTAAAAAAACATATATAGTGTTTGGGGGTTCTATGTAATTTTCCAGCAAAAAAGTTATGATATTTACATGTAGGAGCGAAGTGTCAGAATTGGCCCGGGCATGAAGTGGTTAAATGACATACATTTTTATTTTATTTTTTTATTGCATTTTAGTCTAAATATGAGATCTGAGGTCTTTTTGATCCCAGATCTCATATTTAAGAGGACCTGCCATGCTTTTCTCTATTACAAGGGATGTTTAAATTCCTTGTAATAGGAAAAAAAGCGACCCAATTTTTATTTTTATTTTTTAAAACAGTGTAAAAAAATAAATAAATAAGAAAGTAAAATAAATAAGAAAAAACATAATTTTTTCATTAAAAACGCCCCGTCCCGACGAGCTCACGTGCAGAAGCGAACACATTCGTGAGCAGCGCCTGCATATGAAAACAGTGTTCAAACCACACATGTGAGGTATCGCCACGATCGTTAGAGCGAGAGAAACAATTCTAGCACTAGACCTCCTCTGTAACTTTTTTTTTACGTTAAAAGTTTGTTGCCATTCCACGAGTGGGCGCAACTTTGAAGCGTGACATGTTGGGTATCAATTTACTCGGCGTAACATTATCTTTCACAATATAAAAAAGATTGGGATAACTTTACTGTTGTCTTATTTTTTTATTAAAAAAAGTGAATTTTTTTCAAAAAAAGTGCACTTGTAAGACCGCTGCGCAAATACGGTGTGACTAAAAGTATTGCAACGACCGCCATCTAATTCTCTAGGGTGTTAGAAAAAAAATTATAATGTTTGGGGGTACTAGCAAAAAAAAAAACTGTTTTTAACTTGTAAACACCAAATCTCAGAAAGAGGCTCAGTCCTTAAAGTGGTTGTAAACCCACTTTTGCAACTTGCACCTACAGGTAAGCCTAGATTAAGGCTTACCTGTAGGTGCAAGAAATATCTCCTAAACCTACACGCTTTAGGAGATATTTGCTAAAAACGACATGCATCCGTGTCTACGGCGCATGCGCGCCGTAGACAACGGCACATTTATGGGGTTAATCCCATTCACAAATCCGGCTAAGTCCCATCATTCGACGACTTAGCCGGATTCGACGGCTCACGCGCGCATGCGCGGAGTCATGTCTTCGCCGCTCCGGCCAATCACAGCGATGGCTGCGGCTGGAGAGGGAGACCAGGATGGCTTCGGGGGCCCCGATCTAAGGTAAGTGATGCATAATGAGCTATTATGCTAGTCATATTAGCTCATTATGGCTTTCTCTTACAGGTGATTTAAAAAAAAAAAATTCACATGGGTTTACAACCACTTTAACCACTTGAGACCCGCGCTATAGACAAAAGACGTCTGCAGCGCGGCTCTCAAGTGCTGAGTGGACGTCTATGGACGTCCTGCTGTTTACATCCCCCTGCGCGCCGCCGAGGGCGCGCGGCAGGGGAACAGCTGTGCCCACCGCGGTCACGTGATGCCGATGCGCGTGCCTGGCAGCCGCGATGTCCGCCAGGCACCCGCGATCGGCTGTGACAGAGGCAGGACGTGGATCTCTGTGTGTAAACACAGAGATCCATGTCCTGTCAGGGAGAGAGGAGACCGATGCTGTGTCCCTTGTACATAGGGACACAGATCGGTCACCTCCCCCTGTCAGTCCCCTCCCCCCACAGTAAGAATCACAAATAGGGAACATAGTTAACCCCTTGATCGCCCCCTAGTGTTAACCCCTTCCCTGCCAGTCACATGTATACAGTAATCAGTGCATTTTTATAGCACTGTTCGCTGTATAAATGTGAATGGTCCCAAAATAGTGTCAAAAGTGTCCGATATGTCCGCCGCAATATTGCAGGCCTGACAAAAGTCACAGATCGCCGCCATTACTAGTAAAAAAAAAAATATATAATAAAAATGTCATAATTCTATCCCCTATTTTGTAGGCGCTATAACTTTTTCGCAAACCAATCACTATACGCTTATTGCAATTTTTTTTACCAAAAAAATATAGAAGAATACGTATCGGCCTAAACTGAGAAAAAAAATAGTTTTTTAAAAAAATTGGGATATTATTATAACAAAAAGTTAAAAAATATTGTGTTTTTTTTCAAAATTTTCTGTCTTTTTTTGTTTATAGCGCAAAAAATAAAAACCGCAGAGGTGATCAAATACCACCAAAAGAAAGCTCTATTTGTGGGGAAAAAATGATAAAAATATCATTTGGGTACAGCGTTGTATGACCGCGCAATTGTCATTCAAAGTGCGTCAGCACTGAAAGCTAAAAATTGGTCCGGGCACGAAGGGGGTTTAGTGCCCAGTTGTCAAGTGGTTAAGTGGTTAAACGTCCTGTGTGCGTGAGCCCTAAATGTGGGAGCTGGCTGTGAACTCCTGATATCTCCCAGCTGGCTCTCCACTGCCCAAGAGAGAGATTGTGCAGCACCGTGAATGGTCCTGCAGCCTCCTGAGACAAGGTACATGTCCCAGGAGGTTGTGGACAGAGGGAGGGCCAAACTGACATCATCCCTGCTGAAGGAAAAGTCTAAGGAAGTGGGAATGCGTGTGTCGAAAAAAAGGTAGCGACTCCCCCCAAAAAAAAGTTTGAAAATCAGATGCTAGGCGAAGGCAGAGGATAAGTGGTACTTAAATTTTTGGGTGGAGGTCCACTTTAAAGAAGGTTTACCTTGTGAGAGGATATTTCTTTCTACAAATGTTTGTCACAAGGCTGAAGATACATGAATCGTGCTTTATCCCTGATTTCTTTAAAAATGTCATAAAAAGCTAAATCTTTAGTCACAGACATTTTCAGATCACGCACATTGCATTAATAATATGGTTTTTGTTATATCATGTGTGTCGGTTTCAAAGGGAGAAGTGAACTGAAGAGCTTTCATACTTATGTTGTCATTTAATTATAGCAAATGACTAAGCTAATTAATATGAGTAACTGAAAGTATGCTGGAACCCTGGCTTTGGGTAAAGCTGTATGTCATATTGACAGGATGACAATCTAAGTAAACTAAAGGAACCAATTCCAGTGCCAAACACTAGGCATTTGCGCTCAAGTTCTAGTATTTAAGGAATAGTGATGAAAAGGAACTAAAAATAAAAACATATACCGTATTTTCCGGCGTATAAGACGACCTTTTGTACTTAAAAATATCCCCCAAAAGTCAGGGGTCGTCTTTTATGCCGGTACCAAGCCTATCATGGAGGCCTTCTCATCCTCGGCCTCGGACAAGAGGACCTCCGTGATAGGCAGAACACCGAACACAGGCTCTGCTGGGAAAACTGAGTGTCCCGCCTATCACGGAACAGCACGAGGAGGAGGCGCGGCTTTTGAATAATGGACGCCTGCAGTCTGACTCTGCATACATCGATACGGTATGGAGATCTGGAGATCTGCAGATCGGCACAGTGAGGTAGGCAATATGAGGTATGCAATGGGCACAGTGAGGTATGCAATGGGCACAGTGAGGTTGCAATGAGCACAGTGAGGTAGGCAATGGGCACAGTGAGGTAGGCAATGGGCACAGTGAGGTATGCAATGGGCACAGTGAGGTATGCAATGGGCACAGTGGGGTATGCAATGAGCACAGTGAGGTGTGTCGGAAGGGGATCGTGTTATACGGCGAGTATATCCCAAAACCAACCTTTTAGCTGGAAAATTATGGGGTCGTCTTATACGCCCAGTCGCCTTACACGCCGGCAAATACAGTATTCTATAATTATATATACACACACACACACTATATTACCAAAAGTATTGGGACACCTGCTTTAACACCCATGTGAACTTTATTGGCATCCCAGTCTTAGTCCGTAGGGTTAAATGTTGAGTTGGCCCACCCTTTGCAGCTATAACAGCTTCAAATCTTCTGGGAAGGCTGTCCACAAGGTTTAGGAGTGTGTCTATGGGAATGTTTGACCATTCTTCCAGAAGCACATTTGTGAGGTCAGACACCGATGTTGACAAGAAGGCCTGACTTGAAGTCTCCAATCAAATTAATCCCAAAGGTGTTTTATCAGGTTGAAGTCAGGACTCTGTGCAGGCCAGTCAAGTTCCTCCACCCCAAACTTGCTCATCCATGTCTTTATGGACCTTGCTTTGTGCACTGGTCCAAATCATTTGGTGGAGGGGTATTAGTGTGCGGGGTTGTTTTTCAGGGGTTGTGCTTGGCCCCTTAGTTCCAGTGAAGGGAACTCTTAAGGCATCTGCATACCAAGACATTTTGGACAATTTCCTGCTCCCAACTTTGTGGAAACAGTTTGGGGATGGCCCCTTCCTGTTCCAACATGACTGCGCACCAGTGTACAAAGCAAGGTCCATGGAGACATGAATGAGCGAGTTTGGGGTGGGGGAACTTGACTGGTCTGCAGAGAGTCCTGACCTCAACCCGATAGAACACCTTTTGGATGAATTAGAGTGGAGACAGCAAGCCAGGCCTTCTTGTCCACATCAGTGCCTGCCCTCACAAATGCGCTTCTGGAAGAATGGTCAAACATTCCCATAGACACACTCCTAAACCTTGTGGACGGCCTTCCCAGAAGAGTTGAAGCTGTTATAGCTGCAAAGGGTGGGCCAACTTAATATTGAACCCTACGGACTAAGACTGGGATGCCATCAAAGTTCATGTGTGTGTAAAGGCAGGCGTCCCAATACTTTTGGTAGTATAGTGTGTGTGTGTGTGTGTGTGTGTGTGTGTGTGTGTGTATATGTATATATATATATAGTATATATACACACACACAAACATACAGTAGAGAAAATAATTATTTGATCCCCTGCAGATTTTGTAAGTTTGCCCACTTACAATGAAATGAAGGGTCTATCATCTTTATCATAGGTGTATTTTAAATGATAGAGACAGAATATCAACCAGAAATCCATAAAAAACAAGATACAAATGTTATAAATTGAGTTGCAGTTCAGTGAGTAAAATAAGTATTTGGTCCACTGTCACCATTACTGTTTGCGCTGTGGAACCCGTGGCAGCGTCCATTCATAGAAATCCGGATATCCGTGGGGTCCCGGTGCGGGGTAGGGAGTTTAAACTTGCGATTTTCGCAGATGACGTCATACTCACCCTGGCCCAGCCCAGGATCTCACTGCCCAACTTACACGCTGAACTCGACCTATACAAATCCCTCTCTGGCTATAAAATAAATGCGGCTAAATCGGAGGCTCTCCCTATTAACATCCCAGCAGCAGAAGTTCAACACTTGCAGCAGTGCTTCCCTTACCACTGGAAGACGGCAGCCCTGAAATATCTGGGGGTTCAGATCACCCCGTCTTATGCTACTTTATACCAGGCTAACTTTCCCCCCTCTTCCGATCCATAAGAGACCTCCTACAGAAATGGAAGGTCCACAACTGGAAATATGGGAGGCATAGAGTACCCCGCATGGTCCTGACGGCGTCTCGCTTCGACGGGGGATTGGGGTTTCCTGACCTAATTAAATATTACCAGACAGCTCAGCTGCGCGCTGTGACCTCCTGGTTTCCCAAACGTTCTTACAATAAGTGGACAGAAATAGAAAAATATGGCTTGCACCCACACACCCAAACAGTTTGCTCTGGAATGCGAAGGCGGAGGTGGACTCAGACCGGCTTCTAGGACCTATGCTCCACCTTAGGTCGCTCTGGCGCAGATTGTCTTGGGCACATAGCCTGGGCTCGGAAAGGTCTCTTTTGAACTCCTTCCTTTATAACCCCAGGATGCCTGCCGGTCTCACTCATCAGATGTCTTCGCCCTGGGCGACACAGGACCTGTTCCACTTTGGCCACTTGGTGGACCCTATATCACGCAAAATGCTCTCATTCTCTGAACTCCCAAAAAAATTTGATCTGCCTCGCCAGGTGTTTTATGGGTACTTGCAAATATCACACTATGCACAATCTTTTCCCCCGAATCTCCAATTTTTGGCGCCAACCCCCTTTGAGAAACTGGTATTAGAGGGATTTGGGAAGTCTGCTTTCAGACATATATATCAGCTGCTGAACTCTTACTCCATCACCACTCAGGGTAAGCATGCGTATATGCCTCACTGGGAAAAGGTGCTAGGGGAGGAGATCCCAGAGGCGACATGGCAGACGATCTGGTCTCAGGCAGCAAAAAGCTCTTTTTGTACGCTCTACAAGGAGAACGCCTATAAAAATTCTCTATTTTTGGTACCTGACACCAGATGTTCTCCACGCTATCTATCCCTCCAGCTCGGATAGGTGTTGGCACTGTCAGGGAGCCAAGGGGACCCTGTACCATATCTACTGGACCTGCCCCAAGATAGTGGTTCTGACGTTTATAGTGCCGTGACCCCTTGATAAAATTTCCCAAGTTGTGGGGACCCCTAACAGAAAAATTATTTCCGTACCGTGGGTTGTCAGCACCCAAGGCAAGACAAGTAATTTGCACCTCTAACCCACGGACATTTAGCGCTACCGAGTCCCTTCCACTTGTACAGTATTATAACCTCTTATGGTACACTCTCTTTGTTCTCCTTTCTTTCCCCTTTATCTCTCTATCGTAATTTCCTGTTTTTTCCCCCATCCCTTTCTTGTTCTTTCTCTTATTCTTTCTCTCCCTTTTTCTTTGTTCTTCCCCCTCTTTTCCTCTCCCTTCCATGTATTCTCTATTTTTATTCCTTCTCTTACCTCTTGTTGGTGGGGTGGGGGGAATGGGATGAGTGGCAGTGCTGGTGGGGGGAATGGGATGAGTGGCAGTGCTGGTGGGGGAAATGGGATGAGTGGCAGTGCTGGGGGGAGTTCTGATCAGCCAAATTAGGTGCTCTTGATCAAGGTCATCTGCTGATCTGGGAATTGTAGTGGGGACTTTTAATGGCAACTATAATCACAGGTAGTGTTACTCACTGTGTCTCTGACTTTGTGGTGTCTCGCAGCAGTGACACCTATGCTGATAGGGTCTCCTCCAGCCCCTCCCACTTTGCATTCCTCACCAGTCAGCTGACCTCTAGTCTCTGCCCCCCAGCCATGCCGTAAACTGAATGGGCGGCTGCAAAAAGGCTGGGAGAGCGGTGCGGCTTCAGGAACAGCCCAGGATTTGGTGACCCCTGGCAAATCGTCATTCAACCCCCAAGAGGGGCCCGACCCCCAGGTTGAGAACCACTGCCCTAGAGGAAGTCTGGGCATTTAATCCACCTGGATCTGCCTCTGGAGCAAGCTCTTGGAACTTTGAAGGCTGGGAATGAAATAATAAATCCTCAGTTCCATTTGTAACACCAGATACTGTACATGTTTAGCTTTTAACCAAATCTTACATTTCATGCAATGTAAAACTAAAAACTAAGTAGCTTAAAGCGGAGCTCCGCCGGAAAAAAAAATATTAAAAGCCAGCAGCTACAGCTACAGCAGCTGCTGGCTTTTAATATTTGGACACTTACCTGTCCTGGAGTCCAGCGACGTCCGCAGCAGAGGACGAGCGACCGCTCGTCGCTCTGCTGCTCCCTCCGCCATCCTCGCTGAGGGAACCAGGAAGTGAAGCCCTGCGGCTTCATGCCCGGTTCCCTACGGCGCATGCGCGAGTCGCGCTGCGCCGTTCTGATTGGTGCTCCTGTGTTCTGGGACCCGAGTGTCTCCCAGAACACCAAGGGAAGTCTGCGGGAAGTGACGTCACTCCCGCAGATTCCCGGAGAGAGGACTCCTGGATGTGGGTGAAAATACCTGTCTTAGACAGGTATCTTCACCCCCCTCCCCCCTGAAAGGTGTCAATTGTGACACCGGAGGGGGGGAGGGTTCCAAATAGCAAAAGTTGCTATTTAGGGTGGAGCTCCACTTTAATAACTAGCTCTGAATTTGACAACAAACAGTTGATGGCAAAACACGTCTGTATTATCCGTATACAAATGACCTAATGATTCTGGAAAAAATTACTCCAAATGACCACTGAAACGACAACAGAAAACGGCTCCAATATAAGTAAATTATGCAAAATTTCGGGAACTCTCCAGGAAGAGTACATGTAATGGGAATTTGTGTGTAAGGATTTTTTTTGAGCCAGCTCAAACCTGTAATAAAACATTCTAGCAACAGGAATGACTCTAGCTGTAAAGGCAAAGAGACCCAGTGGGAATTGAACATCCTTGAAGGGCTTTATGCTTTGACAAAAACAAAGATCATAGCTTTCCCCCTATCCAACTTAGCTAAAGGCAATCTAAATTCCATGGCAACTAAATCTGGTGATGCCCAGGATTTCAATGGTAGTGGCTGGAAATACCATTTTCTCATGAGCAGGTGGAGGACCACAGACACTGGAAAAATAGGATAAAGCTTCCAAGCAAATGGATGAACCCGCAGGAAGCAAATGGATGAACCCGCAGGACCTACAAACAGAAAGTCATCCAATTAATAAGGAAACCAACAAAAAGGGAAACTTCAGCTAAAACCCACTGTAAAAAGGAAGGAAAAATACATTAGCATTGACTTATCATGATAGAAAAATGAAACAAATGAAAACCTTGGAGGTGGACAAGTAAAAGATGAAATTCTGATTTTATGTTGGCCCTGTTTTGCTAATGTAGCGCCCCCCCCCCAATATTTGGGGGCGCTATGTGGAAATTTAGGGGGAGTCTGAGCCAGTAGTCGGGCTCAGACCAATTGATGGTTTATTATTGCTTCTGCTCTGGGTGTGATACTGCCTGGCAGTAGTGTTCCCTGTTGCCTGTAGGTGGCACAGTCACCGCCGGCATAGGGGAACCAAGAGGGGTATCACAGCACCTTGGGTGTTCTCTCTCGGCAACCGTGCAGTGGGCGTGGTTGACCCACTGTACATGCTGGGAGAGGGTACATAAGGGGCAGACGCCATTGGGGTTGGCGCGTTCCAGGGGACCCTTTGGTCCTGTAGGTGTGCCTCGTGGCCTGTATGGCACGAGGTGCGCGAGTGTGTTTGGGCCTACACCTCAGAGAAGGATCCCAGGCTGCCCGCTTGTAGGGAGCTCACCTTTAGGAAAGAAGACCAGGAGAGGATCAGTCCCTGAGGAGACTAGCGACGGTACTGCTGTCTCAGGAAGAGGCCTGGAAACTCGCCTAAAGAGGGATTCACTGTCTTTATTATCCGTGCTTCATCCCGGCTGCTAGGACCGCTCTCATAGGGACTATCTGGGTGAGCAATACCCACTCAGGCTTGAGTGGCGACGAAAGATTAACACTGTGCTTTGGGTGTTGCGTGCCTGAACCTTTTTCTTTCCCTTACTTCTCTCATCTTCCTACTCCCTATTCAAGTTCACTGCAAAGATAAAAGAATAAAAGCTTGCTGCTTGGGTTTTACTCCTGTGTGGACATTGGCCTTATTCTGAGGAACTTCTACCTAGACAACGGAGAGAGAGGATCCACTCAAGAGAGGTAATTGCTGCTAGACCCAAACAATAACACCGCTCTCTCCTCTCTATACACAGGGAGGGGATACCGGGCAAGTAGTAGGTGTGCCCCGCTGCTGGTGGAGAGAGGCAGTAGAGAAAACGGGGTCTGTGTGCTACACTAACAAGGCAGATCTGCCAAAACAACTTAAAGCGAACCTTCAGTTATTTTTTCATCTTTACATCTTTTAAATATTCTGCCCTTGTTGTTTTAACTTTGGATAGTAAAACATTTTCTTTCTGCCAGTAAATACCTTAGCCACTTAAGCCCCAGAAGAATTTACCCCCTTCATGACCAGAGCACTTTTGCAAAATTGACGTCCTTTTTTTCCCACAAATAGAGCTTTTTTTGGTGGTATTTGATCACCTCTGCGGTTTTTCTTTTTTGTGCTATAAACAAAAATAATGGATAGATTTATAGCACTTACAAAAAAAAAAAAAAAAAAATATAGCATCTACAAAATAGGGGATAGATTTATGGCATTTTTATTTATTTTTTTACTAGTAATGGCAGCGATCTGCGATTTTTATCGTGACTGCAACATTATGGCGGACACATCAGACATTTTTGACACCATTTTGGGACCATTGTCATGTATACAGCGATCAGTGCTATAAAAATGCACTGATTACTGTGTAAATGACACTGGCAGGGATGGGGTTAAAGACTTAAGTGTGTCCTAGGGAGTGATTCTAGCTGGAGGGGGGGGGGTGGGCTACCACTGACATGACAGTGATCACTGCTCCTGATGACAGGGAGCAGTAGATCTCTGTAATGTTGCTAGGCAGAACAGGGAAATGCCTTATTTATATAGGCATCTCCCCGTTCTGCCTCTCCGTGACACGATCGCGGGACACCGGCGGACATCAAGTCTGCGGGTCCCAAGCCTACTATGCCACGATTTAAAGGGGATGTACCTGTACGCCCATTTGCACAGTCGTGCCATTGTGTCGACGTATATCGTTATGCGCTGATCGGCAAGTGGTTAAACAGGGCACTTCCTGTCTGGTAAAAAGCCTAGGCTTATGACATCATGCACAGCTCTCTCTTTCACTCTTGTGAGAGTTTGCCAGGAAGGGATGAGTCATAAAAGGGCCAATGAGAGCTGCAGAGCTGGAGGTGTGCCTCTGTAAATCCAGGAAGTGAACAGGCAGCAGCTTCAGCTGCCCACATTTAAAATGGCTGCAGCCAGACTCAGTGGGGGGAGATTTCTGCAGCATATTTGGCAAGTACGGAATCACAGTATATATAAAATAATATGCAGAGTGGTTGGAGGGAAGCTTCAGAATGGCAAAGATGTTTTTATTACAAATTATGTGAGCAGACTGCTGTTCCTCTTTAAAGTATATTTCCACTTTTTGCAGACAAATTGGGACACCATGGGTTGCAGGAAAGAAAATCCCTCCTGCCAAGTCATTGTGGGGAGAATACAGTGATTATTGCCTGCGGGTATAGCAGCCGCTAGTGTTAATCGCAAGTAAAATCCGTCAGGCTGGTTGTACCCAAGATGATCAATCAATCAACTTGGTACAATCAGCCTGCCCATACACAGTTCGAATCTCGGCCCGTTCCTGTTACCAGGCTGCAAAGCCTAGCCATTGAATTTTACCCTTACATATAAACCAATGAAAGTGCCAAACAAATGTCCAGGAGTCCAAGGTCATTAAATAGTAAAATAGAAGTGTAGCGGGGTGTTTCCCCTTTAATTAGGAGAAAGAACTACGGTTCCCAGAGCTCCACTGGTTCACAGGATGTTTTGGGTTATGCCCCAGAGACTCATGGGGGAAGTGATATAAGGAAGGGGCGAGGCCTAGCTCGCTCTCTTTGGACACGGGACGGCTGAGACTGATCGACCTGTGCGGAGCTGTGCTGTGTGAGGGCCTGAAGCCTGGGGACTTCTTACAGCGAACCAAAGAGCCTTCCACCCTTTGCGAGCCTGGGTGGCATCCAACATCTCCTGCCTGCAGCCTAGACTGGATCGGAGACCCGATGGCAGCAACCGCTGTGTGCGAGTGACGACACAGCCGGTGGAAGTCCCGGACGGGTCGCGTCCGGAGGGTGAGCTCAGCGAAAGCTCATCCAATAACCTGTTTATAGTACTGTGCCTATAGACTGCCGAGGCCTACCACCTCACTTTAAGACTCTCACTGGAGATCCGCAGCAGGACTGATCCAGAGGATCTCTAGTGAAGTACGGTCAGTTGTTCAGATTCTCCCTGTTGGATTACAAAGTGTTTATTATCCTTATGTGCACCACCTCTACAGCAAGCCGGTGAAGAATCCATTATTCTTACAGGACTAAGTTTTAGAGTAAGGGATCAGGCCTGATCCGTTAGGTATACATTTAGCTGTTGTGCCATAGGGTACCTAGTTAACGGTCGCCCCACGTGGCGTTCCTTTACCCCCCCCTTTATTCTTATGGTGTAATGTGACTGTCATTGCAGGGCTCTGCATACAAGTTAAAAATCATATTGTCATTGCTGTGTGTTTTCTTTGCATAACAAGAAGAAAAATCCGTTATCCCTTTATCACTGTTCTATGTTTGAATCTCTCTCTTAAAGTATAAGGATATATGTGTGTATCCTTTAGACTAGCTGTGCCAGAGTGGGTAGAGCCGATTGCCGGTGGGTTGGAGAGCTGTACTCAGGGCCCAAATCAAACCTTGCGGCCCGCTTAAGCTGAGGGTATCGCTACACGTGGGGGCTCGTACATCCGGGATTACTGAGACAGCGGTGAAACCGCCAGAAGCTACCGGCATGGACCCGATAGAGGTGGGACAGTGGTACAAGAGATGGGGCGTAGACCCAGCCAGGACGGCAGTTATAGAACTCCCGGGGATATGGCAGACACAAGCAATGATACAACTCATAATGTCCCTATCACCGATTCACAAACCATGGGTGATAGACGTGAAAACTAGTGGTGGACTTTCACATGTCTTACTGGAATGGCAGGCAGAAATTCCTGAACAGTTTAGAGGCAACAGCATACAAGATGAGGACGATCAGGTCTATCATTTGCTGCATGCGCTGCCGAGATTGTAGCTCAGTGCAAGAAAGAGCCCACAGATTACCCGATGTCGGGGTACAGGAAACTCCTAATGTTTTCAGGGAGGAAACCAGTACCCTTGGAAGAAGAGGGATTTGAGGAGTGGCTAGACAGCGCAACTCAGGCCTTAGAGGAATGGGAAGTTCCAGAACGCAGCAAGAAACAGCGAATTGCTGAAAGTTTGAAGGGGCCTGCTCTGGATGCCATACGCAACCTGAAGATGAGCAGGAAAGACTGTACTGCACAGGACTACTTGGACATCTTGCAGAATGTGTTCGGTGGGACAGAGAAAGTCACGGAGCTTGCTTATCAGCTGGAGCATTGCTACCAGAAGGAAGGTGAGAAACTATCAGACTATATGGGACGCCTGGACAAAATACTGCATAGGATGATCCTAAAGAAGGGGATCAGCCCAGGGAAAGTAGATGAGGCCCGTGCTCAACAGGTAGTGAGGGGAGCTCAACCCATGGATCCAATTGCATGGACACTGCGTGCCCGGCAGGATGGGAAGAATCTGGAGTACCCTGACCTCATCCGAATGATTAGAGAGGAAGAGGCTATATTGGAAGAAAAAAAAAAAGAACGCCTGATAGAGCCCGTCAAACAGCCGGTAGCAATAGTTACACCGGCCATGACTCCCGATAGGGGAGCGGAGGTGGACACTTTGAAGTTGCAGATGTCCCAGATGATGGAGATGATGACTGCTATAATGGCGAAAGGTCAAGGTGGAGCAGAGAAACCAAGCCCCAGAAAGGAGTTGTTCCCAGATACGTCAATACCGGGTCCCACTCGGGACCGAGAAGAGATGTTATGCTACAACTGCGGAGACAGTGGCCACTTTGCCAGTAGGTGTTCCAGTCCTAAGAAGAAGAAAATGGATAATCGCCAGCCGGCGGGAAACGCCAGAGGGCCCCGGTGAGGGAGTCAACCGGGTGCCCATCTTTTTCAGTGAGCTCCAAACTGAATAGAAGGAAGAGGAAGAGAGAAAACACGACCCCTGAGAAGGAATTTAGGGTCTCTCAACCAAGATACACACCAGAGAGAGGGGACAAGACCCCTCAGAAGAAATTTAGCACTCCCAAGAAGGAATGCCTACAACCAAGAGACAATAACATCCCTCAGCCGGGTTTGTAACCCCATTAGGGTGGCGAGGGTCAGTGCATACCAGGCTCAGGGGAGAACAAAGTCAAAAACCAACTGGACAAGTCCTCAGAAGAGAGTGACCTCAACCCGGCCGTACCCAGAAGAATTGGTCGGCCCGTCCCCCACGGTATCTATCCAGGTGGAAGGAGTATATACGAAGGCCCTTCTGGATACTGGAGCTCAAGTGACTTTATTGTATAGAGACTTCTATGATAGGCACTTAAGCCATTTGCCTATACGGAAGATAGAAGAGCTGGAGATATGGGGCCTGGGAACGCAGAGTTTCCCTTATGATGGTTATCTACCCATAAAGCTGACATTCGACCCCTCTGTGGCTGGGAAGACAGAAGTATTCGACACCCTGGCGGTTGTGTGTCCTAGACCACCCGGGGCCAACAAGATGTCCCTCATCATAGGCACCAATACGGATCTAGTGAGAAGACTTCTGACCCTCCTGGTGAAGATGAGGAGCCATCAAGATCCAAACATCCATCCCATGCTGAAGACAGCCTACCAACGGTTAGTGTTGGAGCAGATGACCCCAGGAGAGGGGATAGGGAAGGTGTGGAGACTGGGGAGAGAAGGAGTGGTGCTGCAGCCCGGACAGGTGGCTTGCCTCAAGGCCACTGTGAAGCTCACCTGGGAGCAGCCTGGCCCCTTTGTCATGCTGGAATCCGACCCAAGGGAAGATCACTCAGGCCTGGAAGTGATACCGGAAGTGATTCCAATCAAGGCCTTGAAGAAAGCCAGGGGAAGAGTCCCGGTGAGTGTAAGGAACTCTACAGGAAGGGCCATAGAGATACCTGCCGGATGTTGCTGGGACAGGTGAGTCCTGCTGTCCCAGTCAGCTGGTCAGAAGTGAAGCAAGCCGGTGAAGAAGGAGATGTTTGGGAAAAACTTTCCATTGAGAACCCAAACTTACCTGGGGCCTGGAAGGAGAGAGCCAAGGCCCAGCTGACTAGATGGGAGAAGATTTTCTCAAAAGATGAATTCGATGTGGGGCGTGCGAGGAGTGCTACCCACCGCATCCACCTGCAAGAAGACAAACCGTTCAGGGAGAGAGTCAGGCGGGTTCCGCTGGCAGATCTGGAGGATCTGAGAGAACAGCTTGCAGAACTGAAAAAGACTGGGGTGATTCGAGAGTCCAGAAGCCCTTATGCCTCTCCAATAGTGGTGGTCAGGAAGAAGAATGGGTCGCTGAGGCTCTGCATTGACTACAGAACTCTCAACAGGAGGACCACCCCTGATCAGTACACCACGCCAAGGATAGAGGACGCCTTACAGAGTTTGTCTGGAGCTAAGTGGTTCAGCGTGATGGACCTCAAGAGCGGGTACTATCAAATTCCCATGCACCCAGAGGATAGGGAAAAGACCGCTTTCATAACTCCTGTGGGATTCTTTGAGTTTAACAGAATGCCCCAGGGCCTATCTGGAGCCCCAGCTACTTTCCAACGACTCATGGAGAAGACTGTTGGAGACATGAACCTCATAGAAGTCCTAGTGTACCTGGACGATGTCATTGTTTTCGGGAGAACTCTGGAGGAACATGAGGCCCGATTGGAGAAAGTGTTGAGGAGACTTAGTGAAGAGGGGTTGAAGCTTTCCCCCGAGAAGTGTCGGTTCTACCAGTCTTCGGTAAATTATCTGGGACACGTAGTGTCTGAAAAAGGGGTGGCGACTGATCCTGAGAAGTTGGAGGCGGTTACCTCCTGGCCAAGACCCACAACAGTCACCGAACTTAGATCTTTCCTGGGGTTCTGCTCCTATTATAGGAGGTTTGTGGATGGGTTTGCCCGTATTGCCAAGCCCTTAAATGAACTGCTCCGGACTGAAGGAGAAGAGGATGGCTTGGGCCCTAGAAGACCCGGGGAGTCGGTTCAAGATCAGTGGACCCCCAGGTGTGAAGAGGCCTTTAGAACCTTGAAGAGGAGCCTCACCACAGCCCCAGTATTGGCCTATGCTGATCCCACCAGACCCTACGAGTTACATGTTGATGCTAGTCATGAAGGCCTAGGGGGAGTGCTCTTCCAGGAGCATGAAGAGCAAATGCGACCAGTGGCTTATGTGAGTCGAAGTCTGACCCCCTCGGAGAAAAACTACCCCACCCATAAGTTGGAGTTCTTGGCCCTCAAATGGGCAGTTGTGGACAAACTAAGAGACTACCTTTATGGAGCAGAGTTTACAGTGAAAACAGATAACAACCCCCTGACCTACCTGTTCACCACTGCCAAGTTGGATGCCACAGGACACAGGTGGCTAGCTGCATTATCTGGGTTCAACTTCAGTCTGAAGTACAGACCAGGGGCTGGAAATAGGGATGCAGATGCCCTGTCCCGAAGATCTCATGCCATGGCTGATGACTGGGAGGACTGGACTCAGGTAGCACCGGACGGGGTGCGGGCCCTTTGTCAAGGAGCTGAATTCCAAGCCCGAGGAGGCTCCAGAGCAGAGGAAATAGGAGTTACCACAGTGGGAGTTCCAAAACACTACTGTGGGGTGACTCAACTTGAAGGAGAATGCTTGTCGAAGCTGTCTAAGAAGGAACTGAGGTGCGACCAATTGGAAGACCCCATAGGGAGATTGGTCTTTGAAGCATTGGAAATTGAGAGTCCAGAGAAACTTCGACATCACCCCTCCAAGGAGGCTCGTCTGCTATGGAGGGAGCTAGACAAGCTGCAGGTCCATCAGGGAGTGGTCTACCGAAGGGGCCCCTCTGATGACTCCGAGGATAAATGGCAGTTGTTTCTCCCAGAGAAGCACCGAGAGACTGTGCTGGTTGCCTTACATGACCAGCATGGTCACCTGGGAGCTGAAAGAACCTTCCAACTTGTCAGAAGCCGGTTCTATTGGCCCTGTATGAGGGCTGAAGTGGAGGAATATTGCCACTCCTGTGCACGATGCATCCAGAGGAAGACTCTACCCCATCAAGCTGCCCCAATGGGCCACCTACAGAGTCAAGGCCCAATGGATCTGGTATGCATTGACTTTCTCTGCCTCGAACCCGATTTGAGTGGATTGGGAAATGTTCTGGTGGTAACCGATCATTTCACCCGTTATGCACAGGCGTTCCCCACCAGAGACCAGAAGGCTTCCACTGTAGCTAAGGTGCTTCTAGAAAAATATTTTGTCCACTATGGATTACCACAGAGAATCCACTCCGACCTAGGAAGGGACTTTGAGAGTCGCCTGACACGGAACCTACTGGACTCCCTGGGAGTGGAAAAGACCAGGACTACCCCTTATCATCCACAAGGAGTTGCCCAGCCTGAGAGGTTTAATCGGACTTTGTTAAACATGCTGGGAACTCTGGAGACAGAGAAGAAGCAGCATTGGAGTCAACACATATCCACTTTGGTGCATGCCTACAATTGCACCACCAGTGATGTGACGGGTTACTCTCCCTACCGCCTCATGTTTGGGAGAGAAGCAAGATTGCCAGTGGATCTGGCCTTTGGCATTTCCCTAGACTATACCTCTGCTACCTCCCACAAAGGATATGTGGACCGACTTAGGTATAAACTGAAAGCGGCCTATGAACAAGCCCAAGCGGCCTCAGACCGGAGAGGGGTCAGAAATAAAAGGAACTTTGACCTGAAGGTTCGAGTGCAAGACCTGCAGCCTGGAGACCGTGTGCTGCTACGCAACCTAGGGATCCCAGGGAAGCATAAACTTGCTGATAGATGGAGGTCCGAGCCTTATGTCATTTGTAGAAAACTTCCTGGACTACCGGTGTATAAGTTAAAGCCAGAGGGGAGAGTGGGACCCTTGAAAACCTGGCACAGAAATCACTTACTCCCACTTAAAGAGGCAGTCAGGATACCTTCAGTGAAGAACCTGCCGGAATCTGTTTCCATCTTGGATACCCCCAGACCCAACACTCGGTCTCAGACCCTCCGAGCTAGGGATGGACAGGCTTCCCAACCAAGTGAAGATGGGAGGGGAGAACTTGAGTGGCTATGGCCCTCCTCAACTCCAGGGAGTTCCGCCATAGACCTTCCACCCACTGAAGATACACAGGATGGGACCCTGAACCCAGAGGCTACAGAGTTCATTCCATCCAGTGATGTGCCTGAATGCTGGGAAGATATTCCGGGCCTTTACTCAGAAGCAGAGGAGGAAGAGGCCCCGGAATCAGTGATGATGTCAGAAAGTGTTCCTGACGCAGAGCCTGTGGTACCTGAGCCTGAAGTCCCAAGGGAGCAAAGAACTTACAGAGTCGTGAGGCCTCCCAGGAAATTAACCTACCCTCAATTGGGAAAAAGCTCAGAGGACTCTGTTGCCACTGCCAGAAGAAGTACTGAGTGCTCAGATCCTTCCACTGTTCATTTGGTGGAAGGCAACCCCAGCTCACTCTCTGGCACAGTTAGACAGGCCACCCATGCTAGTGTGACCTGTGGTACAGGGAACCTCACCTCTGAGTTTTGGTGGAAATTCCCTGTACCAACATCATACTCCGCATTCAGTAAATTGGTTCAGAATTGTTGTTAAATTGTTTATCTTTGGGGACCAAAGAGTTTTAGTGGGGGGAGTGTGTAGCGGGGTGTTTCCCCTTTAATTAGGAGAAAGAACTACGGTTCCCAGAGCTCCACTGGTTCACAGGATGTTTTGGGTTATGCCCCAGAGACTCATGGGGGAAGTGATATAAGGAAGGGGCGAGGCCTGACTCGCTCTCTTTGGACACGGGAGGCTGAGACTGATCCACCTGTGCGGAGCTGTGCTGTGTGAGGGCCTGAAGCCTGGGGACTTCTTACAGCGAACCAAAGAGCCTTCCACCCTTTGCGAGCCTGGGTGGCATCCAACATCTCCTGCCTGCAGCCTAGACTGGATCGGAGACCCGATGGCAGCAACCGCTGTGTGCGAGTGACGACACAGCCGGTGGAAGTCCCAGACGGGTCGCGTCCGGAGGGTGAGCTGAGCGAAAGCTCATCCAATAACCTGTTTATAGTACTGTGCCTATAGACTGCCGAGGCCTACCACCTCACTTTAAGACTCTCACTGGAGATCCGCAGCAGGACTGATCCAGAGGATCTCTAGTGAAGTACGGTCAGTTGTTCAGATTCTCCCTGTTGGATTACAAAGTGTTTATTATCCTTATGTGCACCACCTCTACAGCAAGCCGGTGAAGAATCCATTATTCTTACAGGACTAAGTTTTAGAGTAAGGGATCAGGCCTGATCCGTTAGGTATACATTTAGCTGTTGTGCCATAGGGTACCTAGTTAACGGTCGCCCCACGTGGCGTTCCTTTACCCCCCCTTTATTCTTATGGTGTAATGTGACTGTCATTGCAGGGCTCTGCATACAAGTTAAAAATCATATTGTCATTGCTGTGTGTTTTCTTTGCATAACAAGAAGAAAAATCCGTTATCCCTTTATCACTGTTCTATGTTTGAATCTCTCTCTTAAAGTATAAGGATATATGTGTGTATCCTTTAGACTAGCTGTGCCAGAGTGGGTAGAGCCGATTGCCGGTGGGTTGGAGAGCTGTACTCAGGGCCCAAATCAAACCTTGCGGCCCGCTTAAGCTGAGGGTATCGCTACAGAAGCATAGCAGAATAAAGCTAGCGTGTTCCTGACTCTTTCCCTGTTCCTGAGGGTGGTCCCTGTTTTTTGGAGTGCTGCCAAACCAGAGCCAGTGTTCCCACTGACAATTTTAGTGACCCTTAGAAAATCTGAATCCAACACGCCGTTTGTTCTTGTGATTGTATTATATACACTGGCACTTTTTATCTCGCTTGTCTTCTTTCACTCACTTAGGATGGTAGGGTACGGCTCTTTGGACCTGCCTTGAAGTCTGAAAGGAGGATGTGCGGCCCTCGGGTTCATTCTTTTCCTGCCTAAGAATCTCTGGAAAGCCCCTTACCTAGTACTCCGTGGTTGGCTTCAGCTAGCCATGAGGAGAGGGGTCCACCAGGCATTTTGGCTAGGTGAAACAAAGTGCCTTGCTCCCATCAGAAGACTTGTGTCCTAGGGGTCAAGGAGGTCCTTCAAGGGAACTGCAGCTAATCTCTACTTAACAGTGTTCTGCAACTGCTATTTCCTATTCAGTGGAGAAGGAGCTGAGCCTAAGTAGAGAGATACGTAACAAAGGGAGCTGCGCTAATAGTGAGCCTCGAGACGACGTCCTTTTGTGTGACGAAATGCGTAGAGTGAGCAACATGCTGAGGTCACAGCGCTTTTCACGTTCTGCCTTGCATTGGCGTGTTTTTTGGTTTTTTTATTTATGCCGGCCGGCTTCTGTTTGCTCTTATGACATTGAGTCTGATGTCAATAGACCTGTCAAATTTATCCAATAAATCATCTGGTTTTACAGATGGCGGTCTATTTTTACTTTCTTTCCTTAGTTTCATACATCTATTGAGACCACCTCCTCTGCTACGTTCCCCTGCTGGATCAAGCATCAAGTCTCTAACATCAAGCGTGTCAGCTGGTACTGACACATTGGGATTGCCAGACTATCCAGGCTGGAGCTCCAGGAATGCCAGGCTTGTGAGCCACTTGTTGCGGTGGGAGATCGTATTAACCCAGGTTGGGTGACAAGCCATTCTAGCTTGAGTAGCTGGTAAGCCTTGATTCTATGTGGTGGCGGATTCACAGTGTCCCGTGTGTATTGAAGACTCGTCACAGGGTGCTGTAGTCAGGGCCGCCATCAGGAATTTTGGGGCCCCTTACACAGCTTCAGGCATGGGCCCCCTGGAGCAGAGGAGAACCGGGGAGGGGTGCTGCCGCCGCAAATTGAGAAGCGGGGGGCTGCCGCGACTTGAAAAGTGGGGGGTGCCACGAACAAAAAAAGAACAACAAAAAAAAGGGTGGGTTGCCATCTGGGGCCCTGGGGACCTCTGGGCCCCTTACAAAAAAAAAAAAATTTTTTTTTTATAAAAAATATATATTTTTATATAAAAAAAGGGGGGGGGGTTGTCATCCGGGGCCCTGGGGACCTCTGGGCCCCTTGCAAAAAATAAATAAAAATAAATAAAACATAAATAAAATATATATATATATTTTTTTTTTATAAAAAATACATAAAAAAGGGGGGTTACCATCCAGGGCCCTGGGGACCTCTGGGCCCCTTACAAAAAAAAAAAGTTATAAAAAAATTATATAAAAAAAAAGGGGGGTTGTCATCCAGGGCCCTGTGGACCTCCGGGCCTCTTACAAAAAATTAATAAAAAAATATTTATTTATTTCTTATAAAAAATACATAAAGGCGGGTTACCATCCGGGGCCCTGGGGACATCTGGGCCCCTGGGGACCTCTGGGCCCCTTACAAAAACAAACACAAAACAAAAACAAAAAATAAAGGGGGGTTGCCATCCGGGCCCCTTACAGGTGTACTGCCTGTACCCCCCTGATGGCGGCCCTGGCTGTAGTGTTTATTAGTCTTGAACATCCATGTTATTTTCTTTTTCTTTTTTTTGCGTAACCATTATACCATCATATGGTTTAATTTCACTTGATAATTCATCTATGGTTTATCGAGGATCTGTCACATGGTGTTTTATTATTCTGTTTTTTTGTGATTTAGGAAACTATCTTTTCACTATATTCCCTTGGTTGTGTTTATTATATTTATTAATCACATTATACTTAGTTGTTTATGTCACTGGTTAACACAATTGATTCACTATTAGCGCAGCTCCCTTTGTTACGTATTCTGTTGGTGTGTATATCACTTTGAGTTGCAGCTTGTCACATTTAAGTCAAATAGCGCAGTTTTTTTCTACTCCATAAGTAGAGAGATGGCTGGTTGACTGGCAACAATGGAATTATTTATCAGCTGTAGCAGCACGTGGGTACAGAGCCCACCAGAATGAACCAGTCAGTAGGTTGTTTCTGGGGGTGAAGGAGGCTACAAAAAACAATAGCAACCCACAAGAGAAGAAGGGAAGGGGGGAGAAAGAGCACAGGTGGTACATGACATATGCCTTGTACACACGACCGTTTTTCACGACGAGAAAACTGCCATTTTTTAGATTGGTCATGAAAACCGGTCGTGTGTATGCTCTCTAGCAGTTTGCTCGACGAAAAAACTGGCCGCAAAAAAATTAAAACCAGCTCTCTTTTTTTTTTTCTCGTTGTGTTTCCCGTCAGTCTTTTTCTCCTCGCGAAAAACGGTCGTGTGTATGCTTTTCCGAGGGGAAAAAAAATGCTCAGAATCAAGTTATGAGACGGGAGCGCTCGTTCTGGTAAAACTAGCGTTCGTAATGGAGATAGCACATTCGTCACGCTGTAACGGACTGAAAAGCACGAGGCTGAAAAGCACGAATCGTCTCTCACCAAACTTTTATTAACACGAGGATGAGCAAAATCGGCCCAAAGGGTGGCGCCATTTGAAAGGAACTTCCCCTTTAGGCCTCATGCCCACGGACGTTTTTACAGCCGCGTTTTTTACAGCTTAAAAACGCCTGTCCATGTTATTGTATACATTTTTTGACCTTTTTAAAAAAAAAACGTCGGAGCTCAAAAATGCAATTGCGACGTTTTTGCGCGTTTTTTAACGCTTCACGTTTTTTTATGCCTAACGCCGACGCCAAGGAACGCACTGGTCCTGTTTTTTTTTTCTACAGTTTAAAAACGCCTATGCTATTTGCAGCTCAAAAACATCTAGGTGGGCATGAAGCTATAGACTAACTAACATGGACAGGCGTTTTTAAGCTGTAAAGAACGCTCAAAAATGCGGCTGTAAAAACGTCCGTGGGCATGAGGCCTTATAGTCCCGTCGTACGCTATGTACGTCACTGCGCTTTGGTTGGACGTTTTTTTGCATGAACGTGTGTATGCAAGGCAGGCTGGAGAGGAATCAGGTCGGGGAAAAAACGTCGGCTTTTTGCACATCAGGAAAATCGATGGTGTGTACAAGGCATAAGAGCAATTTCTTACCAGAATCCTATCTTGAGAATTCAGTGCATTAAAAAATCTCTTTGTGCTTATTTCTGAGCTCACTTCATAAAAAAAGCCGCAGAGTACTAACCACACTGCTGACAGAAACAAAACGAATATCTTACCATTCTAGTTTTAACCACACTGTTGCATGTAGATATATGAATTGTAAAACCTCTGCAATGTCCTCCAAATGACTCCTACACTTTTAACCACTTCAGCACCGGAAGAATTTACCCCCTTCCTGACCAGAGCACTTTTTTGCAATTCTGCACTGCGTCGCTTTAACTGACAATTGTGCGGTCGTGCGACGTTGCACCCAAACAAAATGAACGTCCTTTTTTCCCCACTTCAGATTTCTTTTGGTCTTATTTGATCACCTCTGTGATTTTTTTTTTTTTTTTTTTTTTTTGCGCTATAAACAAAAGAAGAGCGACAATTTTGAAAAAAAAAAAAGCAATATTTTTTACTTTTTGCTATAATAAATATCCCCAAAAAATATATTAAAAAAACACATTTTTTCCTCAGTTCAGGCCGATACGTATTCTTCTACATATTTTTGGTAAAAAAAAATCACAATAAGCGTATATTTATTGGTTTGCGCAAAAGTTATAGTGTCTACAATATAGGGGATAGTTTTATGGCATTTTTTATTTTTTTACTAGTAATGGCGGCGATCTGCGATTTTTATTGTGACTATGGCGGACACATCGGACACTTTTGGCGCTATTTTGCGACCATTGTCATTTATACAGTGATCAGTGCTATAAAAATGCACTGATTACTGTGTAAATGACACTGGCAGGGAAGGGGTTAACCACTAGGGGGCGAGGAAGGGGCTAAGTGTGTCCTAGGGAGTGATTCTAACTGTGAGGGGGCTGGGCTACAAGTGACACGACAGTGATCGCTGCTCCCGATGACAGTAGATCTCTGCCATGTCACTAGGCAGAACAGGGAAATGCCTTGTTTACATAGGCATCTCCCCGTTCTGCCTCTCCGTGACACGATCGCGGGCGACCATCGAGTTCACGGCTTCTTAAAGGGGACGTACAGGCATGTCCATTTGCCCACTGCTGCCATTCTGCCGACGTATATCGGCGTGCAGCGGTCGGCAAGTGGTTAATCACAACAAGAACACTGCAGATTTGGAAGAACAAGGGCAAAAAGCAACGAGGCACAAAGTAGCTACCAATCAGATATCTGCATTCATCTTTTTACAATAGGAAGACGAATAAAACCTGATTTCTGACTGATTTGCTACAAGCCAAACCACTGTGGCTTCATAATTTGAGCCCTTGCCAGACTAATTATTTAACTACTTTTCCCCCAGAGCCATGTTTCCATTTTTGCACACATGTTATAATGCACATTTTAGGCAAGAAAATTAGTCAAACTCCCCAAACAGTGTATACTTTATTTTCTGAAAGCAAAGACCCTGGAGACTAAAATAGCAGTAGCTGAAATTTTGGATGTCACATGTTTATCAAATGCACTAAAACTAATTTTAGTGCACACAAACGCAATATATTCCCCGCAGAATATATGGTAGGATATAAAAGATGAGGTTGTGACGAGTAAAGCGATATCCAACAAACCAAGCTTTAAAACTATATATATAATAAGCACTTGCACCAATATAGCCTCCTAGTGTGCAGCAACTGTCCCAAAACAAATTTATTAAATCACAAATAACACAATATAATATATGTGCTAAACAGCGCTTGCAAAATTAACCACTTTAGCCCCGGAAGGATTTACCCTCTTAATGACCAGGCCATTTTTTTGCGATACGGCACCCGTCGCTTTAACTGACAATTGCGCGGTCGTGCGACGTTGTACCCAAATAAAATTGATGTCCTTTTTTTCCCCCACAAATAGAGCTTTCTTTTGGTGGTATTTGATCACCTCTGCGTTTTAATTTTTTGCGCTATAAACAAAAAAAGACCGACAATTTTGAAAAAAACAATATTTTTTTACCTTTTGCTATAATAAATATCCCCAATTTAACCACTTAAGCCCCGGACCAATATGCAGCATAAGGACCAGGCCCCTTTTTGCGATTCGGCACTGCTTTGCTTTAATTGACAATTGCGCGGCCGTGTGACGTGGCTCCCAAATAAAATTGGCATCCTTTTTTTTTCCCACAAATAGAGCTTTCTTTTGGTGGTATGTGATCACCTCTGCGGTTTTTATTTTTTGCGCTATAAACAAAAATAGAGCAACAATTTTGAAAAAAAATACATATTTTTTACTTTTTGCTATAATAAATATCCCCCAAAAATATATAAAAAAACGTTCTTTTCCCTCAGTTTAGGGCGATATGTATTCTTCTACATATTTTTGGTAAAAAAAATCGCAATCGGCGTTTATTGATTGGTTTGCGCAAAAGTTATAGCGTTTACAAAATAGGGGGTCATTTTATAGCATTTTTAATAATTTTTATTTTTTTACTAGTAATGGTGGTGATCAGTGATTTTTTTCGTGACTGCGTCATTATGGCGGACACATCGGACACTTTTGACACATTTTTGGGACCATTGTCATGTTCACAGCGATCAGTGCTATAAAAATGCACTGGTTACTGTGAAAATGACACTGGCAGTGAAGGGGTTAACCCACTAGGTGATGCTGTAGGGGTTAAATGTTCCCTAAGAAGTGATTATTACTGTAGGGGGCGTGGCTACACATTACACGTCACTGATCGTCCGTTCCGATGACAGGGAACAGACGATCACTAACTTGCCACGGAGAAGAATGAGGAAAGGTTTATTTACACTCACCTCTCTCCGTTCTTCAGCTCTGTGAGCCGATCGCGGGACACTGGTGGCGATTGGGTCCGCGGGTCCCGCGGGCGGGGTCACGGAACTCAGGACCGGGTCACGAGCGCGACCCACGGCTGGGCTCTTAAAGGGCAACGTACCTGTACGTTGATGTGCCCAGCCGTGCCATTCTGCCGACGTATATCGACGTGAGGCGAGCCTTAAGTGGTTAAAAAAATAAAATAAAACATTTCTTCATCAGTTTAGGCCAATATATATTCTTCTACATATTTTTGGTAAAAAAAACCTGCAATAAGCATATATTGATTGGTTTGCGCAAAAGTTATAGCGTCTACAAAATAGGGGATAGAATTATGGCAATTTTTATTATTATTTATTTTTTTACTAGTAATGTCAGTGATCTGTGATTTTTAGCGGGACTGCGACATTGCGGCGGACAGATCGAACACTTTTGACACTTTTTTGGGACCATTGACATTTATACAGCGGTCAGTGCTATAAAAATGCACTAATTACTGTGTAATTGTCACTGGTAGGGAAGGGGTTACCACTAGGGGGCGATCAAGGGGTTAAATGTGTTCCCTAGGGAGTGTTTCTAACTGTGGGGGGATGGGACTGACTGGGGGAGAAGACATATCGCTGCTCGTAATTTCTAAAAACAGCAGATCTCTCTCTTCTCTTCTGTCAGAACAAGAATGTGTGTGTTTACATACACAAATCCCCGTTCTGGCTCTCGTGCCCATGATCGCGGTTGGCCAGCAGCGATCGCACCCACCGGCCACGCGCATCGGATCCCCCGCTGTGCAGCGGGCACGCGCGGGCCTGCTATGGCTCTTACATGGAGCCGCCGTATGGGTACGGCAATTCGAGGGTCGGAGCCACATTGCCGCCGTATATCTGTAGGAGCTGGTTGACAAGTGGTTAATCATTGCTACAATGAAAGTGTATAAAATCAAATAAAGAAAAAATGTGCTCAAATATTTGTAAGTGCTCAGTCCCAGGTATTAATAATCATCAAATCAATAGTGAAAGTCCATCCTTATCACAATAAAAGAAGCCAGCTTCTGAGGATGTCATGTGATGACGAAACGCGTCAATCAGAATTCTCGGTGCATCACTTTCGGTGTAGGTGAAACGCACATGACCGTCTAGCGGCTTCCTACATGATTGGATAGAATGGGTACCTACAGATTGTATGCTTTTTACTGTGTTTGCTTGGTAAGCAAACATTTTATAACAATAAAACAATACGATTTTATGCTATGAGAGGTTACTTCTTCTCTATTTTTTAAATCATTTGTTAATTTTAATACTGGAGCCACCACGGGACCACTGATCCATATAACCACAAGGAGAGGATATCAGGCAACTGCTGGGAGGCATCACCTGGTCCCTGGGTGACCAAGAATCAAGGCTGACCTTTTTTGTTATACAACATAGGGGTCAACACCATCCGGTGAGTGTGGACCTTCATTAGAGCATGTGGAGCAGTACCAGAGGGCACCATTCTGGTGTTAAGGCACAAGCACTTCTTTTATTGTCATAAGGATGGACTTTCACAATGGAGTTGCTGATGATTAATACCTGGGATTGAGCACCTACAAATATTTGAGACTGAGCAAGTATTTTCTTTATTATTTGATTTTATACACTTAAATTGTAGCAATAATTAATTTTGCAAGCGCTGTTTAGCACATATATTATATTGTGTTATTTGTGCTTCAAGCTTTAAAATTTCATGATAGCAACCAGGGTGTAACGTACCAGGTGTGAGGCCGAGGTGCTGAGAGGGCTCCCCTTGCGGTCAAGTGCAGTGCACCCCTGAAAGTGGTACAGGGACTGCAGTGCCCAAAGAAGCAAGACTCGCCAGTTGCGGTGGTCTGATGGCTGATCACCGAAAGGTAGCTGGAACAAGCAAGATGCACTGTAGAGGCAGGTATGCTTGGATGGCACCAGGTGAACTTGGCAGTGGAGCAGACCGGAAGCAGAACTAGGAGCCAGGCCAGGGGTCATACTAGTCAGTAGCAGGTTCAGGTAGCAGAACTGGAACAAGCCAGTGTCATACACAGAGAGACAGGTAGCAGCGGAGTGGTGAGCCAAGCCAATGTCAAGCACAATGGAGCAGACGGGAGCAGTCAGTAGTAAAAGCCAGAGGTCAAACCAGGAGATCAGGATAGGCAAGTCAAGGCAAGCCGGGTCGGTAACAGGAGGTCAAGGATTGAGATACAGTGGAACCTTGGATTACGAGCATAATCAGTTCCAGGATAATGCTCGTAATCCAAAGCACTCGCATATCAAAGCGAGCTTCCCCATAGAAGTCAATGGAAACAAAAATAATTTGTTCCAAATTGACTTCTATGAAATGCAATACCACATGTGGCCAGAGGTGGGGGGGCGCCGGAGAGCCTTGTAAATACTCTGGGACAGCTCGGCTGAACTCAGAAACCCTCGGAAAGGCTCGGGAACGGGGTATTTCCAAGTGTTCCTGAGTATTTAGAGTATTTCCGAATGGCTCCGATCTCCTCCGGCACCCACGCACCTCTGGACAAATGCGGTACTGCACACCTCTGTGGCTTGAATCCTGCTCGTTTCGCGAGACAACACTCGCAAACCAAGTCAGTATTTAAAAAAAATAATTGCTCGTATTGCGAAACGCTCGTTACGTTAACCATGTTACTCATAATCCGAGGTTTCACTATACACAGGGGCAGAGGAAACATGGGGAATCTGATGATAATCCAGCAATTTACAGGTCTCAGCAGCAGGTTTAAATAGGCCAGGAGGCACCAGCATCTGTCACGTTGTGCGTGCGCTATTGCGCCTTCGCGCGCCCGTTCACGTTATCGCGCATGTGCGGGCGCCAATGCTCATGGGAGTGCGGCCATGATGTGCGCTGGTAAGATTGCCAGTTCTTCGGCCATTTACCTGACACAGGGTCTATTTCAAATCCTGGCCTACCATCCACCATTTATAAACGGCGCTGGTAGAGAAGTTGTTAAACAACAATCTTCCCCTAAGATTAAATGTGCAATTAACATATCTTAAATATTGTTTCATCTTTTTATGATAGACTCTCTTTAAGTATTAATGAGTTAATAGTAACAAAAATGGGTAAGTGATTGGAGTGTTCTCCTAAATTTCAATCACAGCCTTGTTTGTGTACTTACAAGGGGACAAGGAGCAATTCTGTACTGGACACTGACAAGATGCATTCACAGATCTGTTTTCACAGCAAGGTGTACAAAACCATTTTCCTTCCAAAACGGCAACCTGCATAAAGGAGGCAAACAGACGTCTCTAAAATCTTCACATAAACTGGATTTTTTTTTTAACCAGAATCAATACTTACACAAATTTGATATATTGACTGCACCTAGCCACATAACTGGAATATTCCAAATGGAGATAATATAGACAAGCTGTATCCCATCCTACTTATATTCACAAAAGCATTATGCATCAAAGAGAGGAACCCAAACCTAACACCTCAATCAAGATTGAAATACATGTGTAGCGGGTGTTTGCTTTAAGGCCCAGAGACTACCATACCCAGGATGCATTTCCTCGCGCAAGGACTGCTGGGGCGGGGTATTTAACCAGGGGGCGGGCCGGAGAACTTTCTCTTTGGACACCGCCCGGCCAGCAAGTGGAACTCTGTGCTGAGTCTGCTGAGAATACAGGGCCTGAAGCCTAGGCCTGTATTATTCCAAAGAGCCTTCCGTACCCACTGAGGAGCCTGAGGAACGTCGCATCCTGCTGCTGTTCTGCTACTACCAGGAGGACAGAAGACCCGGGTGTCGTGGAATCTGTGTACCAAGACACAGCAACAGAAGATACAGACACAGACTGGTCCGGTTGGGTGAGAGAGCACATGCTCATGAGAATAATACAGGATCTCTAGACCCAGTAACTGTTGTTCGGAACTTACGTTAGTGTTGCAGTTGCACGCCGGAGGGACAGTGCATTGAATAGCGCTAGTAGATTTATTCTGTGTTAACCAAGTTATCAAATTCCTTTATTCTTGTGGATTACAAATTCTTCCAGAAGTGCACCACCGTTTGCTAGCGAAGATCTTTCTCTACAGAACTTTCACATAGTACAGTCAGGCCTGACTTAGTAGTAGTGACATTGCTGGGCGTCATCTTGCCCACGAGGGAGAAGAGCTGCAGAGGGGTCCGTTAGTTTCTTGTTATAGAATTGTATATCTGTCTGTGTGCTAAAACACTCTTTCATTGCAGGGCTCTGCATATGTCTATGTATACTGTTTTGTCTGCTTAACCATTATTTTCAGTAAAGTACCAGGGTTAAATATATCAGTTGTTTGTGTCATTTACTGTGCAGGAGAAACGGTTAGTGATAGCTATACAATACTGTTGTGTGCCTTTATTGTGGGATTGTGCTGCCAAGAATCACAGGTTACACAATCCCATCATCCCCTACTAACTGTGCCAGGGGAGGGTAGAGCCAATTGCCGGTGGTTGACAGTGAGTGTTACAGGGCTCTAAACAAATCATACCAGCGGCCCTCTTAGCTGGGGGTATTGCTACATTTATAAAAGACACCTGTCCACAGAATCTCTTTCTTCCATTCAAACCTCACCATCATGGGCAAGACCAAAGAGCTGTTGAAGGACGTCAGGTACAAGATTGTAGACCTGCACAAGGCTGGAATGGGCTACAAGACCATCAGCAAGAAGCTTGGTGAGAAGGAGACAACTGCTGGAGCGATTATTCACAAATGGAAGTAAAACGAAATAACCATAAATCACCCTCGCTCTGGAGCTCCATGCAAGATTTTGCCTCATTGGGTGAGGATGATCATGAGAAAAGTGAGGGATCAGCCCAGAACTATACGGGAGGAGATTGTGAATGATCGCCAGGCAGTTGGGACCACAGTCACCAAACAAACCATTGGTAACACAATACGCCGCCTTGAATTTAAATCCTGCAGTGCCCGCAAGGTCCCCCTCCTCAAGAAGGCACATGTACAGTCATGCCAATGAACATCTAAATGATTCAGAGAACGATTGGGAGAAAATGCTGTGGTCAGATGAGACTTTAATTGAGCTCTTTAGCACTAACTCGACTCGCCGTGTTTGGAGGGAAAGAAAATGCTGACTATGACCCTAAGAACATCATCCCTACAGTCAAGCACAGAGGTGGAAACATAATGCTTTGGGTTGGTTTCTATGCTATAGGTACAGACCGACTTTGCTGCCTTGAGGGGCCAATGGACGGGGCCATGTATTCTAAAATCTTGGATGAGATCCTTCTTCCCTCAGCCAGAACACTGATGATGGGTTGTGGATGGGTCTTCAGCCTGACAATAACCCAAAACATACCACCAAGGCAACAAAGGAGTAACTCGAGAAGAAGCACATTAATGTCATGGAGTGGCCTAGCCACTCTCCAGACCTTAATCCTATAGAAAATTTAAGGAAGAAGCTGAAACTTTGAGTTGCCAAGCGACAGCCAAGAAACCTTAAAGCGGAGTTCCGCCCAAAAAAAAAAAAAAATAATTAAAAGTCAGCAGCTACAAATACTGCAGCTGCTGACTTTTAATATATGGACACTTACCTGTCCTGGGTGCCCGTGATGTCGGCACCCAAAGCCAATCTGTCCCTTGGCTCTCGGGTGGAGGCGTCGCCATCTTCGGTAAAGGAATCGGGAAGTGAAGTCTTGAGGCTTCACTTCCTGGCTCCCTACTGCACATGCGCAAGCCACGCTGCGCAATCCCACTGGTCCCTGCTGTCTTCTGGGACCTGTTTGTTTCCCAGAAGACAGCAGGGGGATGGTGGAGACACCAGACGTGGCGTAGGTTGCCGCGGCGATCTATGCCCAGAAGTGGGAGCAAATGCCTGGATTACACAGGTATCTGCTCCCTCCTCCCCCCTGAAAGGTGCCACATGTGACACCGGAGGGGGGAAGATTCCGAAGTTCCATTTTTTGTGGTGGAACTCCGCTTTAAGGATTTAGATAAGATCTATAAAGAAGAGTGGACCAAAATATCTCCTGAGATGTGTGCAAACCTGGTCACTATCTACAAGAAACATCTGACCTCTGTGCTTACCAACAAGCGTTTCTCCACTTAAGCCTCGTACACACAACCGGTTTTCTCAGCAAGAAAACTGCTGGGAGAGCTTTTTGCCGAGAAAACCGTTCGTGTGTATGGTTTCTAGGCAGGAAAACTGCTGGGAATCTCGACGAGAAAAATAGAGAACCTGCTCTCTATTTTTCTCGTCGGGATTCTCGGCAGAGTGTTTCCTGCCGAAAAACCTGGTCGTTTGTATGCTTACCTGTCCAGGGAAACCCGCGCATGCTCGATGAGACTTCGACTCATGCGCGGTAGCAAGATGGCGGCGACGGCATCAAATGTGACGAGCGCTGGCTCGTCGTAGTCAATGACGTCACCGCGTTCTTGCCATTCAAAAGAACGGCGGTTCTTTTGAATGGCGCGTGTGTACATAGGGCTTGGCAAGACAAGCTTGCCAGGAATCCCGTTAAGAAAACCGCCGTTTTTTTTTTTTTCGACGGGATTCCCGCCCGTGTGTACGAGGCTTAAGTCATGTTTTGGGGATAAAATCCTTATTTTACTCACTGAACTGCAACTCAATTTATAACATTTGTATCATGTGTGTTTTTTCTGGATTTCTGATTGATATTCTGTCTCTATCATTTAAAATACACCTATGATAAAAATTATAGACCCTTAATTTCTTTGTAAGCCCAGGTTCACACTGGGCTGTGGGAATGAAGCTGTGCGATTTCAGCTGAACTCGCACGATTTTACTCCCGCTTGTCAGTCCAGATTTCGGCCGCGATTACAGAGACATTTGTGCAGTTTCTGCACAGATTTCAATATAAATCGCGGGCCTGAAATCACAAAAAGTAATACAGAAACGACTTTTTGAAATCGGTGCAGCGCTGCAGATGCGTCATCGCACCGATTAGGACGGTGCCGATTTCACATGCGATTTAACATGTCAAATCGCACCAGTGTGAACCAGGGCTAAGTGAGCAAACTTACAAAATCTGCAGGGGGAATAAATAATTGTTTTCCCCACTGTACATAAGCACAGCTCACCCATAAGAATAAATGGAGCCACAGAGTACATGTTTTTATTAAAAAAAGCCGTGTGGTGCCAAACAGGGCTGTACAGTGAAAATTGCTGGAACAGGAAATTATTAAAGTGTTTGATCAGGAGGTGAACTGCACACATTGGGGGGTGGAAATTAATTAAAGGACAACTGTTCTAAAGGTAAAAATGAATATTAAATGTAGCATATTTGTAGATTAATCTTTAGAGGGCATAAGATAAACTCGTATAGCGCACCAACCCCCAGACTTTACCTGCTTTTCTTAACTTGGCTCCTCCGCAGGAAAGACTGAGGCACACCGCACCACAAGCCCGTACCCTCCTGGATGGGGAGGTTGAGCGGTGTTAGTTTTCTCGGGCCTGCCTGCGGCTGGTGTTTGAATCCTCCCGAGCTGATCTCGTTTCTGCAGTAGCCAGAAACAAGATCTTAATTCTCCCCAGTAAAGTAACTGTCCACACCAACTGAAAGTCCAACTTCTGTATTTATTTCACATGGATAATAAATAGTCCCTTTAAGAGCAGACAGGTTGAGACGAGACACAGGTCAGATAAGGTGGGAGGGAGGTCCAGGCACAAACTTAATCTTGATTCTCTTACTGTTCTGATATGCACAAACAGGTTTGGCACGATCTCTGCCACAGACCTAGTGAATATAAAAGTCACTGCCACTGACTTGTTGAAGTTGGTCACTGCCACTGACATAGTTGCCAACAGTCACGGATTGGCCGGGACGTTCCCGGGATTCAAACCCTTTTCCCGGATTTATTTTGTCCCGGCCAATGTCCCGGCCAATCCGATTTTTCCAGTTTTCCCCGAATTTGGACGCCGCAGGCTGCCGCCGCTAGAGGTCCACGGCTGGCGGAGACAATGTCTCGGCCGGCCGCCATGTTCAAGAAGACCAAAACACAGATGTAGTACAATAGAAAATAAAGCCGCTGCGGCGCCGCCCACACCCCGCACCTCCCCGGGGGTGGGCGGCGCCGCAGCAGCTTTATCTTCTATTGTACTACATCTGTGTTTTGGCTGGCCAGCAGGCCACCCCCCCGCCCCGCCCCGCCCCGCTGCAGGTCTGTCTGTAATGGAAAGGGGCGGGGGTCGGCAGCGCCACAGCTTAATTTTTTTTTTTTTTTCAGCCACACTGTCGGCTCCGCCTCTATTTTGTTCCCCTTCGGGGAAGGGGAAACAATAATGGCGGCCGAGACAGGAGACGCCTGTGGTTAAGGGGGGACTCCGCTGGGGATGCCTGTGGTAAGGGGGGACTCCGCTGGGAACGCCTGTGGTAAGGGAGGACTCCGCTGGGGGCAGCTGAGGTAAGGGGGGACTCCGCTGGGGACGCCTGATGTAAGGGGGGACTCCGCTGGGGACGCCTGATGTAAGGGGGGACTCCGCTGGGGACGCCTGATGTAAGGGGGGACTCCGATGGGGACGCCTGATGTAAGGGGGGACTCCGCTGGGGACGCCTGAGGTAAGGGGGGACTCCGCTGGGGACGCCTGATGTAAGGGGGGACTCCGCTGGGGACGCCTGAGGTAAGGGGGGACTCCGCTGAGGATGCCTGAGGTAAGGGGGGACTCCGCTGGGGACACTTGATGTAAGGGGGACTCCACTGGGGACGCCTGATGTAAGGGGGGACTCCGCTGGGGATGCCTGATGTAAGGGGGGACTCCGCTGGGGACGCCTGATGTAAGGGGGGACTCTGCTGGGGACGCCTGATGTAAGGGGGACTCCTCTGGGTACACCTGATGTAAGGAAGGACTCCGCTGGGTACGCCTGAGGTAAGGAGGGACTCCTCTGGGGACGCCTGATGTAAGGAGGGACTCCGCTGGGGACGCCTGATGTAAGGAGGGACTCCTCTGGGGACACTTGATGTAAGGGGGGACTCCACTGGGGACGCCTGATGTAAGGGGGGACTCCACTGGGGACGCCTGCATAGTTACCAACAGTCCCGAATTTCCCGGGACAAGCACGATTTTTGGACCCTTGTCCACAAGTGTGGAGGGGGCTCTGCTGGGGAGGCACCTGATGCAAGGACGGACTGCTGGGGAGGCACCTGATGCAAGGACGGACTGCTGGGGAGGCACCTGATGCAAGGACGGACTGCTGGGGAGGCACCTGATGCAAGGACGGACTGCTGGGGAGGCACCTGATGCAAGGACGGACTGCTGGGGAGGCACCTGATGCAAGGACGGACTGCTGGGGAGGCCATCTGGTGGCAGGCGACGTGGCAGGTAACACGCTCAGGGCTTCCACTGATTCGGCATTATGGTGAGTTGAATGATTTCATTTTATATTACAATGTAAAAATAGAAATAATGCACTTCAATCATCCTGACACCGTAACAACCATGGTGCCGGGATGATTGAAGCGCCAACAGGTGTTTTGGAGTATCCTTATCTGCCAATTTTGTTACACATTACTATTGTGGTGTAGGATCTGGCTTCTTTCTTTCTATTTCTTTCTCTCTCTTTCTCTCACCTCTGACTCTAGCCACACCCCTTTGAACCACGCCCATTTAAACCACACCCACTATCGTGCGTAAACCACGCCCATTTTTCGCCGCGGCGCGCTTCCCACGCCGCATTTTCCACTCCGGCATGACACGCCTACAAACGAATGCCCCGCCCCCTGATTATAGCAAGGCTCCGCCTCAATACAAAAAAAGTGCCCCAGATGTTTTTTTTGCAATGTTGGCAACTATGCACTGACCGGGTGAAGAGGGCCTTGCCCTATTTGGTCACTGCCACTGACCTGGTGTGCGTAGAGTCACTGCCACTATGACCTACAGAACATGCACTTCCTTCTTGGAGAACTTGGCCCATGTCAAAGAGAAAACGTCCCTCCGGAGAGTTACCAGAGGCCCTCACTGTCACCACAACTCTGCGCTGGGTCTTCAGAAAGGGTCACCTCCCTGGCCTCCTTGATCCAAGATACGGGTCCCCTCGCAAGGCGGTACCCTGGGAGCTCTCGATCCTTAGCGGACCCCAGCCGAAGGTTGCTGGGCCCCGGGCCTCCTATTAAGTACCTCACCCCAGACTGAAGGTGTCTGGGATGTAACAGCAGCTCCGTCTCCGGGCCTAGGGCACCCGGAGGCGACACACACACCCAGGCCTAAGGTGCCTGGGAGCGAACCGACGACGGCGACCCCTCTGGAAGATGGCCGCCCCTTTTTATACCCTCTCCCGACAGGCACAGCAGGTTCCCCTCCCCGCCGCACTGCTGCCGAGAGGGGACAAGAAAAGGCACAACCCTGTACTGTGGTTCAACCCGGGCCTATGGCAACAGCGCCACCTATAGGCCCCAGGGAACTGTACACCAATACTATCTTCCAGGGACAGAAATAGTCCAAGAACCCTAACAATTTGTGTATCTGAGCCTTATTACCGCTCAGATACTTCCCTTAAATATAGCACCCCGCTACACTAGCATAAGCCTAACTGCGCTGTTGGAATAATATATAAGCCATACAGGGACTTCATTGTTTATAGTGAGTCATCACAATTATTGACTTTCATTGTGAGAAAGCAATGAAGTAGATGTTGCACCTTGCAAAGGAGATGCAGAATGCAACTATAGCCCCATACACACGATCGGACTTTTTGACAACAAACTTCAAAATGAGCAAGTTTTCAAAAAAATCAGACCGTGTGTACGCTCCATCGGACAAACTTTTTCGGTTTTCAGCGGACAAAATTTCGCTCTGCAAACGGACAAACTTTTCGGCAACAAAAGTCCTACGTGCAAAGTCCTATCATGTGTACAGAAATCCATCAGACTTTAGTCTGAAGTACAAACACGCATGCTCAGAAGCAAGGACCAGCCGGAAGCGTTCTGTCTGGTAAAACTAGCGTTCGTAATGGAGATATCGCATTCGTGGCGTGGCAAGTTATGAAATCTAGAAATGCAGCGCACATTCTCTTCTTCTTTATAATGGGATAATAATAAAGCTGCTTTGCTGATGATACGGAGAAATGACAAACGTATTTACAAAGGACTTGTGTTCTAGTGAAAATGAAAAACGCGAATCAACACTGACCAAACTTCTACTAACTCGAGATTAGCAGAAGGACGCCAGAGAATTTAACTTCCTCTTTTGAAGTGTCGTCAGTACGTTGAAACGTCACTACGTTCGTGTTTTTTGCAGAAAAAGTCAGAGCATGTGTATGCTATGGGCGTTCACCGCCAGCTCCCTTCGGACAAAAATCCACAGAAAAGTTTGTTTGAATTCCGACCGTGTGTACGAGGCTTTAGGCTTTCCCTGTGTACATATTGCATATAATTATAAATTACACATAGAAACAAGTATTTGTAACCATTAACATAGTTTGATAAAACCATTTACACTAATCTGATCTCTTTAACCACTTAAGGACCGAGCCTTCTTCTGAGATTTTTTTTTTGCTAGAAAATTACGTGGAACCCCCAAACATTATATATTTTTTTCTAACACCCTAGAGAATTAGATGGCGGTCGTTGCAATACTTTTTGTCACACCGTATTTGCGCAGCGGTCTTACAAGCGCACTTTTTTTGGGAAAAGAATCACTTTTTTAAATTAAAAAATAAGACAACAGTAAAGTTAGCCCAATTTTTTTTTTATATTGTGAAAGATAATATTACGCCAAGTAAATTGATACCCAACATGTCATGCTTCAAAGTTGCGCTAGTTCGTGGAATGGTGGCAAACTTTTACCCTTAAAAAACTTCATAGGCAACGTTTAAAATATTCTACAGGTTGCATGTTTTGAGTTGCAGAGAAGGTCTAGAGCTAAAATTATTGCTCTCGCTCTAACGATCACGGCGATACCTCACATGTGTGGTTTGAATACCATTTTCATATGCGGGTGCTGCGTATAAGTTTGCTTCTGCGCGCGAGCTCGTCGGGACTAATTTATTTTACTTTATTTTATTATTTTGACACTATTTAAAAAAAAAAATAATTGGGTCACGTTTATTCCTATTACAAGGAATGTAAACATCCCTTTTAATAGAAAAAAGTATGACAGGTCCTCTAAAATATGAGATCTGGGGTCAAAAAAACCTCAGATCTCATATGTAGACTAAAATGCAATAAAAAGGCTCCGGTAAGCGGCGGAGGGCACTGGAGAGCGGCGGGAGGGGGCCGCAAGATCACTTTTATCAGCGGCAGGAGAGGGCCCCCCTCTCCCGCCGCCGATAAAAGTGATCTTGCGGCGTATCTGCCGCAGAGACCACTTTTATCTGAAAGCGGACCGCCCGCTCTTGAAGAGGATACCGGGGTTATGGTAGCTAGCTGCCTGGCGCAAGGTCTGCTAGGGATTGACTATTTAAGGGAAGGAGGAGCAACGCGCGGTCTCTTTGGACATCGCCTGCCCAGCAACTTGGATCCTGTTGGGGCTTATCACGTTGATTTAGGCCGGAGAGTCTGGGCCTACCAAGTGAGAGCAAGCCTGCTAATCGGAGAAGGGGAGAAGCCTCATCCAGAGAGCCTGTTGACATCTCGGAGTTCCTGAGGGTCGAGCCATCTTCACCTTTCCCTTTTGTTGTCCGGAAGATCGGAGACTGTGAGTGACCGGGAGATTGCGTGCTGAAGCCCAGCAGCGGGGTCGGTTGACGGATTGGTCTGGTCGGGTGAGAGAGCACTGCTCAGGAATTCTTAACTGTGTTAGGCCTCTGATTCTTTACCTAGGCCCCACCGCCATCACAGCAGTGTGCCGCGCACCCAGTATAGCGTGCTGTGCAGTTGAAGTTGGGCGTCTCATTGCCTGTGACTTCAGGCCCAACACTACAGTAGGATTACAACTAACTGGGTTATTCCTTGGATTACAAATGTAAAAGTGCACCAACGTTGCTAGAGAAGATCCCTTCTATAGGAGTGACTATAACTCACGGGGACATTGTTCGGGCGCCATATTGCCCACGAGGGGGAAGCTCGCGAGCGCAGTTCTATTAGAGACAATTAGTGTGTATAGGATTGGTATAACAAGACAGTGGTTATATTGTGCATAACTTTGATTTTGCAGGGCTCTGCATGTCTGTTAACCTAACCCTTTCATTACCCAGTAAAGATATTTTATTGGTTAAGCAATCACGGTGTGTGGACTGTTAACTGTTCCAGAGAGACGGCCAGCACAGGTACTCTAATCTTAAACAGTGAAGGTATATTGCATTGTGGGTTTCATTCTTGTGTGCTGCAGAATCTCACTTGTTTAACCGCTGTGCCAGCGGAGGGTCAGAGCCAGTTTACCGGGGGTTGACAGCAGTAAGGTACAGGCCCAAATTAATACCAGCAGCTCTCTTAACTGGTGGTAGTGCTACACATATATAACTAAAAAAAAAGAAAACCTTAAATACTTTACTTTTCAAATTGTAAAAGTTCAACATTTATTTAATGTTATGTACCGCATGTAATGAAACAGTGGTGTGCTGACCTGCATGTTTCCTGTGTGCACTAACAACCACGCCAGTGGTTGAGCACTGTAACCCATTCTTGCCTGGCATTGGTTGGTCCTTTAGGTCAATGTTTCTCAACTCCAGTCCTCAAGTACTCTCAACAGGTCATGTTTTCAGGATTTCCCTCAGATGAAATGGCTGTGGTAATTGCTAAGGCAGTAAAGCTGATCAAATTACCTGTGCAAAAATAATGGAAAGCCGGAAAACATGACCTGTTGGGGGTACTTGAGGACTGGAGTTGAGAAGCATTGCCTTAGACTCCCTGGGTAGAATGGTGTACAAGATCCTCCCCTGGGTACCCTTTGAGTCTGACCAATGTGTGAGCACACCTCAGGGGCTTCCGGACCTAACATTACCAGCATCATCAGTAGTCCATACCACACCTGCTTAAGACCTCATTGCAGTGGATCCCAATAGCAGCCTTAACCACTTCAGCTCCGGACCATTTCGCTGGCTAAAGACCAGAGCACTTTTTGCGATTCGGCACTGCGTCGCTTTAACTGGCAATTGCGCAGTCATGCGACGTGGCTCCCAAACAAAATTGACGTCCTTTTTTTCCCACAAATAGAGCTTTCTTTTGGTGGTATTTGATCACCTCTGCGGTTTTTATTTTTTGCGCTATAAACAAAAATAGAGCGACAATTTTGAAAAAAAAAGCAATATTTTTTACTTTTTGCTATAATAAATATCCCTAAAAAGTATATAAAAAAATGTATTTTTCCTCAGTTTAGGCCGATACGTATTCTTCTAGATATTTTTGGTAAAAAAAATCGCAATAAGCGTATATTGATTGGTTCGCGCAAAAGTTATAGCGTCTACAAAATAGGGGATAGAATTAGAACTAGTAATGGCGGCGATCTGCGTTTTTTATCATGACTGCTACTTTATGGCGGTCCCATCGGACACTTTTGACACATTTTTGGGACCATTGTTATTTTTACAGCGATCAGTGCTATAAAAATGTACTGATTACTGTGAAAATGACACTGGCAGTGAAGGAGTTAACCACTAGGTGGCGCTGAAGGGGTTAAGTGTGCCCTAGGGAGTGCTTCTAACTGTAGGGGGGATGGGCTGTGTGTGACATGACAGTGATCACCGCTTCCGATTACAGGGAGCGGTGATCAATGTCCTGTCACTAGGAAGACTGGGGAAATGCTTGTTTACATCAGCATTTCCCCATTCTTCCTCACCGTGACATGATCGCAGGTATGCCCGCGGACATCGAGTCCGCGGGACCTGCGGTCGGAGTCACAGAGCTAGCGGCGGCGCGCGCACGTCCACAATGCCGCTTCTTAAAGGGGACGTATATATACGTCCTTTTGCGCAGCAGTGCCATGCTGCCGACGTATATCTTCGTGTGGCGGTCGGCAAGCGGTTAACCAGCACCAGTTAATTTCCAGGGGACATACGGATCTTGAGGTTAGGAGAAGGAAGAGTTGACAAAACAGAAGATTTTTAATGATCTACTGGAATGCAGTTAATCACATATTTACAGTCATCCAAATGGTGACATTACATTGATTTAGTTGCAGATAGCAAGAACATAAAAGATCAGAGTCTATTTGGAAAGTAGCCTATACCTTAGGGATTTTGCCAGAATTCTGCATCCCATACAACATAAAATGCGAATAGTCCCATTAGTTGTGCACCTCTCCTGTCTTCCCTCTAAAGAGAAGCTCCCAGAAGCTAGTCCCTTAAAAATTCAATCTTTGCCATACCTTGGTCCTTGCCTTGCTTCTCATGACTTCCCGTGTGGACTCCTGTATATACTGACCCCTCCTTTCCGTGATGCCTCTCTACTTGCAGGGGCAGAACTGGCACCTCACCCACTACTCTGGGGACCACTAATGGCTACCTAATGAACTACTTAGCCTACTCTCACCACAAGGCTTTCTGACCCTTACTATGGAGATACTGTACCTTGTGGCCATTTTGAAATCTACATCACACCTACAGATATACTAACAAGTTCTTTAACTTTACTTAGATGTCTGTCTCCACTTTTGGCACCCTACTTCTTTGACGAGTCTTTAAGCCAGAAACAAAAGAGAAGACCAGAATGAAGACACAGTAGACACAGAAATAGCTACAGCTGGCACCCCAGAAGCAAACAATCACTAAGCAATGAGCTTGGGTACTCCTTTAGTATTAGCTCTGCCACAGCTGAGACCTTGATGACCGTCAGCTCAGGCCGGGTTCACACTGGTGCGACAAACGCTCCGACATTGGGAGCTCATGTCGTATGATGTGTGAAAATCAATGTTTCCCTATGGGAGCCGTCTTAACTGGTCTAACACAAGTCGGATCCGACTTTAAAAATGCTCCCTGTACTACTTTGGTCCGACTTTGATCCTACTTCAGGCTATTGACTATCATTGAAGTCGGATCAAAGTCGGAACGCCGTCTTGCATGATCCGACTTTGGCATGCGACTTGTGCTCTGATGATCTTGAGGAGGAACTCCACGCCAAATTGTAAATAAAAAAACGGCATGGGTTCCCCCTCCAAGAGCATACCAGGCCCTTGGGTCTGGTATGGATTTTAAGGGGAACCCCCTTCCCCCAAAATCCATACCAGACCCTTGTCCGAGCACACAGCCCGGCCGGACAGGAAAGGGGGTGGGGACGAGTGAGCGCCCCCCCTCCTGAACCGTACCAGGCCACATGCCCTCAACATGGGGGGGTGGGTGCTTTGGGTCTGGGGGGGCCCTGCGGCCCCCCCATCCCAAAGCACCCTGTTCCCATGTTGATGAGGACAACAAGGGCCTCTTCCCGAACAACCCTGGCCGTTGGTTGTCAGGGTCTGCGGGTGGGGTGCTTATCGGAATCCGGGAGCCCCCTTTAATAAGGGGGCACCCAGATCCCGGCCCCCCACCCTATGTGAATGAGTATGGGGTACATCATACCCCTACCCATTCACCTGGGGGAAAAAAAATGTCAAGAAAAAAAAACACACTAGGCAGGTTTTTAAAGTCATTTATTAAGCAGCTCCGGGGGTCTTCTTCCGACTTCGGGGGTCTCTTCCGACTCTCTGGCCTCTTCTTCCACTCTCCGGTGCCTTCTCCACGCTCTCTGGTTCTTCTCCCGCTCTCCGGTGCCTTCTCCGCGCTCTCCGGTTCTTCTCCCGCTCTCCGGTTCTTCTCCCGCTCTCTGGTGCTTTCTGCCGGGCACCTCCGCTATCTTCTGCCAGCTCTTTTGCTAGCAGGGGCCCGGTCTTCCCCGTCGTCTTCTTCCCTCTCTCCCGCTGTAATGCCGTGTGTGTGGGGCGCAACGACTTATATAGGCATGGGGCGTGGTCACCTTGTGATGTCACCCGGTGACCCCACCCCCTTTTGACGTCAAAAACCACCGGAGAGCGGGAGAAGAACCGGAGAGCGCGGAGAAGGCACCAGAGAGCGGGAGAAGGCACCGGAGAGCGGGAGAAAAGGCCGGAGAGTTGAAAGAGCCCCCCGAATTAGGAAGAAGACCCATAAAGTCGGAAGAAGACCCCCGGAGCTGCCTAATAAATCACTTTAAAACCCTGTGTAGTGTGTTTTTTTCTTGACATTTTTTCCCCCAGGTGAAAGGGTAGGGGTACGATGTACCCCATTCTCATTCACATAGGGTGGGGGGCCGGGATCTGGGTGCCCCTTATTAAAGGGGGTTCCCGGATTCCGAAAAGCCCCCCGCCCGCAGACACCAACAACCAACGGCCAGGGTTGTCGGGAAGAGGCCCTTGCCTCATCAACATGGGGACAGGGTGCTTTGGGGTGGGGGGGGCCGTAGGGCGCCCCCTGCCCCAAAGCACCCACCCCCCATGTTGAGGGCATGCGGCGGGCACGGTTCAGGAGGGGGAGAGCTCTCTCGTCCCCTCCCCCTTTCCTGACCGGCCGGGCTGCGTGCTCGGATAAGGGCCTGGTATGGATTTTGGGGGGACCTCCCACGCCGTTTCTGCAGCGTAGGGGTTCCCCTTTATATCCATACCAGACCAAAGGGCCTGTTATGCTCCTGAAGGGGGAACCCATGCCGTTTTTTTATTTAAAATTTGGCGTGGAGTTCCCCCTCAAGATTTATACCAAACACAGTGCCTGGTATTGGCGGGGATCCAAGTCGGATCCCCGTTCATTGAAAGTCGGACCTATGTCGGCTTCAAGTCGCAGGGCAAAGTCGGATCCAAAGTAGGACAGCTGTCGTGTCGCACCAGTGTGAACCCGGCCTAACTCTAGTGAGAAATCCTCAAAAGGGCAGCAGCCTCTGAGGCTGGGGACTCATCTAGCAGGTTCAGACAAGGGCTGCTCCAGTCCTCAGACTATTTATTCCCCCCAGCCACCTACTGGCACACCTTCCCAGGCACTGGCCAAGGAACCATACATTTTCTTGCTGCCCATTTGACTTTCCCAATCCTCTATGTGCCTGAAGCCTCCAGAATGCAGGGGGAAACAATCACACCAGCTGCCTGTGAAACCCAGAACAGCCTAAAGAAAGCAACACCTGCTCGAATTTGGCTCCAACAGAGGAGACAAAAACAAATTTTCCTAGCACCCTATCCTTGGAGGGTGTCACATTAATGTTATGTATGTCTTCCTCAGAAATGGTAATGTGCCCTATCAGCTGACTGCTCCTGGTAATACAAGGGTATTGGTATCTACCTAAATTTTTGCTTCTTATCTATTCAGGTAGATACTTGTTATTACAATGACCAGATTTTAATAGCTGGGGTGTTTGAAAATGATAGCTTTAGGGCAAGTAGAGCCAGACAAAATTATGCATTGCTCTTAATGACAAAGTGTTACTAAACCCAGGACCCTGTGTTAACCCCTTAGGATCCACCGAGAGTATAACGAGCATACTTTATTACATACACAGACTGATTTTACTGTTGTGGGCTTAGTAATGCCAGTTGCAACCTGGATTAAAGTATAACTAAAGGCAAAACTTTTTTTTTTTTGGATAGAGTGGAGAGGGATTAGAACATCAGTCAGTTTTTATTTCTGTCCCCGTTAAAGATATTCACTCTCTCTATTTGTCCTGTTTACCGTTATCATTGAAAGGGAAAGTAAAAGAAAATCCCAATTTTTGGGTTGTCCCCAGAAAGGTAATAGGGGAGACACTAGTTCTGGTGACCTGGGGTCCTCAAAGATTTCCCTTTAATTTGCAGGCACTTCCTGTTTGGTATAGGAGACAGGAAGTGAAGGGAAATCTCCGCAATGGGACACAGATGGTGAACAAAATCTGACAGAAGTTAAAACCCTCCCTTATGCCGCGTACACACGGCCGTTTTTCTCGTCGAGAAAAACGACATTTTTTCCTTTCGACGAGAAAAATGATCGTCTGTGGGCTTTTTGCCTGTTTTTTTCGATGAGAAAAACGGCATTAAAAACGACGAGAAAAATTAGAACATGTTCTAATTTTTCTCGTCGTTTTTTTCGACATGTTTTCCGCGGCAGTTTTCCCATAGGGAAACACTGCCGCGGAGCCCACAGACGGTCGTTTTTCTCGTCACGAGAAAAAATGACGTAAAAAACGACCGTGTGTGGGGAACAAGCTGTTCCCTCGTTTTTTAGGTCATTATTCACGGCGTTTTTTTAACCGCCGTGAATAATGATCGTGTGTATGCGGCATTACTCTGTCCAAAATAAAAATAAAGTTTTGCCTATACAGTGGGGAAAATATTTATTTGATCCCCTGCAGATTTTGTAAGTTTGCCCACTTACAACGAAATGAAGGCTCTATCATTTTTATTTTAGGTGTATTTTATATGATAGAGACAGAATATCAACCAAAAATCCAGAAACAATTCATGATATAAATGTTATAAATTGAGTTGCAGTTCAGTGATTAAAATAAGTATTTGATCCCCTACCAACCAACCAACAATTATTCTGTCTCCCACAGACTGGCTACAGTATGTGTTCAGTGGTACAGATTAGTCCTGTCAATTTAAGAAGATGCTGCTAAAGACAACTCATTATGTGTATGAAACTTGTCCACAGAATCTTTTTCTTCCATTAAAACCTTAAAGGGGTTGTAAAGGTTCGTTTTTTATTTTCTAAATAGGTTCCTTTAAGCTAGTGCATTGTTGGTTCACTTACCTTTTCCTTAGATTTCCCTTCTAAATGTTTTTTTTTCTTTGTTTTCTTTGTCTGAATTTCTCACTTCCTGTTTATCCTCAGTAAGCTGTTCAGTAAGCTGTTCTGGATGACTCCACACCACTCGGATGATGGTGTGAAGTTTAGTGAGGAGAAACAGGAAGTGAGAAATTCAGACAAAGAAAACAAACATTTAGAAGGTAAAACAAAGGAAAAGGTAAGTGAAGCAACAATGCACTAGCTTAAAGGAACCTATTTAGAAAATAAAAAACGAACCTTTACAACCCCTTTAACATCAAGAACAAGACCAAAGAGCTGTCAAAGTATTTTAGAGACAAGATTGTAGACCTGCACAAGGCTGGATTGGGCTACAAGACCATCAGCAAGAAGCTTGGTGAGGAGGAGACAACTGTTGGAGAGATGATTCGCAAATGGAAGAAAAACAAAATAACCATCAATCGCCCTCGGTCTGGAGCTCCATGCAAGATTTTGTCTCATGGGGTAAGGATGATCATTAGAAAAGTGAGGGATCACATTCCCCCTATATACCCCTTTTCCCTCAATCCCCCTCCCTCATAATAAAAACGAAGGTTTCCTAACGGACTCTTGGTATATAATAACCAGAACGCACACAACTCCAACCCAGGCTCAGACTAGGAATGTATCCCTGATAACACATACCTGTTGTTGAATTTGTAATACCTGCAAACAAGTGGCACTGAGGGACTTGCCTATCCCCACAGGAGAACCCGAAAGTGAGCAGACTAAAGTTCTGATATGTTTACCCCCACCCATTCACAGTTTGATCCCAATAGGGGTGTTTGGGTGCAGAGGCGGCTCTGGGCTTTGTGAGGCCTTAGGCAAAACTTGACATGGGGCCCCACTCACGCCCATGATGGGACAAAAAATTGCTCTTTAATAACTAAGGGGCGGGGGGCCACCTGGTGATGTCACCTGGTGAACCCGCCCCCTTGTGACGTCATTGACTGAGGGCATGCTGGGTCATTGACATCACAAGGGGTGGTGTCACCGATATTCACTGGTTGTTAGGGAAGCTGGCAGCCCCGCTCCTGAGTCAGGGCTCTTAACACTGCCTGAGCACAGCAGTGTTAAGGTCCCTTGTCGCTCAAAACTTGGGTAATACATCGGGTAAGTTAGATGGCCGCGAGGCCCCTGTGAGTGCGAGGCCTTAGGCGACCGCCTAATTTGCCTAATTAAAGAGCCGCCTCTGTTTGGGTGCTTTGGTGGTGAGCCCGGTTTCTCTGCATACTCCTATTAGGAACCCCTCCAATATCTCAACATCACTACCCGTTCGGCTTGTCCCAAACCAGACTTCATAGGGATATATGTAACACTTGGTTTACTTGACTATTGTTTAAAAGTTTTCAACTTTCTGACTGTACATCATATGTAATAAGAACATACAAATGCTATTTATCATATGTTACTTTTCATGTACATTGCAAAACTTTAATAAAGACATTGAAACAAAGAAAAAAAAAAAGTGAGGGATCAGCCCAGAACTACACGGGAGGAGATTGTGAAAGATCGCAAGGCAGTTGGGACCACAGTCACCAAACAAACCATTGGTAACACAATACGCCGCCATGGATTGAAATCCTGCAGCACCTGAAAGGTCCCCCTCCTCAGGAAGGCACATGTACAGGACTGTCTGAAGGTTGCCAATGAACAACTAAATGATTCAGAGAAGGATTGGGAAAAAGTGCTGTGACCAAAATTGAGCTCTTTGGCATTAAATTAACTAGCTGTGTTTGGTGGAAGAAAAATACTGACTATGACCCTAAGAACACCATCCCTACAGTCAAGCACAGTGGTGGAAACATTATTCTTTGGGGCTGTTTCTCTGTGTAGCGCCTTGCTCCCAATGACTGGGCGCTATGTCAAATTTAGTGGGTGTCTGAGCTGGTAGTTAGCTTAGACTCTGTAAATAATTAATGCTAAATCAGCCTCTGTTCCGGCTATGGCTGTGTTGGAAGACTTCCCACTGTTTGCCTGTAGGTGGCGTTACCACCCCAGGCCATGGCAGAAGACTGACAGGCCAGAGTGCATTGGGTACCTTCCACCCGGGAACAGCTCTGTGGGCGTGGTCTACCCGCTGAGCATGCTGGGGAAGGGTACTTAAGGGGCAGACGCCATGTTTTGGGGTCCGTCCTTCGTCCCCTCGCGGCCCTCCTGGCACGGGGAGTGTGTTGTGTGATTTTTGGCTTCGGGACCATGCTGGTACGAGGCTGCAACTCTACCAAGTAGGCCCAGTCATGCTGACTGGGGCCTACACCTGGAAGGTGATCCTGTGCTGTCCGTCCTGAGGGAGGAAGCCACTCAATGGAGGAAAGCAGGAGAGGACCTGTCCTGGAAAAGACAGAGCGGAAGGCTGGTGTCTTAAGGAGGGCTTGGTAATTCTATTGGAGGATGCACCACAACTAAAGTTCACCTTGTAGTCTGTCGGGTCGGCTTAAAGGCTCTTTGACTGTTTGGCTGGAAGTTCGGGTGTTAAGTCCTGTGGCAGAGGATCCCGGATTATCCAGTTTTGTGCACAACCAGTCTGTGGCAGAGACTGGTCCTGATCATTGTCCGGGCATCATTCCGGCTGCTAGGCCAGGTGAGAGGGGCCTATCCGGGTGAGCAATACCCACTCCAGGAAGAGTGGTGAATGACTTTATAGTTGAGGAGTTTTTTTCCCAGTGATCTGTACTGTGTGCCTGAACCTACCCCTTCCCTTCACCCTTCTACTATTCTTCAAATGTTTTATGCAAAGGAAAATAAAACCTAACAGCTTAAGGTTTTACATCTTGTGTGGACATTGGAGTTCTTACAGACTTTCTTCCCCTAGACAACGAATACTGAGGTAACGTGCAAGGCCCAAATTAAAACCAGCAGCTCCTACAGGGGTGTGCTACACCTGCTAAAGGTACAGACCGACTTTGCCGCATTGAGGGGCCAATGGATGGGGCCATATATTGAAAAATCTTGGAGGAGAACCTTCTTCCCTCAGCCAGAACACTAAAGATGGATCGTGGATGGGTCTTCCAGCATGACAATGACCCAAAACATACCGCCAAGGCAACAAAGGAGTGGCTCAAGAAGAAGCACATTAAGGTCATGGAGTGGCCTAGCTAGTCTCCAGACCTTAATCCTAGAGAAAGTTTATGGAGGGAGCGGAAACTTCAAGTTGCCAATCGACAGCCAAGAAATCTTAAGGATTTAGAGAAGATCTGTAAAGAATAGAGATCTGTGAAAACCTGGTAACCAATCGCAAGAAGCATCTTACCTCTGTGCCTGCCAACAAGGGTTTCTACACCAAGTCCTAAGTCATGTTTTGCTTGGGGCTCAAATGCTTATTTCTTGTTCATACATCACGGGACACAGAGCAGCATAGTCATTACTATGTGGGTTATATAGAATTACCTTCAGGTGCTGGCACTGGCAACTTCCAAAACAGGAAGTACCCTCCCCTATATAAGCCCCTCCCATCCGGGAGTACCTCAGTTTTTTGCCAGTGTCTAAGGTGTTGGCCAAGGTTAACATGTATTCATCTGGGCTTGTGTACAGGTTCTCTGGGCCTTAGCAAGCTATTCCGGATCCGACCAAAAAAGCTTCATAGCTAAACGGTCGGTACCCGGGCCTTGCAGAGAAGAGCAGGGTTTTGCCTGTAATGCCTCTCTTAGGAGGGCTGGACCCTGGGATCCAGAGCTCTGGTCATACCCAAAACCAAGAGGCTATCTGTGCAGGGTGCTATACAGGTCCAGGGGAGTGGAATCCTTGGGAACCCGGTCCCTGAAGGTCTAGTACAATGCCTGCCGTGAGAGGTGAAGTTTGGGCTTCTGTGGACCAAACAAAGTCCTGCGGCGGGGAAAAGGTAAGTGGGGGCCCCTCAGGAACTTGGTTCTATTGAGGGGACCCCCAAGCCTAATATGTCTTTCTGCCTGTTACCTAAAGGGTATTCCCGCTAATAGCTGTATATGCCTAAGAAATCCTAGAAATGTTTTTTCATAAGGGAAGTTTTAAAAAAACTGTAAACCTGGAAATGTTTTTTCATAAAGGAGGTTTTAAAAAAAAAAAAAAAAAAAAAGACAAAGGTGCGGTACCTAGTGTTTGTCCACTAGAGGCCGCTGTGGAACGTCTTTTTTCTTGGGACTATTCCTTCCATGGTGAAAGTCCAGGCAGATGAGTGAGCTCTCTATCAGGGAAGCTGCATTCCTCTGTCATGCTGCCAAGTAGTTTCCTTCCATCCCCGAGTCCTGGTGAAACAGGGACCCTGGCTCCTCTCCCTACATGGCGCCAAGAGCGCACACGTGCACGCGCGCGCACACATGCTTTCCTTTTATAAGGTTTAGCTTCAAAAAAGGGGGCGGAGCCTGGCGGATGACGCGCTCTGTGCGCCCAGCGCTTCTGCGCATGTGCGGGCGTCCCAGCAAGATAAAAGGACTCAGTCCACGCTGCTTGCTATGGACACAGAGCATGAAAAGGAGCTGGTAGCATGGTATAGGGGCTTACAGCGGGCGGTTGATACAGGCATCCCCAGAAAGACGCATTAGTAGACACCCACTGATGTACATAGCAGCAAATTGCATTAGACTATTTCAGTAAGGGGTGTATTGCGGCTGGAATACCTCAGCTTTGAACTAAGGAATATGCCGCCTAAAAAACTCTGAGATATACCTCTCAGGAAGTGTAGGGGGTCTCCATCGGGCTCTGAGGATCTGGAGCAGTCATCTGCACCCTCCTCCCCTGAGAAATCAGAGGTTAATACCCATAAGGAACCCCCGGGAGTGCCAGGTACTGCGGCTGTCCTCAGTCCACCTGCTCCTGCATATATAACAGAGGAGGTTTTTTCCTCAACTCTGGAGGGATTGGAGCAGAGATTGGCAGCATTGATCGCTTCTTCTCTACAGGAAAGAAAGCGCGCCAGATCTCCATCACCTCCATTAGAGTGCCTGTTGGCAGAGCAACAGTCCCAGGAAGGGACCGACCTACCTGAAGGGGATCAGGAGGAGGTTAGCTCTGTTTTTGAGGAATCGACAGTAGATGAACCATTTTCAGCATCGCAGACTGAAAGATTGTGGGTCCAGACCCTAACTGACATGGTTCGATCTGCATTTAAAATGCCTCTTGTTGAACCATCAACTACTGCTGTCTCCTCATTGGGGTCGCTAAAAGCTCCCCAGGTTAATTGCTCCTTTCCAATACATCCATTATTGGAAGGACTTATATACCAGGACTGGGAACATCCTGATAAACTATTTGTTCCGCCTAAAAGGTTTCCGGTGATCTATCCCATGGAGGAAAAGTTCACCCAGAGATGGAATGTTCCTACGGTGGATGCAGCCATCTCTTCTGTGAACAAATCACTGACATGTCCAGTAGATAATGTTCAAATGTTCAAAGATCCAGTGGATAAAAAATTGGAATCTTTATTAAAATCAGCTTTTTCCACAGCAGGGGCTGTTACACAGCCAGCAGTGGCAGCTATTGGGGTCTGCCAAGCTTTAAAGGATCAAATGAAAATGGTCCTGAGGGATTTGCCAGACCAGCAGGCCCAGGCTCTGGCTGATCTGCCTAGAGCATTATGCTTTGCGGTTGACGCCATCAAGGATTCTATCCATCAGGCCTCACGCTGTCTTTGGTACATATGCGTAGGCTTCTGTGGCTCAAAAACTGGTCTGCTGAAGCTCCCTGTAAGAAGCTCTTAGTTAGCTTCCCATTTCATGGGGAACGCCTTTTTGGCGAAGACCTGGATAAGTATATCCAGAAGATTTCCAGTGGTAAAAGTACTCTCTTACCGAGTAAAAAGAGGTCTAGGGGTCCATCTTTTAAGAGGACTACCTCTCCTATCCCTGCGACGTCTGCTACTAAGCAGTTCCGACGGCCTCCTCGGTCAAACTCAGGAGGTAAAAATCAGGGACAGCCACAGGGTAATAAAAAGCCCTGGATCCGAAGAGGTACTAAACCAGCCTCCAAGTCAAGCCTATGAAGGGCTGCCCCCACTCAAACGGGTGGGGGGAAGACTTCAGTTGTTCGCAGAGACCTGGCGGGAGACGATCAAAGACAGATGGGTGCTCTCCGCAGTAACTCTGGGATACAAGTTGGAGTTAAAAGAGTCTCCTCCGTCCCATTTTATGTGGTCAGGCATGCCAAGAGACCCTCTGAAAAGAGGGTCTCTCCTATTGGCGTTAGAACAACTATTGCTCCAAGGAGTAATTATGGAGGTTCCTATGGAAGAGTGGGGGTTGGGTTTCTACTCAAACCTTTTCACAGTCCCGAAGCCAAACGGGGACATAAGACCCATATTGGACCTAAAGAGTCTAAACAAATTTCTAAACGTCCGGTCTTTCCGGATGGAGTCGATCCGATCGGTCACCGCTGCCCTACAAGGGGAGGAATGGTTAGCCTCGATCGACATCAAAGATGCTTACTTGCATGTTCCCATCTTTCCAGGTCATCAAAAATTCCTACGCTTTGCAGTAGAAGGGCGCCATTTTCAGTTCAGAGCCTTACCATTCGGTCTGGCCACAGCACCACGAGTGTTCACAAAAATTCTGGCCCCACTGTTGGCCGATCTAAGAACACGGGGTGTAACGATAATGGCATACCTAGACGACCTGTTGTTGATGGACCACTCAGTTGCCAAGCTAGAAGTGGTAATTGTCGATACAATCAAGTATCTAGAGTCTCACGGTTGGGTCATCAACCTGGACAAGTCAGCCCTACAGCCAGTGAAAAACCTGGTATATCTAGGGCTACGGCTGGATTCAGACCAGAGGAAGATTTTCTTACCTCTAGACAAGGTATCCTCTTTGAGGGCCTTGGTCCGTCTGCTTTGTGCAAAAAGACAGCCGTCCATACGCCTGTGCATGAGGCTGCTAGGAAAGATGGTAGCATCATTCGAAGCTGTACCATACGCCCAATTCCACTCAAGGAATTTACAAAGGGCCATATTGTCAGCCTGGAACGGAAAAGTTCAGGCTCTAGACTTCCCGATGGCTTTGTCCCCTTCCGTTCGGAAGAGTCTCTGCTGGTGGTTGATCCCCCAGAATCTCCAGAAGGGAAAACCCTTCAGCCCGATATCTTGGAAGGTGGTCACTACAGATGCCAGCCTTATAGGCTGGGGGGCAGTACTGGAGCAATGGTCTCTCCAGGGCAGATGGTCAAATGTAGTAAAAACCCTGCCCATCAATCTCTTAGAGATACGAGCAGCCCGGTACGCCCTAGTAGCCTGGACATCCAGACTCCAAGGGTCCCCTGTCAGAATTCAATCAGACAATGCCACAGCAGTGGCATATATCAATCATCAGGGAGGCACCAGGAGTCGTGCAGCCCAGAGGGAAGTAAGTCACATCCTGGAATGGGCAGAAAAGCATGTCCCATGTATATCAGCTGTCTTCATTCCAGGGGTGGAGAATTGGAAGGCGGACTTTCTGAGTCGCCAACAGTTATGCCCAGGGGAATGGTCCCTTCATCCCGAGGTCTTCCGAGCAATATGTCAGCGGTGGGGAACACCGGATGTAGATCTGCTAGCATCCAGATTCAACGCAAAGGTGGACAGATTTGTCTCCCGGACAAGGGATCCCCTCGCTTGCGGCTCGGATGCTCTGGTGTTCCCTTGGGATCAGTTCAGACTGATATATGCATTCCCTCCGCTACAATTGTTGCCTCGACTCCTTCGCAGAGTCAGGTTGGAGAAGAAGCCGGTGATCCTGGTGGCTCCAGCGTGGCCCCGAAGGGCCTGGTACGCGGAGATCATCAAAATGTCTGTGGGGAGTCCTTGGACCCTTCCACGTCGTCCGGACCTGCTTTCGCAAGGACCGATATACCACCCTTCCTTACTAACTCTAAGTTTAACGGCCTGGCTATTGAATCCCACATCCTAAAGAAGAGAGGTCTCTCTAACTCTGTGGTATCAACTATAATCAATGCCAGGAAGCCTGTATCCAGGCAGATCTACTATAGAGTTTGGAAGGCGTACATCACTTGGTGCGAGGCCAGAAAATGGCATCCACGTAAGTACGTTATAGGCAGAATTCTGGACTTCCTGCAGTGGGCTGTAGACAGGAAGTTTGCCTTAAGTACTATCAAGGGCCAGGTTTCGGCCTTGTCAATACTATTTCAAAGGCCCCTGGCTATGCATTCACTTGTCAAATCCTTTATGCAAGGTGTGACTCGTATTATTCCACCGATTAAGGCTCCCATATGCCCATGGGATCTAAATTTGGTTCTGTCGGTTCTGCAGAAGCAGCCATTTGAACCTTTGCGGCACATTTCCTTGGTTCTACTCACCAGGAAATTGATATTTTTAGTAGCCATATGCTCGGCTAGAAGAGTGTCGGAATTAGCCGCCATGTCCTGTAAAGAGCCATATCTGGTTATCCATAAGGACAGAGTAGTATTACGTCCTCACCCAGCCTTTCTTCCTAAGGTGGTATCGAGGTTTCACTTGAACCAGGATGTGGTTCTTCCTTCTTTTTTCCCCAAACCAAGCTCGGTAGAGGAAAAGTTATTGCATTCTTTGGATGTAGTAAGAGCAGTTAAAGCTTATCTAAAAGCCACTGCTCAGATTCGTAGAACGGATTCTTTGTTTGTTCTGCCGGAAGGCCCCAGAAAGGGTCAGGCAGCATCAAAATCTACTTTAGCCAAGTGGATTCGACAGGTCATAATACAAGCCTATGGCTTGAGAAGTAGACCGCCTCCGTTCAAAGTTAGGGCGCACTCCACGAGAGCAGTTGGAACTTCATGGGCAGTGCATCACCAGGCCTCCCTGGCGCAAATTTGTAAGGCCGCAACATGGTCTTCAGTACACACGTTTACTAGGTTCTACCAGGTGGACGTTAGAAGTCAGGAGGATGTCGCCTTTGGGCGCAGTGTGTTGCAGGCCGCAAAAGATCCTCATGCCTGATGGCGCCCAGCTTATGTATGGTGTATCCCCCCCCCCTCATGTGGCATTGCTTTGGGACGTCCCACATAGTAATGACTATGCTGCTCTGTGTCCTGTGATGTATGAACAAGAAAGTAGGATTTTTAAAACAGCTTACCTGTAAAATCCTTTTCTTGGAGTACATCACGGGACACAGAGCTCCCACCCCTCTTTTGGGGACACGTATTGCTTTGCTACAAAACTGAGGTACTCCCGGATGGGAGGGGCTTATATAGGGGAGGGTACTTCCTGTTTTGGAAGTTGCCAGTGCCAGCACCTGAAGGTAATTCTATATAACCCACATAGTAATGACTATGCTGCTCTGTGTCCCGTGATGTACTCCAAGAAAAGGATTTTACAGGTAAGCTGTTTTAAAAATCCTACTTTTACTCACTGAACTGCAGCTCAATTTATAACATTTGTATCATGTGTTTTTTCTGGATTTTTGGTTGATATTTTCTCTATCATATAAAATACACCTAGGATAAAAATTAAAGCGGACTTCGACCCAAAAATGGAACTTCCGCTTTTCGGAACCCTCTCCCCCTTCCGGTGACACATTTGGCACCTTTCAGGGGGAGGGGGTGCAGATACCTGTCAGGTATTTGCACCCACTTCCAGGCATACGCCACTTTCCGCCCCCTCCCCCTGCTGTCTCCTGGGAAACACACTGTTTCCAGGAGAGAGCGGGGACCAGTGACGGCGCCGCGCTACTCGCTCATGCGCAGTAGGGAACCGGGCAGTGAAACCGCAAGGATAGAGCGTACACACGGTCAGATTTTTTGAAAAACTTGCTCATTTTGAAGTTTGTTGGCAAAAAGTCTGACCATGTGTACCGGCCTTAAGAAAGGTAAAAATACATGGTTCCAACTTAAGGGAGGCATAGGATTCAACGTACATGGAAGAAAAAAGCAAAAGAAACTGCCTCTAAAGGCCCGTACACACGGTCGGACTTTTTGCCAACAAACTTCAAAATGAGCAGGTTTTTCCAAAAATCCGACCGTGTGTACGCTCCATCGGACAAACTTTTTCGGTTTTCATGGGACAAAAGTTCGCTCTGCAAACGGACAAACTTTTCGGTAACAAAAGTCAGATGGTGCAAAGTCCTATCGTGTGTACAGAAATCCATCAGACTTTTGTCCGAGGTACAAATACGCATGCCCAGAACCAATGTTAAAATCAACCAACAATAGCAGAAGTTGACCAAAGGGTGGCGGTAAAGAGCAGAAAAGAGCAGAAAAACCACGTGATGTTGGGAAAGTTTGGGGAAAGTTTGCAGAAAAGTCAGAGCGTGTGTATGCTATGGGTGTGCCCGGCCAACTCCCTTCGGACAAAAATCCACTGAAAAGTTTGTTTGAAGTCCGACTGTGTGTACAAGGCTTATGCGTCATTAGTAGGAAGGCCACATAAGAAAACCTCTATTGATAAGGAGTGATCTGTTAAAGAAGGTACACTGCAGCGTACAACAGGCCTAGGTAACTCTCGTTGGAATGGAATACTGCAAGTCAAGGTACTCATTATCGCTTCTGTAGGTGCTAACGAGCATACTGGGAATAGGAGTAGTGTCCGACAACCATGTCGGACCTCGACTCCACATCTTTTTGTAAAATGAAACAAAAACAAAAAGGAAAAACTGAGAAAAGAAATAAGGGCGAGAGAAAGGACAGACTGAGGGAGACGGGGAAGGGGGAGTGAGGGAGGCACTGTAGGGGGAGCATGTGGGGAGGGGGTGGGATCACCACCAGCTACCCTTCCCAGTAAACTCTCAGGCCTCGTACATACGGCCGAGAATCTCGTCATGAAAAAACTCGTTGTTTTTCTTGACGAGATTCTTGGACAAGAAACTTGTCCCGGCCGAGTGTACACACGCTCGATTCAAAGAACCCGCGGTTCTTTGAATGGCGCGAACACGGTGACGTCATTGACTACGACGAGCGTGCGCTTGTCACATTCGATGCCGTTGCCGCCATCTTGTTACACCCTACCTATGCCTAGTAAGCTACTATGCTGGTTCTTGCCGAGAAAATCGGTCGTGTGTACGAGGCCATAGTGTTGTGAGCGTTATAGCGACCTTTAGTATACCTATCAAGGGTTATCCAGTGATAAGTCCAGAAAGCGCTGCGAGTTTCGGTAATCGTTGATCAAGCCAGGGTGCCCATGTTGCCGAAAAGTAAGCTATTCTGTCTTGGGCGGTGCAAATTAACACCTCCATCGCAGCTATCTGGTTGACCCGCCTCACCCATTCCTTTATGGAAGGGGGTGACTTGGACCTCCAGTGCACTGGCAGGCATAGCCTAGCCTGTTCTAACTTTTGGCTGTGTTGATAACATTTTTGATACTTTGCATTTTTTTTCTGAAGCTAACATATGAATTTTGGAAAAAAAATAAATGATTGTTGCACTGTGCTGAGTACAAATCTTCATTCTCAGATTGGGGTTAATCAGACCTCATTACTGTCCCAGGAGTAATCTCTCAGTAATGCAGGACACTTCAACGTACAATAAAACTTGTTGCATGTATTACCACAGTGCAATATAGTGTTAACAGACCCCATATGTTTTAATTTTATTATCTGTATTGACTTTAGAGCACTTGTTCTTGAATCTAAAAATGTAATAAAAACCTGAAAGCAAATGTTTGGCAGAGGGATTACCTCTTTCAGTTTACTTAGAATCTAATCTTGTCAATATGACATACAGCTATACCCAAAGCCAGGGTTCTGGCAGACTCTCACTTACTCATATTAATTAGCTTAGTCATTTTCTATAATTAAATGACAACATAAATATGAATGCTTCTCAGTTCGCTTCTCATTTTGAAACCTGCATACATGATTTAACAGGAACCATATTTGGATGCAAAGTGCGTGATCTGAAAATCTGTGGCTAAAGATGATACTTTGACATGACATTTTTATTCAAGTCTAGGTGCTATAGAATAATTGTTCTAAAACTTTTTTGGAAACAATGAATTCACAAGCTTAGATTGATCAATAGCATGAATTATTATATTTGCAGACAGAAACATCTGCCCACAGGGCAAAATTAGGCACCAAAGGGCGACTACAAAAACCGTTCAAATCTATGCATTAATAGGACAGTATGAGATCGGGAAGGGTGAAGCCCACTCAGACTTGTGTGCTTTGGTAATGCATACTAAAATGTGCGCATTAACGTGAATTGACACAATAACGGCGTGTAAATGCCCCTGTTCTATGTGCATTCTGTTGCATCGTCATTTATTGTGAGGTCTACCTTCAATGCCAAATAATGTTCCATGTTACAAACACCTCCAGAAATATCAATCCTGTTGCACAGCTAAGTGTCGTCAGCAAAATGACTTACACTTTATTGTCAAATATAGTGCCTTTACACGCAGGCCCGGATTTACTCCCTTTGCCGCCCCAAGGCCGGGTCCTTCAATGCCGCCCCCCCACCATCACATTGGGGGGGGCGGGGGGGCGACGCGTGGGGGGGGGTAATCGATTTTTCGCAGACAATGACTGGTGTTAGTGCTTCAATCATTCCGGCACCATGGTTGTTATGGTGTCCAGGATGATTGAAATGCATTGTTTCTATCATTACATTGTAATATAAAATGAAATAGTTCAACTCACCATAAAGCAGAATGAGTGGGAGCTCTGAGCGTGTTACTTGCCACAGTCGCTTGTCACCAGATGGGAATGTCACTTGCCACGCTGCCTGCCACCACATTGGAATGTCACTTGCCACGCTGCCTGCCACCAGATGGGAATGTCACTTGCACTCTCTGCCCCCGTCTCTCACTCTCTATCTGCCTCTGTCTCTCTCTGCCTCTCTCTTTGCCTCTCTCTCTGTCTCTGCCTCTCTCTTTGCCTCTGTGTGTCTCTCTCTCTTTGCCTCTGTCTCTCTCTCTCTCTTTGCCTCTCTCTCTCTCTGCCTCTCTCTCTCTCTATGCCTCTCTCTTTGCCTCTCTCTCTCTCTCTTTGGATCTCTCTCTCTTTGCCTCTCTCTCTCTCTTTGGATCTCTCTCTCTTTGCCTCTCTCTCCCTCTGTCTCTCTCTCTTTGCCTCTGTGTGTCTCTCTCTCTTTGCCTCTGTCTCTCGCTCTCTCTTTGCCTCTGTGTGTCTCTCTCTCTTTGCCTCTGTCTCTCGCTCTCTCTTTGCCTCTGTCTCTCGCTCTCTCTTTGCCTCTGTCTCTCGCTCTCTCAGTGCCTCTGTCTCTCGCTCTCTCAGTGCCTCTGTCTCTCTCTCTCTGTGCCTCTGTCTCTCTCAGTGCCTGTCTCTCTCTCTCAGTGCCTCTGTGTCTCTCTATCTCTCTCTCAGTGCCTCTGTCTCTCTCTCTCTCTCAGTGCCTCTGTCTCTCTACCTCACTCTCTCTCTCTCTCTCAGTGCCTCTGTCTCTCTGCCTCACTCTCTCTTTGCCTCTGCCGCTCTGTCTCTGCCTCCGTTTTTCTCCCCAGTCTGTGTTCCTCCTCACCTGCTTGTCCTGCATCATGGACATAGGCCTGGAGGATAGGAGGAGGCGGCCGCCATGTTTGTTTAGTGTCCCGGGCACTGTGATTGGGCGTATGGAGGTCATGTGCAGAGGGGGGAGTTCAAGATCACGGACAGGCCAGCCCCACGCCGCACATGACCCCCATGGCCCAATCACAGGGCGCCGGACTTTGAAAAATGGCGGCCGGAGCTTCAGGCGGCCGGGGACACAGTAAATGAATTTTAGGAGGACTTGTCTCCTCCGCGGCGCCGCCCTTTCACACAGTGCCGCCCCGAGGCCTGGCCTTGTTGGCCTTGTGGGAAATCCGGCCCTGTTTACACGCACATGAACTTTAACGGCATCCCAGGCTGATGCCCTGTACACACGACCGGGATTTCCGACGGCAATAGGTCCTTCAAAAATCCAGAGGGGAAAACCGAGAACCTGCTCTCTACATTTCCCCCGTACACACGTTCGGTTTTTCCATCGGGAAAACTCTGATGAGATCTTTTGCTTGGGAATCCCGACCATGTGTATGCTCCATTTGACTTTTTCCCCACAGGAAAACTGCCAAAAATGTCAGTTTTCCACTGGGAAAAAGTCAGCCGGGAATGCCGACGGGAAAAAAGAGAGCTGGTTCTCTTTTTTTTGCCGGCCGATTCCGGCAGTTTTCCGGTCAGAAAAACTGTGATGGAGCATACACACGGCCGGGATTCCCGGCCAAAAGCTCTTATCGCAGTTTTCCCGCCAGGAATCCCAGCCGTCTGTACGAGGCTTGAGTCTGTAGGGTTCAATGTTGAGTTGGCCCACCCTTTGCAGCTATAACAGCTTCAACTCTTCTGGGAAGGCCGTCCACAAGGTTTAGACCCCTTTCACACAGAGCCAGTTTTCAGGCATTCTAGCACTAGAAATAGCACCTGTAAAGCGCCTGATAACTGCCTCCCATGCTGCCCGAATGTGAAAGCCCCTTTCACACTAGGGCGGTGCGCTTGCGGAACATTAGAAAAAGTCCTGCAAGCAGCATCTTTGGGGTGGTTTGGGAGGGCTGTATACAGCCCTCCCAAAACACCCTGCACATTGAAATGAATGAGCAGCGCTTCCGAAGAGCTGCAACACGGGCACTTTCAACCCCTTTTTTGGCTGCTAGCGGGAGTTAACCACTTAAGCCCTGGACCATTTGGCTGGCCAAAGACCAGAGCGTGTTTTGTGATTCGGCACTGCGTCGCTTTAACTGACAATTGCGCGGTCGCCACAAATAGAGCTTTCTTTTGGTGGTATTTGATCACCTCTGTGGTTTTTATTTTTTGCGCTATAAACAAAAATAGAGCGTCGATTTTGAAAAAAAAAGCAATATTTTTTACTTTTTTCTATAATAAATATCCCCCCCAAAATATATATAAAAAAAAAAATTTCCTCAGTTTAGGCCGATACATATTCTTCTACATATTTTTGGTAAAAAAAATTGCAATAAGCGTTTATTGATTGATTTGCGCAAAAGTTATAGCGTCTACAAAATAGGGGATCGTTTTATGGCATTTTTATTAATATATTTTTTTACTAGTAATGGCATTGATCAGCGATTTTTATCGTGACTGCGACATTATGGCGGACACATCGGACACTTTTGGTGCTATTTTGGGACCATTCACATTTATACAGCGATCAGTGCTATAAAAATGCACTGATTACTGCGTAAATGTGACTGGCAGTGAAGGGGTTAACCACTAGGGGGCTAGGAAGGGGTTAAGTGTGTCCTAGGGAGTGATTCCAACTGTTAGGGGGCGTGGCTACAAGTAACACATCACTGATCGCTGCTCCCGAAGAGAGGGAGCAATACGATCAGTGACATGTCACTAGGAAGAACGGGGAGATGTTGTGTTTACACTGACATCTCCCCATTCTTCAGCTCCGTGACACGACCGCGGGACACCAGCGGACATAGAGTCCGCAGGTCCCACGTGCACGGTCACGGTGCTCGCGGCAGGGGTGCGCGTGACCACACGATGTACCTGTACGCCCATTTGCCTGTCTGTGCCATACTGTCGACGTAAATGTTCGTGCGGTGGTCGGCAAGTGGTTAAAAGCGCCTCGCTAATAACCGAAAAGCGCAGCTAAAGCAAGCAACCTTTCTGTATTTGGAGATGAAATCTCTTTTCCTCTAGGCGTAAAGAGTGCCCCCCTGTCCTCTGTGTTGACCGTAAAGTGAATAACAACAACAAGTTCACTATTTGGACCCCTTATGTATTTGTACATGGTGATCATATCCCCCCTTAATCTCCTCTTCTCAAGAGTGAATAAATTAAGTTCCTCTAATCTTTCCTCATAGCTGAGCTCCTCCATTCCTCTTATCAGTTTGGTTGCCCTTCTCTGCATTTTCTCCAGTTCCCTGATACCCTTTTTGAGAACTGGTGCCCAAAACTGAACTGCATATTCCAGATGGGTTCAGGCACAGATGTCTATTCAAATCGCCCCAGAAGTCGCCAAAAGTAGTACAGGAACTACTTTTGTGAATTTGGTGCGGCGCCGCAAAGTCGGCGTCACACTGATTCGGAGGGTGCCATTGCCAGGAGTAGCCGGCGATTTGACATGTCAATTCACATGTCAAAACAGCCCAATGTGAACATGGGCTAAGAGGAAAAAAAAAAGTTCTCTCTTTATATGTACTAGTACCCATTTTTCCTGTACCATGGTCAGAGGATTATGATGTATGCATGAATTCAACTCCAGACAAATTATATATATATATATATGTAGCGATACCTTCAACTAAGAAGGCTGCAGATTTAGTTTGGGCCCTGAAAACAGCTCCGCCAACCCCCGGCAATGTACTCGACCCTGTGGTGGATATTTTGAATATGTCATATACTAAATAAAGCACCATGCCCCAATGGATGTATATGTAGGGGGATGGGTGTAACCGTATATAATGTTACAGGAATATATATATATTTTGTGATATAATGCCAAGTTATGATCTTAAAGGACAGTTTTTACTGCCTACTGAGAATATAAAGTAGGTTTCAGGTGATACTCAGATATCTTTTGTCTCAAAAGAGCCAGACCCCATCACAGCAGGGGCCCTTAGCATGCTAATGTGGGAACTGGTTACACTGAGCTGATAAAGCAACCAGTATTTCAGCTTTAGAGTGGGCAGTCTAGGTAAAGAGACTTGAGATTTCAACCAATCAGGTAGTCAGCTTTGAACCAATGAGACCACGGGATTTTGCATCCTGGGGGATGGGGGAGTAGGCATAGAGGGGGTATATATTAGTCAGCCAGAGCCATAATAAGCCTCTTAGAATGAAGATCTGATGCAGACGACATGGTGACGTAATAAGCTCTCTCCCTCTCTCTCTCTCTCTCTCTCTCCCTCTCTCTCCCTCTCTGCCTCTCTCCCTCTCTCTCTCTCTCTCCCTCCCATAAGGGTGCCGCTGCTTCTCTTTTGCTCTCTTGTTCCTATTGGTATTATCATGTAACATTGGTATCATCTTCATCATAGGTATTATCATGTTTGTCATAGCAATATTCCTATTATGTATCGTGTAACATTGGTATCACCTTGCTATTAGGTGGTATCGTTTCTGTATAAATAAATGTCATTGTTTTCTCTTTTTCCACCGCTATCGTTTGATTTCATTTTATATAGACAAAAGGTTTTTAATCACTTATTTTAAGCATTTAAGCGAGACGTAGATTTCCGTAACAACCCCCTACTGGCACAGTTAGTATTGGCAGCAATATATATTTCTTATACTGTATGAGTAAACCCAGACACCAAGACAATAATGAAAGGGGTATAAAATTTACTTTAAGCTTTTGGTAAGAAAGGTTAACAGTGGTAACAGTTCACAGGTAATAAATTGCAGAGCCCTGCAGCAATAAACATACTATACAGTAAAATGAACAATAAAGGTGCGCCGCGTGGGCGACCGTTAACTAGGCGTCCTGTGATGCAGTAACTAAATGAACTAACTAGCTGGCCAGGCCTGGCTCAGATATCTACAACTCAGTCTATAGGGGATGATGGTTTCTTCACCGGCAATTCTTTAAAGGTGGTGCACATAACAGAATACCATTTGTAATCCAGTGGGAAGGTTGTGATGAAATAAACACTTTGCTGTATGAACTCTGAGTTCAGCTCTGATAAGGTTCTCCAGTGAGAGTATCAGAAATAACTTGTGGGCCACGGCAGTCTATAGGCACATTAACAACAACAGTATATGGTCTGAGCATACGCTCGCTCACCCCTCCGGACGCGATCCCAGCCCGGAAACTTCCACCGACTGTGTCCTCACACACACAGTGCCTCCAGCGATCGGGTCCCCGATCCAACCAAGGTTGTAGACAAGCGAAGTCAGATGCCACCCAGGCTCGCAGTGGGGTGGAAGGCTCTTTGGTGCTGCACAAGGCCTCAGGCTTCAGGCCTTGCACTCCGGCACATCCGCACAGGAGGATCAGTCACTGAAGTCTCGTGTCCCAAAGAGGCCGAGCCCAGCCTCGCCTCCTCCTTTTTTAACCCCTCCCATGAGTCTCTGGGGTGGAAACATACCGAAAGGGATTCTGGGCAAGGTAGTCCCAAGAGTCTTAAAGGGGACCCCGCTACACACTCCCCCCACTTAAATTCTTTGGTCCCCAAAGAAACCTTAGCATACACTGCGTACAACCCCAGACAACATTGCATAAGAGGTTGGCATAGGGAATTCCCACCAAAACCGAGGGGTTGGGTTCCCTTTCCCACAGGTCATACTATCCTGAGTGACCTGCCTAACTGTGCCAGAGAGTGAGTGGGGGTTCCCCTCTACCAAATGTACAGTGGAGGGGTCCGGATTCTCTACACTCCTCCTAGCAGTGATCACAGAATCTTCTGAGCTCTTCCCCATTTGTGGGTAGGTCAACTTTCTGGGAGGCCTTATGACTCTGCGGGCCCTTTGTTCCCTTGGGGTTTCTGGCTCTGGCGCCACATGCTCTTCTTCTGTAACAGGCTCAGGCAACACGGCACGCTCTGTAACATCTGCTTCAGGAGCCGAGGGATACATAGAGTCTCTAGGGTCCTGTTCAGAGTAAACATCACGGGCATCTTCCCAGTAATCAAATGAAGGACTATAGGGGATGAATTCAATGGCTTCTGCATTCAGTTGTGTATCTGTAGTGTCTTCAGTAGTTGGAAGATCTATAGCAGAAGTCCCTTGAGTTGGGGAAGGCCACAGCCAGTCAAGCTCTCCCTCCTCATCTCCACTAAGTTCAGAAGCTTTTACATCTTCAGCCCGAGAGGTCTGGGACCGAGTGTTTGGCCTGGGGGTATCCAGAATAGACACTGGTTCAGGGGAGTCTCTCACTGGAGGTATCCTGACTGCTTCAGCAAGTGGGAGCAGGTGGTTTCGATGCCACGTCTTCAGTGGGCCTACCTTTCCTTCTGGCTTCAACTTGTAGACAGGTAGGCCCGGCAACTTCCTACAGATGACATAGGGTTCAGATCTCCATCTGTCTGCAAGTTTATGTTTTCCAGGGACCCCCAGATTGAGTAGCAGTACTCGGTCCCCTGGCTGCAGGTCTTGTACCCGGATCTTCAAGTCGAAGTTTCTTTTGTTTCGGGCTCCCCTTTGATCTGAGGCCGCTTGACCTTGTTCATAAGCTACTTTCAGGCTGTGTCTGAGCCTGTCCACATATCTTGTGGGATGTGGCTGAGGAATGATCTAAAGAGGTGCCAAAGGCCAAGTCTACAGGTAGTCTCGCTTCTCTCCCAAACATGAGTCGATATGGGGAGTAGCCCGTATCATCACTGGTGGTGCAGTTGTAAGCATGTACTATGGCTGCTATGTGTTTGCTCCAATGTTGTTTCTTCTCACTTTCTAGAGTCCCCAACATGTTGAGCAAGGTTCGGTTAAACCTCTCCGGCTGAGCATCTCTCTGTGGGTGGTAAGGTGTAGTTCGAGTCTTCTTGATTCCCAACGAATCCAGGAGTTTCCGGATCAGCCGACTCTCAAAGTTCCTTCCTTGATCTGAATGAAGTCGCAGGGGCAGCCCATAATGGACAAAATACTTCTCCATAAGTACCTTGGCTACTGTGAAAGCCTTCTGGTCTTTGGTTGGGAAAGCTTGGGCATACCGGGTGAAATGATCGGTTATCACCAGAACATTTCCTAGTCCACTCAGATCGGGTTTGAGGCAGAGGAAATCAATGCATACCAGATCCATTGGGCCTTGACTCTGTAGATGGCCCATTGGGGCAGCTTGATGGGGTAAAGTCTTCCTCTGGATGCAGCGTGCACACGAATGGCAGTACTCTTCTACTTCTGCCCTCATACAGGGCCAATAGAACCGACTTCTGACAAGTTGAAAGGTCCTTTCCACCCCTAAGTGGCCATGATTGTCATGTAGGGCCATCAGAACAGTCTCTCTGTGTTTTTCCGGAAGAAACAATTGCCATTTATCTTCCAGGTCATCAGAGGGGCCCCTCGGTAGACCACTCCCTGATGCACCTGTAACCTGTCCCACTCTTTCCTCAACAGGCGAGCTTCCTTTGAGGAGTGACTCAGAAGTCTGTTTGGATCCTGATTCTCCAGGGCTTCCAGAACCAATTTCCCCATGGGGTCTTCTAATTGGTCACATCTTAGCTCCATTTTGGACAGTTTTGGCAGATGGTCTTTGTGACAGGAGGGTCACTTTGGACACAGGGTGAGCCAGGAAATAATGGACATTAAGAAATATATCTTGGGCTACCTAAAATGGGTCTGTAATATTTATCCACCATATCCCCAAGGATATCTGTAAAGGACTATTTACTGTTTCTGAACTCAACAGGTTAATTGAGAGATACTGAGGTGTTCAGCCTCAATCACCTGTCTAGTGTAATGCTAATGAATTCCAGCTTCTAGAAGACCTGTTCATTGTTTGTGGTGATGTGGATTGGGGAAATTAAGTCTGTCCTTGTGTGTATTGTAAAGTATCAGACAGTCTGGTGACTATAAAGGTCATGCATAGTCATTCAAACATAAAGGGGATTATTAGAACCTGTTGTCTCCTAGCAGACGTCAAAATAATGTGTGGAGTCTTGTAATGTGTGGATGGAGCTGGGCCATTGTTCATGTTAAACTACTGTGTATTAGATGTATATAAAAGTTACAATGTTTCTCAATAAAAGTCATTCGATCCTGGAAGAGACAGAGTACGTCTCGTTTCTTCTGGAAGGATTAATCTTATGGGAAAGGGTCGCCTGGCTGTGGAAGATTGGTAGCGAGTGGGTGTCCAGGAGAGGGAACATCTTATACGGCGTTAATCCCTTTCGTATTAGGGGTGTCGTTACATTGGTGGCAGCAGTGGGATTTTCCCTCCAGTTCCTGGGACACTCCAAACCACCACAGTGAATGACCAGCTATGCAGCCTGCAGGAAAGTCACGCTGAAAGACCTACTTGAGAGCCGAGATGGACCAGAAGAAGGGTGATGCAGGACCCTTGTCAGTTGAAGATTTGTTTCAGCAACGAGTGCGACAGCGGTTGGCATTATATGGGGCTAACCCATCAGAGACCGCCATACAGGAAGCCATTAAAGGAATCCAGCTGCAGGATGCCCGACAAGAGAGAGAACGAGAGCGACAAAAGAGAGAACTAGAGCGGCAACATGAGCGGAGAATGGCGGAAATACGGCAATCGGAGACAATGCCTAAAGAACCAGCCGCCATGGAAGAGGAATTCGGAAGGAGGTTGCGAGAGATACAGATACAGCATAGAGGACCAGTATCAGAGGAGGTCCTGCTGGGATGGTCGGATTCGATCCGCTGCGAACTCTGGAAGAAAGTGCTAGCTCTCGAGCAGCAACACCAGGGAAAGATTCTCCCCTCCATCTATGTAAGGTACTGGTCGCAGTATGAAGTACGAATGCCGTTATTGGGGGAACAACCAAAGCAGGAGTGGACAGCTGAGTTAAGCAGGCTGATCCGGGCAGAGATGCGGTTGGACGAGAGCTACAGAGCCCTCCGGTGGTATGTAGCCCAAGAGTGCCCATGGTCAGCGGATGACAGCCCCACGGAAGGCTTTGACTATGATGGCCTGGGATTGTTGTATTGGGGGCTGTCCAGTGACTCTGACTTTGGGAGTGATCGGGAGTGGCGTTTGGAGGAAATAATGGAGCACAGAGAGCGAAAACTGAATCTCTCGGAAGGGCACTGGGCAGAGGAAGATTTGGAATTTCTGGCCGTTCAGGAATGGGAGCTGGAGATCGCCTACAGACAGCTGCTAGAATCTGCTCAGCAGCAGGGTGGTGCTCCCTTTGCCTGGGACTATCAGGAAATACCAGTTGACAACTCTGAAATCCTGGCTGAAGAATCAGCAGTGGAAAATCTGAAGATTGCCATCCCTAAAGCCGAAGGGAATGATACGGAGTTCCAGGGAGCTAGCCTGGCTGAAGAATCAGCAGTGGAAAATCTGAAGATTACCATCCTTAAAGCCAAAGTGGATGATATGGAGTTCTAGGGAGCTAGCCTGGCTGAAGAATCGGCAGTGGAAAAGCTGAAGATTGCCCTCCCTAAAGCCGAAGTGGATGATGTGGAGTTCCAGGGAGCTAGGGCAGTTGGCTCATCTCCCCAGCCACAGATTACAGAAGGTATGGACTTAAGGGACTGTTCAGAGGATGTTAGGGATTATGCATCGCCTGCCCAAGTACTGGCAGCAGGACAGAGTACTACAGACCCCTGCTCTACACCCGTGGCAGTTTTGGAGGCCCGAGGTGAGAAGGCGATGGTTCCTCTTTCCCAGTGGATTTCAGAGACGCAGGGAGGAGAAGCAGGCCATTTCCCCCCCCAACAGTTAACCAGAGCAGATGGTGTGGAGTCCCCAGCAGAAGTGCTGGCAACAGGGCAGAGTGATGGCAACCTCTGCCCAGCACCGGAAACAACTGTGGAGTTTCAGGGAGCCGGGGCAGTTGGCCCATCTCTCCAGCAACAAGCTGAGGTGGTAAAGCTTTTACCCCCAGCTGAATCACTGGCAGCAGGGCAGAATGCTACTGGCCTCTGCACACAACTGCAGCTTGAGTGGATATCGGTGGATGGGACTGCGGTCCCCACTCACAGCAACCCAGCAGAAGAGCTGGCAACAGAGCAGAGTGCCACGGGCCTCTGCTCTCAACTAACAGAAGAGGGAGTTCCTGTGGTATTTGATGGGACTTCAGTCCTCACTGACACAACCCCAGAAAATGGTGTGACACTGAGACAGGAGGATGTCAGCCTTGCTTTGCAAGCACTGGGGGATTTTCACCTACCACAAGTGGATGGAACTTCAGTCTCCACTTGTATACCCCAGGGATGCTGGGCAGTCGGCCCAGATCCCCAACAGCATGACGGACTGAGCCCAGTCACCCTGTAATTTCTCCAGCGGCTGAAAGGGCTCCAGGGAGAAGGGCCAGTCCAGGCCTCTCCCCAGCGGCGGGTATGTTCTCTGAGAGAGGCAGAGGTTGGCTGGGTAAGTAATGCTCTGTTTGGAGCAATTTATTTGGGGTACTGTGTGGATACCGGCATTAGAGGAATGGACCTATGGACTAACTTCGGAGTCAACCCATCTGGGGTTCCCTCCTCTGTTAGTCTCCTGCCGAAAGGGGAGATGTGTGACAGGAGGGTCACTTTGGACACAGGGTGAGCCAGGAAATAATGGACATTAAGAAATATATCTTGGGCTACCTAAAATGGGTCTGTAATATTTATCCACCATATCCCCAAGGATATCTGTAAAGGACTATTTACTGTTTCTGAACTCAACAGGTTAATTGAGAGATACTGAGGTGTTCAGCCTCAATCACCTGTCTAGTGTAATGCTAATGAATTCCAGCTTCTAGAAGACCTGTTCATTGTTTGTGGTGATGTGGATTGGGGAAATTAAGTCTGTCCTTGTGTGTATTGTAAAGTATCAGACAGTCTGGTGACTATAAAGGTCATGCATAGTCATTCAAACATAAAGGGGATTATTAGAAACTGTTGTCTCCTAGCAGAAGTCAAAATAATGTCTGGAGTCTTGTAATGTGTGGGTGGAGCTGGGCCATTGCTCATGTTAAACTACTGTGTATTAGATGTATATAAAAGTTACAATGTTTCTCAATAAAAGTCATTCGATCCTGGAAGAGACAGAGTACGTCTCGTTTCTTCTTGAAGGATTAATCTTATGGGAAAGGGTCGCCTGGCTGTGGAAGATTGGTAGCGAGTGGGTGTCCAGGAGAGGGAACATCTTATACGGCGTTAATTCCTTTCGTATTAGGGGTGACGTTACAGTCTTCCTCCAGTTGAGTTACCCCACAGTATTGTTTGGGGACTCCTACCATGGTAACCCCTATCTCTTCCGCCCTTGAGCCCCCTCTAGCTTGCAATTCAGCCCCCTGACATAGGGCCCGCACCCCGTCTGGTGCCACTTGAGTCCAGTCTTCCATGTCATGGGTGGAACCATGAGATCTTCTGGACAAAGCGTCTGCATCTCGATTCCCAATCCCTGGCCTGTACTTTAGGCTGAAATTGAATCCAGACAATGCGGCCAGCCACCTGTGTCCAGTGGCGTCCAGCTTTGCTGTAGTGAATAGATAGGTCAGGGGGTTGTTGTCGGTCTTCACAGTGAACTCCGCCCCATACAGGTAGTCTTTGAGCTTGTCTACTACCACCCACTTAAGGGCCAGGAACTCCAGCTTGTGAGTGGGGTAGTTTTTCTCAGAGGGGGTCAGGCTTCTGCTCACATAGGCAACAGGCTGTAGTTCCCCTTCGTGCTCTTGATAAAGTACTCCTCCCAGACCGTCATGACTAGCATCTACGTGTAGTTCATAGGGTTTGGTTGGGTCTGCGTAGGCCAAGACTGGAGCAGTGGTTAGGCTCTTCTTCAATGCCTGGAAGGCCTCTTCACATTTCTGGTTCCACTGATCTTTAACTGACTCTCCCGGCTTCCTGGGCCCTGAGTCGTCCTCTTCTCCCTCAGTCTTGAGCAGTTCATTCAATGGTCTAGCAATTCGGGCGAATCCCTCCACAAACCTCCTGTAATAGGAGCAGAACCCTAAGAAGGATCTGAGTTCTGTTACTGTGGTGGGTCGTGGCCAGGAGGTAACTGCCTCCAATTTCTCAGGGTCTGTGGCCACCCCTTCTTCAGACACTATGTGCCCCAGGTAGTTCACAGAAGACTGGTAGAACCGACACTTCTCAGGCGAAAGTTTGAGTCCCTCCTCTCTGAGTCTCCTCAAGACTTTTTCCAGCCTCTCCTCGTGTTCCTCCAGGGTTCTTCCAAAGACAATGACATCGTCCAGGTATACAAGGACTTCAATAAGGTTCATGTCTCCTACAGTCTTCTCCATGAGACGTTGGAAAGTAGCTGGGGCTCCAGACAGACCTTGGGGCATCCGGTCGAATTCAAAGAACCCCACTGGGGTTATGAAAGCTGTCTTCTCCTTGTCTTCTGGGTGCATAGGGATCTGATAGTACCCACTCTTGAGATCCATAACGCTGAACCACTTGGCCCCAGACAAGCTCTGTAGGGCATCCTCTATCCTCGGAGTGGTGTACTGGTCGGGTATGGTTCTCCTGTTAAGAGTCCTGTAGTCGATACAGAGCCTCAACGATCCATTCTTCTTCCTGACCACCACTATCGGGGAGGCATAGGGGCTTCTAGACTCCCGTATCACACCAGTCCTTTTGAGTTCTGCAAGTTGTTCCCTTAGATCCTCCAGATCCGCTAATGGGACCCGCCTGACTCTCTCTATGAAGGGCTTATCTTCTTGGAGGCAGATCCGATGGGTGGCACTCCTTGCACACCCCACATCGAACTCATCTTTGGAGAAGATCTTCTCCCATCTGATCAACTGGGCCTTGGCTCTCTCCTTCCAAGCCCTGGGCAGATTCGGGTTTTCCATGGATAGCTTCTCCCAAGCATCTCCTCCTTCGCCCGCCCCCTTTACTTCTTACAAGTTGACAGGGGCAGCAGGGCTCACCTGACCCAGCAGCATCCTGGCTGGGATTTCCATGGGGCCATCTGTATTGTTTCTAACACTCACTGGAACTCTACAATGGGCCTTCTTCAGGGCCTTCAGCGGAATCACTTCTGGTATCACTTCCAGACCGGGGGACTCTTCCCTTGGGTCGGACTCCAACATGACAAAGGGTCCAGGCTGCTCCCAAGTAAGCTTCACAGTGGCTCTGAGACAGGTTACTTCACTGGGCTGCAACACTATCCCTTCTCTTCCAAGTCTCCACACCTTCCCTATCCCCTCTCCAGGGGTCTTCTGCTCTAGGACCAGCTGTTGGTAAGCCGTCTTCAGCATGGGGTGGATCTTGGTGGCCGCTGACCCCTTCTCTTTCACTAGAGGGGTCAGAAGTCTTCGGACCAGGTCCGTGTTCATCCCTATTATAAGGGAACTCTTGTTGGCTCCTGGCGGCCGAGGGCACACAACCGCCAGGGTGTCAAACACTTCGGCTTTTCCAGCCACAGATGGGTCAAAGATCATCTTGACAGGCAGATAGCCATCGTAGAGGAAATTCTGGGTTCCAATCCCACATATCTCTAGTCCCTCTATCTTCTGGATGGGCAGGTGACTCAAGTGCTTATCGTAGAAATCTCGGTATAACAGGGTCACTTGTGCCCCAGTATCCAAGATGGCTCTGGTGTAGACTCCCTCCACTTGAATGGGCACTATAGGAGATGGGCCTACCAGCTTCTCCGGATATGGCCTGGCGGGGGTCGCCTTCTTCTGACCCTTTCCTTTCGGACTCTCTCTCATCCAATTCCCTTTGGACTTTAATCTTTCTTGAGCCTGGTATGCATTGATTTCCCTCCTTTCAATGGGTGTACGGACCCGCTGAGGGATACTATTATTCTTCTTAGGTGTGCACCCCCTCTGGGGAGTGCTGTGTCCCTTCTGAGGGGTCTTGCCCCCTTTTTCTGGGGTGTATCTCTGTTGAGGAATGTTGCGTTTCCTCTGAGGGGTTTTATCTCCTCTTTTCTTCTGCTTCGCATTCAGCTTGGACCTCACTGAAAGTGATGGGCACCCGGTTGACTCCTTCACCGGGGCCCTCTGGAGTTTCCCGCCGGCTTGCGGTTGTCTGGTTTCTTCTTCTTGGGACTGGAACATGTAGCTGCAATATGGCCAATTCCTCCACAGTTAAAGCAGACTATATCTCCCCATTCTTGTAAAGATGCGGGTGCTGAGGCAATTGGGAATAATTCCTTCCTTGGTACTTCTCTCTTGGGACCCTCTGTGTCTTTTGCCATCAGAGAGGTCAACATCTCTAACACCTTGGACATTTGAGCCTTTAGAGTGTCTACCTCTGAGTCTCTTTCAGGGGTCATCACTGGATTGACTAGCACCTGTGCGGGTACAACATTTGCCTTTATCATTTGCTGGTCCTGTTGTAGCGCCTCCTCATCTCTGATGATTTTTATCAAGTCAGCATAAGTCAGTAGCGTTCCTCCTCCCGAGGTCTTCAGGTGCAGCCAGACTGGATCCGAGCGTAATGCTCCTTTTAAAACTTGTTTCATTCTTGCCGCATCTGTATCTTGGGGCTTCATTCCCTTCTTTAACACAATCTTGCACAGCAACCTGTTCAGTCTTCTAGCATACGCTGAAAGTTTCTCCTTCGGTTGTTGGAAAGTATGTTCAAATTGGTAGACCATCTCTGTCACCTTTTCCAATTGACCAAACTCTTCCTGTAGTATGGCTAGACAGTCTTGAGCCGTGCAATCTGCATTCCCGAACCGAAAACTTTTTACTGCTTCTGCTGCTGCGCCTTTAAGGCTTTCTATCACTCGTTGCCTCTTCTGCGCTTCAGGCACCTCCCATGCCTCTACTGCCTGCAATGCCTGCTCCACCCAGGTGTCAAAATCTTCTTCCCCTGCAGGGACAGGGAGCTTCCCTGAGAATGTCTTTAGTCTCCGGTAGCTAGTCTCTACATGGACCGTGCTTGTCTTCTGACACTTGGTTAGCAGATCCCCTATTGCATTTATCAGTTCTGGTGATATAGCAGTGACAGGTGTAGGTGCCACCGGAGGCGTCGCCCTGTCTCCTCTTTCAGGTGGGGTACGGGCCGCAGCCTGCGGTGATCCCGTCGGTGATGGCTCCTTCTTAATTGCGTGCGCCAACCTATAGGATCTATTATCTGGCGTCTGTACACAGTTGCGCTTACAAGCCTCTGGCATCCCGTCCAAGTACTCCACTAGTGCATACTGATATGAGATGTCTGGGTCTGACTTTATTCCCATCACCCACGGTGTGTGATCTGGGGTCACTGACTTCATTAACTCCTCTATCGTTTCAATTGACCATTCCTCCCCTGGTAGGTTAATGACCACTGACTGGCTTGGGTCTGTCTTAGCCACTTCGCACCACGCTCTTATTCCTTGCGGGTCCATGCCGGCACCTCTGGCGTTTAATTGCTGTATCAGGATCCCGGACAAGAACCCCCACGTGTAGCGATACCTTCAACTAAGAAGGTCGCAGATTTTGTTTGGGCCCTGAAAACAGCTCCGCCAACCCCCGGCAATGTACTCGACCCCCTACTGGCACAGTTAGTATTGGCAGCAATATATATTTCTTATACTGTATGAGTAAACCCAGACACCAAGACAATAATGAAAGGGGTATAAAATTTACTTTAAGCTTTTGGTAAGAAAGGTTAACAGTGGTAACAGTTCACAGGTAATAAATTGCAGAGCCCTGCAGCAATAAACATACTATACAGTAAAATGAACAATAAAGGTGCGCCGCGTGGGCGACCGTTAACTAGGCGTCCTGTGACGCAGTAACTAAATGAACTAACTAGCTGGCCAGGCCTGGCTCAGATATCTACAACTCAGTCTATAGGGGATGATGGTTTCTTCACCGGCAATTCTTTAAAGGTGGTGCACATAACAGAATACCATTTGTAATCCAGTGGGAAGGTTGTGATGAAATAAACACTTTGCTGTATGAACTCTGAGTTCAGCTCTGATAAGGTTCTCCAGTGAGAGTATCAGAAATAACTTGTGGGCCACGGCAGTCTATAGGCACATTAACAACAACAGTATATGGTCTGAGCATACGCTCGCTCACCCCTCCGGACGCGATCCCAGTCCGGGAACTTCCACCGGCTGTGTCCTCACACACACAGTGTCTCCAGCGATCGGGTCCCCGATCCAACCAAGGTTGTAGACAAGCGAAGTCAGATGCCACCCAGGCTCGCAGTGGGGTGGAAGGCTCTTTGGTGCTGCGCAAGGCCTCAGGCTTCAGGCCTTGCACTCCGGCACATCCGCACAGGAGGATCAGTCACTGAAGTCTCGTGTCCCAAAGAGGCCGAGCCCAGCCTCGCCTCCTCCTTTTATACCCCTCCCATGAGTGTCTGGGGTGGAAACATACCGAAAGGGATTCTGGGCAAGGTAGTCCCAAGAGTCTTAAAGGGGACCCCGCTACATATATATATATATATATATATATATATATTGTGACAGCAGGAAGGTAAAGTCACCTGGTTGCATCCAGGGGGGTAGATATATTTCGCCCAGATTCAGGCTTTACGCCGACTTATACAACTAGGTGGAGAGTTGTATAAGGCTAGTGGGCTCATGGATGACTCATACCTCTAGGGAGAGTGTGGGGCGTCGTGCAGACAGGGAGTTGATGAGACCAGCTGAAGCTTGTCAGCTCATTTAGGCCTCTATAAGAACTCCCAGCTTCATTAGATGTTAGCTCATGCCTGGAACCAGACCTGTGTGGACTGTCTAGGGAGAGTGAACCCCTGTGCGGTGAGACAAAGCCTGTGTGGCTATTTTCTTGGACATTTAAAACCAGGGACTTAGGGACTAGGACAGCACTAGGCTGATCCCAGTTGTTAGTTAGGAAACCTGTATGTTTAGTCAGAGGTCAAGTTGACCCGGATTTATTTTGTTTATGTTTCTTTTGCTTTGCTGTGTTTTGTCACTGTAAATAGAAAATAAACCGCACCTTTTTGATTTTGAAAACCACAACCTCCGTTTGCTGGGCCTGTTTTTGTGTGGGGAGCCCATCTCGGGGGTCACACACACCCGCTGCCGAGCTAACCCCCTCACAGTTGGTGGAGAACCAGTGGCAGTTTTTTTTTAAGCCAGCATGGAGGAGATACTGAAGCAGCTGGCTCTAGCAAATGCCAATCAACAGCAGACAAATGCAGGTTTGCAAAAGAACTTCGCAGCCCAGCAGCAAGCTCATCAACAGAGCCTTGCAGCCCAGCAGCAGACAAACGCAACTTTGCAACAGAGTCTGGAGGCTCAGCAACAAGCCCAGCAGCAATCTGAGGCCCGCTTCATAGACCTGTTGCAGAAGCAAGAGCAGAGACTACAACAACAGATGGAAGCAGTAATGCAGCAACGTCCGCAGACCAGTGAGGAAAGCCGTCCCACTAATACCGCGTCCTTTGGGGTGAGTCGTTTATTGACAAAAATGACTGGAGAGGATGATCCAGAGGTATTTTTGACCACATTTGAAAGGACCGCTGAAAGAGAAAAGTGGCCTGAGGAGCAGTGGGTTGGACTGGTGGCTCCTCTGTTAACTGGTGAATCGCAGAAAGCTTACTATGACCTAGAGCCTAACCAAGCAAAAGACTATGTGATGCTAAAAGCTGAAATATTGGCAAGGCTGGGTGTCACCCAGGCTGTCCGGGCTCAGCGTGTGCATAACTGGACTTTCCAGCTTGGAAAACCCCCCAGGTCTCAAATGTATGATCTCATTCACCTGAGCAGAAAGTGGCTACAGCCAGAGACTTTGTCCGCACCAAAGATTGTGGAACGTGTTGTAATGGATCGGTTTTTGAGAGCTCTTCCTACTGCCATCCAAAAGTGGGTAAGCCATGGAGACCCAGAGACGGCCGATGGTCTTGTGGATCGTGTGGAGAAATACTTGGCTACAGAGAACCTGACGGCCTCTTCCAGAGACACTCAGACTTTCCACCCTAAGACCAGACCATCCCCAGGGGCGGATAAGAGGATTCCAAGGGGTGAGGGTGGAGAGAGTGAGAGGGTGGGAGCTCTACCCCAAGTTTGGCGAGAACAGCCTGGGAAATCAGCGGCTCAAGAGGCCGCAAGAAGGATCGTTTGCTACCGCTGCCGGCAAGCGGGACATATTGCAGCCAATTGCCCGGTTGTGGAGGAACCCATGCAGTGTGACTTTCTGACGGGCAGACGTCAGTCGCTGTGTGCGACAGTCGCATGCACTGCCATTCGAGGAACTGAGAAACATTTATGCAAAATGTGTGTTAATGGTAGAAATGTTGTGGTATTGTTGGATTCAGGTAGCCTTGTGACCCTGATAAAGGCTGAGTTAGTTAAAACAGAGGTCTCTGGGAATAGCAAGGTAGCTGTTATTTGTGTGCATGGGGACACCCGAGAGTATCCAGTGACTACAGTGTGTTTCGAGACCCCCAAAGGTACCCTCTCTCATCCAGTGGGCTTAGTATCTCAGTTACCGCATGACGCCATTGTGGGAAGGGATTTTCCGAAGTTCTGGGAACTGTGGGATGATCCTGAGCCCCCCACTGGTGCCCCTATGTACCAGGAATGTGATAGCCAGAACTCCCCTGAGAGTGGTGAGGACTCTCCAGAATTTCCCTTATCAGTATTGGCAGGGGAGACTCAAGAAACTGGAGAGGAGCCCACCTCCTCAGACGAAAACCTACCGTCTGTGGAGTTTTCTGATCTTGAGGTTCACAGGGAAAACTTTGCCACAGAACAGTTGAAAGACCCCGCCCTAATAAAGGCACGGGAAAACGTAGTGAAAATAGATGGCGAGTTAGTGAACCCAGATAATACCTGCACTTACCCATACTTCAGCGTAGAGAAGGACCTACTGTATCGGGTGGCAAAAAGGGCAGAAGAAACCGTTGAGCAGCTTGTGGTGCCCAAACCTTACAGGAAGTTGGTGTTGGAGTTGGCCCATGGGCACATTCTTGGAGGTCATCTGGGGACAGAGAAAACCCGAGAGAGGGTATTACAGAGATTCTATTGGCCGGGGGTGATGAAGGACATAGAAAATTATTGTTCCTCCTGCCCTGTGTGTCAGAGGTCGGCCCCGATGCCACATTTCCGTAGCCCGCTGGTCCCTCTACCCATCATTGAGGTCCCGTTTGAGAGGATCGCCATGGATTTGGTAGGTCCTATAATCAAGTCCGCTAGGGGGCACCAGTACATATTAGTTATAATGGACTATGCCACCCGTTATCCAGAAGCGATCCCTCTCCGAAATACCTCGGCCAAAACCATAGCCAAAGAGCTATCTCTTGTGTTTAGCCGGGTGGGTATTTGTAAAGAACTGCTTACGGACCAAGGTACACCCTTTATGTCCCGGGTTATGAAGGAGCTGTGTAAATTGTTCAAAGTGACGCAATTACGTACATCTGTGTATCACCCCCAAACCGATGGGCTGGTTGAAAGGTTCAACAAAACCCTAAAACAAATGTTGAAGAAAGTGGTGGATAGAGATGGAAAGGATTGGGACTGTCTACTTCCTTATCTGATGTTTGCTATTAGGGAGGTGCCCCAATCCTCTACGGGATTCTCCCCCTTTGAGTTACTGTATGGGAGACACCCAAGAGGGCTGTTGGATATTGCCAAGGAAACTTGGGAAAGTGAGAGTTCTCCCCACAGGAGTGTGATTGAGCATGTCGCCCTGATGCAAGACCGAATTGCACAGGTAATGCCCATCGTGAAGGAACATTTGGCCCAAGCGCAGTTAGCACAGCAGAGAGTGTACAACCGTGGAGCCAAGACCCGTACCTTTTCCCCGGGGGATAGGATACTGGTACTTGTCCCTACGGTTGAAAGTAAATTCCTTGCCAAATGGCAAGGCCCCTACGAGATAATGGAAAAAGTGAGCGAAGTGAATTACAAGGTCAGACAACCAGGAAGGCGAAAGCCCGAACAGATCTATCACGTTAATCTGTTGAAAGCCTGGAGGGATAGAGAGTCCCTAGTCGCAGACACTTGGTCACCAGCTCAAACTGGTTGCGTGATTCCTGAGGTTGGAATAGCAGCCACCTTGTCACAACCCCAACAACAGGAGGTTAAGGAGTTTGTGCTTCGCAACAAGGAGGTATTCTCTGAGCTGCCGGGACAAACATCTGGGGTAGAGCATGACATCATTACCCCGCCCGGTGAAAGGGTGAAGTTAAAACCCTATCGGATCCCAGAGGCCCGACGGGAGGCAATACGGGAGGAAGTACAGAAAATGCTGAACTTAGGGGTGATAGAGGAGTCCCAAAGTGATTGGTCTAGTCCCATTGTGTTGGTGCCTAAACCGGATGGGAGCTGGTGATTTTGTAACGATTTTCGTCAGTTGAACAAAGTTACAAAATTTGACACCTACCCCATGCCACGTATAGATGAGTTGATCGACCGGCTGGGAACAGCCCGATACATGACGACTCTTGACCTCACAAAAGGGTATTGGCAAATCCCCCTGGCCAAGTCGGCCAAAGAGAAAACCGCATTTGTAACCCCAGACGGGGCGTTCCAATATAAAAGAATGCCGTTCGGGTTACAGAATGCGCCGGCCACATTCCAGCGGAAAATGGACCAGATGCTGAGGCCCCATCGGAAGTATGCTGCGGCTTACCTGGATGACATAATTGTCCATAGCACAGATTGGGCCTCACATCTGCCAAAAGTGCAAGCAGTCCTGGACTCTGTTCGGGAAGCGGGGTTTACGGCTAACCCCAAGAAGTGTACCATTGGGCAGGAGGAGGCCAAATATCTTGGGTACACCATTGGGAGGGGAGTAATAAAACCCCAACTCAACAAAGACGAGGCCATCCAGAGTTGGCCACGTCCCAACAGCAAGAAGCAGGTACGAGCCTTTCTGGGAATCGCTGGGTATTATCGGCGATTCATTCCCCACTTTGCTTCTAAGGCTGTGCCCCTAACCAACCTGACGAAGGGGAAAGGGTCGGTCATGATTAAATGGACCCCCGAGGCTGAGGCAGCATTCCAATTCTTGAAACAAGCCTTATGTAGCCAGCCAGTGTTGTACTCACCCGACTTCTCTAAAGACTTTGTCGTACAAAGTGATGCGTCAGATGTGGGGTTAGGAGCAGTATTGTCCCAGGTCTGGAACGGGGAAGAGCACCCAGTCATTTACCTCAGCAGGAAGTTGAAGTCCCATGAGGTAAATTACGCCACCGTTGAAAAGGAGTGTTTAGCGGTGAAGTGGGCTCTAGATTCCCTTCGGTACTACCTGCTAGGTAGGCACTTTGACATGGTTACGGATCACGCTCCGTTAAAGTGGATGGCTCAAAACAAGGAAACAAATAGAAGAGTGAATAGGTGGTTCCTGGCCCTCCAGGAATTCAACTTCACAGTAAAGCATCGCCCTGGCGTTCAAATGGGGAATGTGGATGCTTTGTCTCGAGTACATGAATGCCTGATTGCTGGTGTTCCAACCCCGAGGTTAAAACAAGAGGGGGGGGTATGTGACAGCAGGAAGGTAAAGTCACCTGGTTGCATCCAGGGGGGTAGATATATTTCGCCCAGATTCAGGCTTTACGCCGACTTATACAACTAGGTGGAGAGTTGTATAAGGCTAGTGGGCTCATGGATGACTCATACCTCTAGGGAGAGTGTGGGGCGTCGTGCAGACAGGGAGTTGATGAGACCAGCTGAAGCTTGTCAGCTCATTTAGGCCTCTATAAGAACTCCCAGCTTCATTAGATGTTAGCTCATGCCTGGAACCAGACCTGTGTGGACTGTCTAGGGAGAGTGAACCCCTGTGCGGTGAGACAAAGCCTGTGTGGCTATTTGCTTGGACATTTAAAACCAGGGACTTAGGGACTAGGACAGCACTAGGCTGATCCCAGTTGTTAGTTAGGAAACCTGTATGTTTAGTCAGAGGTCAAGTTGACCAGGATTTATTTTGTTTATGTTTCTTTTGCTTTGCTGTGTTTTGTCACTGTAAATAGAAAATAAACCGCACCTTTTTGATTTTGAAAACCACAACCTCCGTTTGCTGGGCCTGTTTTTGTGTGGGGAGCCCATCTCGGGGGTCACACACACCCGCTGCCGAGCTAACCCCCTCACAATATATATATATATATATATATATATATATATATATACCGGTATATAAAAAAACAAATGGTAAATATTGTATCATAGAAGCCATGAAATGCAGGCTGCAACTTACTATACAGTTATATATACTACACCAGGGATGGATGGAACACAAAAATTGTGTGCAGCACCTTCCAAATCGATTGCAGGTACAGAAGTTGCTATATTTGTGCTTCAACTGTGGGTGGAACGGCTCGATTAGTGTTGACCTTTTAGGCGATGGGAACTGAGCCCATGTTATGTTTACTCTCTGGATTGCATTTTCTCTTTCCCTCACCAGACACAGTGAGAGGTTGCACAAGTTTTCAGACAGCATTGTTTTGCAATGTAAAATTGATAATTTTGTATCATCAGCTCAACATTTGTTTTTTGATGGATTCCCATCATGGTCATCATTGATGGTGTTCCCATCATACAATTGTGTTTGTAGAGGGATTTTTTTTTAAAGAACCTTACTTATACAATATCTTTTTAAAAAGTGTACTCCCTTTCCCTGTATCAGTGGACGAGGGGTCCCCAATGAACCACATGTCAAGTTTATATAGAATTTATCAGCTGAATAGAAAGACCTAGGCTGCAATTTTCCATTGAAAAAGCAATGATTAAAACTCCTTCCTACATTGGAGGTGGTATTGAATACATAGGAAATGTTTTAGCCCATGCATTAGTCATTTTTTCATTCAACCAGTGGGTTGAATAAAAAAAAAAAAAACCCGATTCCCCCATCCACACACCCAAGGTGGATGGGGGAATCCTCCTCGCTAAATTGTACAGTGGAACTTTGGATTACGAGCATAATCCGTTCCAGGAGAATGCTTGTAATCCAAAGCACTCGCATATCAAAGAGTTTCCCCATAGAAGTCAATGGAAACGAAGATAATTTGTTCTGCATTGACTTTTACTGCATGCAATACCGCATGTGGCCAGAGGTGGGGGGGCGCCGGAGAGCCTCGGAAATACTTGAGGACAGCTCAGCTGAACTCGGAAAGGCTCGGGAACGGACTATTTCCAAGTGATTCCGAGTATTTACGAACCGCTCCGAACAGCTCTGAACCATTCCAAGTGTCACCGGCGCCCCCCCACCTCTGGCCAAATGTGGTACTGCACACCCCATTAGCTTGAATTCTGCTCGTTTTGCGAGACAACATTCTCAAACCGAGTCAGAATAAAAAAAAAAAAAGTTGCTCGTCTTTCAAAACACTCGTTAACCGCATACTCATTAACCAAGGTTCCACTGTATTCTGATGCAGGGAACTTTCTTGCTGTCAGAATACACTGATCAGTACTGCTGCTACAGCCGACGGCACTGATAGATCGGGAAAGATCCAACAGGGTAGTTGTACAAAAGTCATTCAGTGGATCGACTTCTGTACAGATACCAGCGGTGGACATCCAGTGGATATAAAATTCTAGACACCCCGGTAAAATGTCGGGTTTCTGTGATGTAAAGAAATGAGACAAAGATAAATCATTCCAAAACTTTTTCCACCTTTAATGTGACCTATAAACTGTGCAACTCAATTGGAACAACAAACGGAAATATAAAAAAAAAAAACTAAAATAATGTGGTTGCATAAGTGTGCACACCCTCTTATAACTGGGGTTGTAGCTGTGTTCAGAATTAAGCAATCACATTCAAACTCATGTTAAATAGAAGTCAGTACACATCTGCCATCATTTAAAGTGCCTCTGATTAACCCCAAAGTTCAACTGTTTAAGTAGGTCTTTCCTGACATTTTCTTAGTAGTATCCTACAGCAAAAGCCATGGTCAGCAGAGAGCTTCCAAAGCATCAGAGGGATCAAATTGTTAAAATGTATCAGTCAGGTGAAAGGTACAAAAGAATTTCCAAGGCATTAGACATACTATGGAACACAGTGAAGACTGTCACCATCAAGTGGAGAAAATATGGCACAGCAGTGACATTACCAAGAACTGGACGTCCCTCCAAAATTTATGAAAAGATGAGAAGAAAACAGGTCAGGGAGGCTGCCGAGAGGCCTACAGCAACATTAAAGGAGCTGCAGGAATATCTGGCAAGTACTGGCTGTGTGGTACATGTGACAACAATCTCCTGTATTCTTCATATGTCTGGGCTATGGGGTAGAGTGGCAAGACGGAAGTCTTTTCTAACGAAGAAAAACATACAAGCCCGGCAAATTCTTGCAAAAATACATCTGAAGTCTCCCAAAAGCATGTGGGAAAATGTGTTATGGTCTGATGAAACCAAGGTTGAACTTTTTGGCCATAATTCCTAAAGATATATGTTTGGTGCAAAAACACTGCACATCACCAAAAGATCACCACACCCACCGTGAAGCATGGTGGTGGCAGCATCATTCTTTGAGGCTGTTTTTTTTCAGCTGGAACAGGGGACTTAGTCAAGGTAGAGGGAATTATGAACCGTGCCAAATGCCAGTTAATATTGGAACAAAACCTTCTGGCTTTTGCTAGAAAGCTCAACATCAAGAGGAACTTCATCTTTCAGCATGACAACGACCCAAAGCATACATCCAAACCAGCAAAGGAATGGCTCCACCAGAAGAAGATTAACGTTTTGGAATGGTCCAGCCAGAGCCCAGACCTGAATCCCATTGAAAATCTGTGGGGTGATCTGAAGAGGGCTGTGCACAGGAGATGCCCTCGCAATCTGACAGATTTTTGCAAAGAAGAGTGGGCAAATATTGCCAAGTCAAGATGTGCCATGCTGATAGACTCATACCCAAAAAGACTGAGTGCTGGAATAAGATCAAAAGGTGCTTCAACAAAATATTAGTGTAAGGGTGTGCACACTTATGCAACCATATTATTTCAGTTTATTTTTACTTCCCTCCACCTAAAAGATTTCAGTTTGTTGTTCAACTGAGTTGTACAGTTTATAGGTCACATTAAAAAAGTTCTGAAATGATTTATCTTTGTCTCATTTTTTTTTTACATCACAGAAACCTGACATTTTAACAGGGGTGTGTAGACTATTTATATCCACTGTAGTTCTGCAAAAGATCAAAGATCGCAGTCTCTACTTGCCAGACAGGTAAGTATTCTTCTTTTACAGGTTGCTGCTAGTTTAAAGCAGAACTACACTGCATATGAGAACCACAAATGCAAAACTCTATTTAATTCAGTTGTAAAATTCAAAGCAAACTCTCCCATCCACCCATGTCTCAATGCTTTATTTTGCTGAGAAATAGCCTTGAAAGACACCCCCTAGCTTTTCTAGCCATGGTCATCTTAAATAAGGACAAATAATTAATGTAGATTTTACTTCCTGGAATCCATCTGCCCTTAGCTCAGGTATGTAAGCAGGAGGGTTTGCTTAGCTGAGAAAACCCCTCCTGAAGACTCCTGGATTCAGGCCAGAAAACCAGGAAGTAACTGAAGAAATGTAAACAAGTAAATATGATATACTTTCCTGTTTACAAAGGCTGAAGCCGCGTACACACGATAGGTTTTACAGATGAAAACAGTCCGATGGATTGTTTTCATCGGACAAACCGATCGTGTATGGGACCCATCTGTCTTTTTTCCATCGGTGTTTAAAAATAGAACATGCTTTAAATTTATCCGATGGTTAAAAAACCGACAGCAAATTACTATCGTCTGTGGGGAACTCCATCGGATAAAAAACTCACGCATGCTCAGAATCAAGTCGACGCATGCTCAGAAGCATTGAACTTCATTTTTCTCGGCTCATCGGAGTGTTTTACGTCACCGCGTTTGAAACGGTCGGTTTTTTGACTGATGGTGTGTGGGCAAGACTGATGGAAGAGTTTCATCGGATTTCCAATGGAAAAAACCATCGGATTAGAATCCATAGGATATCCGATCGAGTGTACAGGGCTTAAGAGCTTAAAGCGGAGGTCCACCCAGAAAATGTTTTAAGCACTAAAAATCCTAAAAAAAATTGAAAAAAATTAATAGAAAATTCTTTTTTTTTTATACTCATCCGAAATACCCGTTGCTATGCGGAAGTCCCTAATCTGCCTCTTCCTTTGCCTCGGTGGGTCTCCTTCCGCTTCCTCTTCTAGTGAATGGGGCGCGCTGCCTTCTGGGAACTGTGTGTAATCCCAGAGAGCAGCCGCCCATTCACAAAGCGGCATGAGACTCGCGCATGCGCAGTAGGAAACGGGCAGTAAAGCCGTAAGGCTTTACTGCCTGTTTCCCTTAGTGTGGATGGCGGCGCGGGACCTGCACCGATCGAGGGATCGGCATCGGGGGGGCCATCAGCGTGGGAGAGTAGGAGAGGTAAGTGTCCTTATTAAAAGTCAGCAGCTACAGTGTTAGTAGCTGCTGACTTAAAAAAAAAAAAAAAGTTGGCGGGTGGAGCTCCGCTTTAAGGATTAAAAATAGTGAATGTTGATTGAGAGAGTGAAGTTCCGCTTTAACCACTTCAGCCCCAGAAGATTTCACCCCCTTAATGAGCAGAGCATTTTTTGCGATACGGCACTGCGTCGCTTTAACTGACAATTGCGCGGTCATGCAACGTGGCTCCCAAACAAAATTGACGTCCTTTTTTTCCCCACAAATAGAGCTTTCTTTTGGTGGTATTTGATCACCTCTGCGGTTTTTATTTTGAAAAAAAAAACAATATTTCTCTTACCGTCCATGGACTGACACAGCATCTTCAATCTTGACAAAGTGGGTTATGTTCCTGCTCATAGGAGAAGACTAGGCAGAATGTTAGATGTTTTAACATACATTATCTTACCAGAGCTGAACAGCCCCGCCCCGGGGGCGGTCCCTCCGGAGATAACCCTCCTACCTGCAGCCAGCAGCCTCAGTTTTTTTCTGCCTAGCAGAGGAGAGGACGTGGATCTCTTTGGAGCCAGTCTCTTGAAGAAATGTTTTGTTCTTTTTTTGAACTTTTATTATTTTATTTTTATTTTTTTATCAACTGTCGGCTGGGCAACAGGTTGGGTAGTTCGCTATCCTCGTAGTCTTCCCTGTCCAAACATCGAGCGTGCTGATCCTCGCTCAGCGTGAGATCAGTTCACGACATACCCCATGGCTCCAGGGGTGGCCGGTGAGCTTTTTGCTCCAGGGTCCACAGAAGATTGAACAGTTTTGCTGTATCTTTCGCGGTGGACTGGCCGACAGCTACTCAGTACTGTACTGCACTGTGATATGCTTGTCAGGAACACACCAGTTGGTCCTAGCTGGACGGGTAAGTACTGTTCCCCTGCCTCAGCAGGTGAGTACATACTGTGTGTTCCTATGGTAGGGGGTTTTCCCTGTCTCCCCCTTGTGTTTTTACTACTCTCTGTCACCTACACTGTGGTGCGCTGACTGGGAGTGCCTGAGGGTCTCTCTGTCCTGGTGGGGGTCCTCAGGGGTCTGCATGAGGTGTGGGGGTTTTAGCTGTGTCAGCGTGGGCCTTGCGCGCCGTTCGGCGACATGTTTTTACTGTGTTTTTTCTTACAATTGAAAACCGCATTGGCCGCCATCTTGCCGTAGCCGCCTGTGGTGCATTTGTAATTGCGGCAGCGATTTTCTTGTAGCCGCGCACTCTTTTGTGCTGGTTTGGCCTCTATCGCTGATTGGACGGCGCAATTCTCCTCACAGTCTCCTCACTGTTCACTCGCGGGAGCCGCGCTGTAGAGGACAGACACAGGCAGCGGAACTGAGCGGTCCTAGCAGGGTTGGAGAGTCCCCTGGGTAACCCCCCACAGTCAGTGCAGCTGGAGGGTGGACTTTTTCTTTGATATAGACAAAGTCTCAGAGGGTGGTGGTATCATGGAGTCAGTGTCACCTGCTTCCCCTTTCATGTCAGAAGCAACTGGCAGTGCTACTGCACCTGCGGTCCCTATGGACCAGTTGTCGGCAGTCCTGGAATCATTTGTTGCCAGGATGGAAGCGGCGTGTGAGCGCAAGGGGGCTATTAAGCGCCCTCTCTGCACACCATCACCAGGGGAGTGCTCTGATTCAGATATGGGCATTGCTGCGGCACAGGACCCTAGCTATGAATTTTTGGATATTTTTGACCAGGACATTCCTTGTGAGGAAGACTCCTTATCTGGGTCAGTGCATGACAGGACACTTGTTAGTGAACTCATTGATGCTGTGAGGGACACTCTCAAGTTGGATGTTACGGCTGAGAAACCTGTGGTGGAGTCAGTCTCCTTTGGTTCTTTAAAAAGGTTTTTCCCTATACACATTTTTTTGACAAATTCATAGACCAGGTTTGGGACAAACCACAGAAGACCTTTGTGGTCTCGCAGCGACTGGCGGTTAGGTACCCCTTTGAGGACAGCCTGATTAAAAAATGGGCCTCTCCTCCGGTGGTCGACCCCCCGGTCACCCGGTTGAATAAAGCCACAACTCTGGCAGTTGAGGGGACCCCTGCTTTTAAGAACCCTACTGATAGGAAGTTGGAAATGGTGAGCAGAGCCATGTTCACCATGCTGGGGTCCACGCTGCGTCCTCTTGTAGCGGCAACCCTGGTGACTCAGGCGCTCACGGAATGGGCAAAGATTATGCAACAGTATGTGCAGGAGCATAATCTTCCTCCGGAATGCATTACATTGGCAGACCAAATGGTACAGGGCCTGGTGTATGTGTGCGATGCCACTATGGACGTTGGTCCCCTAATTTCTAGGGCCTCAGTGTCTGCAGTGGTTTTGCGTCGCCTAATCTGGTTAAAATACTGGTCTGCTGACCTGGCCTCTAAGAAGCTCCTGACGGATTCGCCTTTCAAGGGCGGAAGGCTATTTGGTACTTCCCTGCATGACATTATTAAAAATGTCACGGGGGGTAAGAGCACCCTTCTTCCTCAGCCTCCTAAAGCGAAGGAGCCGCGCCGTAAGCCGGGTCCTTCCTTTCCCACTCAAAAGAGGTTTTTTCGTCAGTCAAATCCCGCGGAAAAATTCTCCCGGACTGACAAGGGTGCTGCTGGGGGACAGAAACGTCCCTGGGTGCGTAAGCCTACCAAGCCCGCCACCGCATGAAGTCTTGCCCCCGCCCGACTCTGGGGTGGGGGGACGACTTCGCAGGTTCACGGATCGGTGGACCTCCCGGATCTCCGACCGGTGGGTATGCAAGGTGGTTACCTCGGGGTACAGGATAGAGTTCCTTTCCTGGCCACCAGACAGATTTTTTCCCTCAAATCTCTCTCTCCTTCCAGCGTGTCGGGCTGCCCTATTAGGGGCAGTGCAGGGCTTGCTGAGGTGCGCAGTAATTGTGCCGGTACCGTCAAAGGAGAAATTTCAGGGATTTCATTTGACTCTGTTTGTGGTCCCAAAGAAGGACGGAGTCCGTCCAATTCTGGATCTCAAGGCCCTAAATGCCTTTGTGAAGGTTCGGAAATTCCGCATGGAATCCATTCGCTCGGTGATTGCTGTGCTCCACCCGGGGGATTTTCTGGCATCCTTGGACATCAAGGACGCCTACTTGCATGTCCCATTCTGCGCGGGTCACCAGAAGTTTCTGCGCTTCAAGATAGGCGGAGACCACTATCAGTTTGTGGCTCGTCCCTTCGGGTTGGCGTCAGCACCGCAGGTTTTCACCGAGGTGCTTGCCCCGATTCTAGCTTTGCTGAGACAGCGAGGCATTGTTATCGTGAGTTATCTGGCGATCTCCTTCTGAGAGAAGACTCTGGTTCAGAATTAGAGGAAAATGTGGTGATAGCCAGTCAGGCCCTCCGAGAATTTGGGGCTGGCTGCTGAACATTCAGAACTCGGTCCTGGTTCCGACTCAGCGTCTGGAGTACCTAAGATTGATCCTGAACTCCTCGGAGGCGAGGGTTTTTCTACCCTTAGAAAAATTACAGACTCTTCAATCTGCGATACGGGTGCTGTTGTCCCGCAAATGGTCGTCACTCCGTTTTTGCATGAGGGTCCTGGGACTCATGGTGGCACCGCCTCGAAGGGACTCACTGAGGCACTGAGGCCCTTCGAGGCGGTGCCGTACGCCCAAATTCACACTCGAGTCTTACAAAAGGAGATCCTATCTTGCTGGAACAAGTCTCCATTATCACTGGATCGTCAGATCCAGGTGAGTCCCCTGGTCAGGGCATCCCTGAAGTGGTGGCTGAGATCCCCGACTCTTCGGTTGTGGAAGTCGTTCCTTCCTTTCAAGTGGACTGTGATCACGATGTCTTTCGGGCTGGGGCGGAGTCTGGGGAGTTCTGTCAACCCAAGGGCTCTGGACCCCGGACGAGTCCTGTCTGCCGATCAATGTCCTGGAACTCCGGGCAATCAGATTGTGCCTTTCCTCGTGGTCGAGGAGACTGCAGGGACGCTCGGTCAGGATCCAATCAGACAACGCTACGGCGGTGGCTTATGTCAACCATCAGGGGGAAACTCGGAGCTCAGCTGCGGCGTCCAAGGTCGCTCACATTCTAAGGTGGGCGGAAAGAAGCGTGCCGGCTCTGTCGGCCGTTTACATTCCAGGAGTGGACAACTGGCGGGCGGACTATCTGAGCCGCCAAATGTTGGACCAGGGGGAATGGTCCTTGCATCCGGAGGGGTTTCACCTCCTTTGCAGGAGGTGGGGCACACTGGATGTGGACCTATTGGCCTCTCGACTCAATCGGAAAGTGTCGAGATTCGTGGCCAGGCCCAGGGATCCCTGGGCAGACGCGTCAAACGCGTTGGTGGCCCCGTGGGGTCGTTTTGGCTGATTTATGCCTATCCTCCACTGAAGCTGCTTCCTCGATTGCTTTGCAGGGTGGAGGCTGAGGGGATTCCGGTGATCCTCATCGCTCCAGATTGGCCTCGGCGTCCTTGGTACGCCGATCTTGTGCGCCTAGTGGCAGACGTTCCATGGTGACTGCTGATGCATGAGGACCTTCTGTCTCAAGGTCCCATACTTTATCCTGCTTTACAGTCGCTGGCTTTAACGGCATGGCTATTGAAAGCCAGGTGCTGAGACACCGGGATCTCTCGGATTCGGTCATCTCGACCATGCTGAGGGCACAGAAATCTTCTTCCAGGAAGATATACCACCGTACCTGGAGGGCCAACATCACTATGTGCGAGGAGCTGGATTGGCGCCCACGGACGTATTTCGTTCCCAGAATCTTGCTGTTCTTACAGCGTGCTGTGACCCAAAAACTTGCCTTAAGCACCATTAAGGGTCAGATTTCAGCTTTCTAGGGCCTCAGTGAAATAGCTTTGGCTATATTCTTTCAGAGGCCGCTAGCGGGCCATTCTTTGATTAGTACCTTCATACAGGGGGTCCGACATGTGCTCCCCCCTGTTAAGCCACCTCTTCTTCCTTGGGATTTGAATTTGGTGCTCTCGGTTCTTCAGGAACCTCCTTTTGAAAACATCAGAGAGATTCCTCTCTTAACCTTATCTCAGAAGGTGGCTTTTCTGGTAGCTATTACTTCTGTCAGAAGGGCTTCCGAATTGGCGGCCTTGTCTTGCAAACTGCCATACTTGGTTCTCCATAAGGATAAGACGGTGCTTTCTCCCGAAGGTGGTCTCGGCATTCCATCTTAATGAGGACATTGTGCTTCCGTCCTTATGTCCTCGTCCGTCACATCCCAGAGAGTTTGTGCCTCACACGTTAGTGGTACGTGCCCTGCGGGTGTACCTGTCTGCTACGGCTTCGATTCGCAAGTCTGACTCAATGTGTCTGTGTCTGGTCCGAAACAGGGCCAAGGGGTTTCGTCTGCTACCATTTCTCGGTGGATCAGGCAGAACGTCATACAGGCCTATGCCGTTAAGGGGCGGGCGCCTCCCTTTCCGGTTACGGCGCATTCAACCAGGGCAATTGGTGCTTCCTGGGCTTTCTGACATCAAGCGTCTGTTGCACAAGTGTGCAAGGCGGCGACCTGGTTGTCCGCACATACCTTTTCAAAGTTCTATAAGGTTGATGTGGCTGCATCTTCTGATGCTTCCTTCGGCCGCAAGGTTTTGCAGGCGGCTGTTTAATGTTGCAACTCCTCTGTTGAGGAGCTCTGCTTGTTTGGGGTGAAGTTTGATTTTTTCCTTGATACTGTTCCCACCCTTCGTTCTTTGACACTGCTTTGGGACGTCCCACTTTGTCAAGATTGAAGATGCTGTGTCAGTCTATGGACGGTAAGAGAAAATAGGATTTTTTTGTACTCACTGTAAAATCCTTTTCTCTGACGTCCATGGACTGACACAGCACCCACCCCTCCTTTTTTGAGTTTGTACTGCTATAATACGAACTGAGGCTGCTGGCTGCAGGTAGGAGGGTTATGTCCAGAGGGACCACCCCCTGGGCGAGGCTGTTCAGCTCTGGTAAGGGAATGTATGTTAAAACATCTAACATTCTGCCTAGTCTTCTCCTATGAGCAGGAACATAACCCACTTTGTCAAGATTGAAGATGCTGTGTCAGTCCATGGACGTCAGAGAAAAGGATTTTACTGTGAGTACAAAAAAATCCAATTTTTTTTCTTTTTTTTATCAGTTTAGGCCAATATGTATTCTTCTACATATTTTTGGTAAAAAAAAAAAAAAAATCGCAATAAGTGGATAATTTATGCCATTTTTATCATGAATTTTTTATTTTTTTTTACTAGTAATGGCGGCGATCTACGATTTTTTGTGGGACTGCGACATTGCGGCGGACAGATCGGACACTTTTTTGGGACCAGTAACATTTATATAGCGATCAGAGCTAAAAATAGCCACTGATTACTGTATAAATGTCACTGGCAGGGAAGGGGTTAACATTAGGGGGCGATCAAGGGGTTAAGTGTTCCTTAGGGAGGTGTTTGTAACTGTGGGGGGGAGGGGACTGACTGGGGGAGGAGAGAGATCGCTATTCCTGATCACTAGGAAGAGCAGATCTCTCTCTACTCCCCTGTCAGAATGGGGATCTGTTTGTTTACATACACAGAACCCCATTCTGGCTCTCTGTGGAGTGATCGTGGGTGGCCAGCGGACATCACGGCCGCCGGCCACGCGCATCGGCTCCGGCATCGCGCATGGCCCCTATAGCTTCTTAAAGCGGCCGACGTACAATGCCAACGATTCGCACAGCCGTGCCAACCTGCCGCAGTACAACTGCGGCAGCTGTTCGGCAAGTAGTTAATTAACGTGAGGGCTACTTTAAGATGTGCAGTCCAATTATATCACAAAAGAACACCAGAGGGCGCCATCTAAGTGCAGCCGTCGTAACCTTTATATTCCTATTATGGATGTGAAAAATTATGGATGTGAAAAAATATACCCTAAACCTTACCAGGTTTAGGGTATATACAAGTGGTTATTAGGTAACTTTATTTAACTTTTTACATTAAATTTTCATCTGATCTATTTTACTCTGTTGGAAACTGGGTTCTTCAATTTTCTATGCTTTTCACCTTCTATTAATTTATATTTTACTCTCACTAAGTTAACCATACCTATACACTCATTAACATCTTTATACCCTATCCTTTACCAAGGTTGGGGCTGATGACTCATTATACCACATAGTATGAGCCTTTTAGCCTATTTTCTTATCTCACCTTGTTTCTAGCACTTGTGGTCATTCTTGACCCTACCTTTGGAACCTTTCTTTGGAAACCATCCTTGTTTTTGAGTCCTGTCTGCCATCACCACCTCAGCTCCCACCAGCGACACCCCTAGGGGGTTTTCTCATCCACATGGTACCATGCTACTGCTTAGACACAGACAATGTAAGTACTGTTGAGAGTGGTTTTGGGGGGTCTATCCTAGGCAATATTATCCCTAATTACCCATTTTTATTTACATTTTTCTGTGACAGGGTCAGACCTCACAGATATTTCTATTACCATTATACAACAGCTTTCAGCGTTTTCCATGCGCATGCTCCTGAAGAGTGGATGAATCCACGAAATGCATAGAGCTACTATATGCCATGTTTTTATGTCCACTACATGTTTTACCTTAAAGTGGTTGTAAACCCACTTTTTAAACAAAGACCTACAGGTAAGCCTAGATTAAGGCTTACCTGTAGGTGCATGAAATATCTCCTTAACCTACACGGTTAAGGAGATATTTGTATGTAAATGCGGCGACGCTGACGTCACCCCATTCACAAATTCGGCTAGGTCGCAACATTCGACGACGTAGCCGAATTCGACAGCTCACGCGCGCATGCGCGGAGTCACGTCTTCGCCGCTCCGGCCAATCACAGCGCCGGAGCGGCGCTGTGATTGGCTGCAGCGGCGATACCCGGAAGTAACATTCCGGCTGTCGCCGCAGCGATGGATGCGGCTAGAGGTTGGACACGGACGACTTCGGGGGCCCCGATCGAAGATAAGTGGTACATAATGAGCTAGTATGCTAGTCATACTAGCTCATTATAGCTTTGTCTTGCAGGTTAGTAAAAAAATAAAAAAAAAGTTAAAAGGGTTTACAACCACTTTAAGATCACCTGTACCACGTGATTTGTGAAATTTTATCAGTGTGTGGCCAATTGTTATTGCTGTTTGTATATCCATTGAATTATTGGTTTCCTTGTTCTCATGATTACCTTCATGCAACTTTTCATTGATTTCCAATAAATTTAATTACCTACACCTGACTGCTTCATTTAAAGTCCCAACCTTTGTCGTTCTTCCTATTATGGATGTGATGAACTCGCAGCTGGGACTTCACTTATTAGAGTCTTTGGTTGCTATAACTAGTTTCTTGTATAGTCCAATCATATCAGAAGCTGTGCAAACAGTGCTTGAGATCATCCTTTTAATGTAGCTTAAAGGGTTAGCTCATCTTTTCAGAAAAAAAGGAAAGGTGAACACTCTACACCAGGGGTCTCAAAGTACCGGCCCGCGGGCCATTTGCGGCCCGCGGACTGGTTAAAAATGGCCCGCAGTGCCGATCCAGGACGTCTTTTTGCACAGGCACCGCAGAGGGGGAGGCGCCGAAGAGCTTTACCTCTCCATCAGCTCTGTCCTCTCCGCTGCACACTGCCGCAGCCCAGAGAGAGAACAGAGCGGAGGAAGGATCCGCCCATCGCCCCGCCCACCTAGGCACTGACGATCAGAGCCCCGATCCAGGGTCCTGCTGCTCAGAGCGGGAGATTGTGTTCTCTGGGTGCCCTGTCACTAGGCCTCTGTGGAAGCCAGGAGGAGAGGACTCGGGAGCCAGACGATCCTGACTGCCAGGAGAGGTGAGTAAGGCAAAGTCCTTAGTGGGGTGAATGGAGTATTTTATGGAGTGTGGGGGGGGTAATTGTGTAGTGTGGGGCTATTTGTGCAGTGTGGCAGGTATTTTATGGAGTGTGGGGGGATTTGTGTAGTGTGGGGGTTAATTGTGTAGTCTGGGGGTTAATTGTGCAGTGTGGGGGCTATCTTATGGAGTGTGGGGGCTATCTTATGGAGTGTGGGGGCTATCTTATGGAGTGTGGGGGGTATCTATTGGAGTGTGGGGGGTATCTATTGGAGTGTGGGGGGGTATCTTATGGAGTGTGGGGGGATTTGTGCAGTGTGGGAGGATTTGTGCAGTGTGGGGGTACTTGTGCAGTGTGGGGGTTAATTGTGTAGTGTGGGGGTTAATTGTGTAGTGTGGGGGCTATCTGTGCAGTGTGGGGGGTATTTTATGGAGTGTGGGGGCTATTTGTGCAGTGTGGGGGCTATTTGTGCAGTGTGGGGGGTATTTATGGAGTGTGGGGGGTATTTTATGGAGCGTGGGGGTATTTGTGCAGTGTGGGGGGATTTTATGCAGTGTGGGGGGATTTGTGCAGTGTGGGGGGTATTTTATGGAGTGTGGGGCTATTTGTGTAGCGTGGGGCTATTTGTGTAGTGTGGGGCTATTTGTGTAGTGTGGGGGGATTTGTGCAGTGTGGGGGGATTTGTGCAGTGTGGGGGGATTTGTGCAGTGTGGGGGGTATTTTATCGAGTTTGGGGGGGGTATTTGTGTAGTGTGGGGGGGGGGGTAATGCTGGGGGTTAATAATGCGTTTGCTGACACCAGTGATGGGGGTTAATAATGCGTTTGCTGACACCAGTGATGGGGGTTAATAATCAATTTGCTGACACCAGTGCTGGGGGTTAATAATGTGTTTGCTGACATCAGTGCTGGGTATAGTATAGTATATTATTGCTGGTATAGTTTATTGTTTTTGAAGTTTTAAAAGTTTGCATGCGGCCCCCATGGGATATGAAAACTTGTCATGTGGCCCTCAGGCAATTTGAGTTTGAGACCCCTGCTCTACACACCTAAACCCCAATCTCCCCCGCTGGTCCAAGATGTACTTACCTCAATGAACGATGAGCTGTTAAAGCGGAGTTCCACCCTAAATTTTTTTTTGCATTTGCAAATATCACTTTTCAAGGTGTTTGTAAATGTTGATGCTTTACATATACAAAAAAGGTTCAGTGCTTCGCTACAGATATTATTATATTATTATTATTATTCAGGATTTACGGTATATAGCGGCAACAGTTTACGCAGCGCTATAAAAGGTAGAGGGGGGACAGCACAAATACAATACAATACAGGAGATATTATGCTCCAGCACTTCTGATAATAGGTGTTGCCTGCCAGCAGCCCACAATCTGCTTCACAAATCTACCATATGGATAAATGAAAAGAAGCCGCACTCCATAATAAAAGCCGTAACGCCCATTTTATTCTTTGGTGCACAGACAATTCCACCTGGACCTCCCTCCTCTATAAATGAATTCACTACTCTAGTAGAGTCTACAATAAAGCAGTATTAAACCCTAATGGAGAAATGTAATACAGTGCAGCACACCAATCCTTAAAATGTAGTGGCTGCATTTGTTTTTTTGGCTGGGTTCACACTTGTACGATCACAGACATCGCATGTGATTCGCACCGCATGTCTTTGCAGATCACTTTCGATGTCTGTGCGATGCAAATTCACTGGAAATCGGATTGCATTGGGTGTTTTTGCACCATTTCACAGTTCGCACTGCAAATCGATCTGGGGGTGTCATTAACTTTACATTGACACCCGCAGCGGTTTGCGGGTGTCAGGTGCAATGCGGAAACCAGGGATGAGCCGAACACCCCCCTGTTTGGTTCGCACCAAAACCTGCGAACAGACAGAATGTTCGCGTGAACTTTAGAACCCTATTAAATACAATGGACTCGAACGTTCGAAATATAAAGTGCTAATTATAAAGGCTTATATGCAAGTTATTGTCCTAAAAAGTGTTTGGGGACCCGGGTTTAAAGTTTAAAAAAGTAGGATTTTTAAAACAGCTTACCTGTAAAATCCTTTTCTTGGAGTACATCACGGGACACAGAGCAGCATAGTCATTACTATGTGGGTTATATAGAATTACCTTCAGGTGCTGGCACTGGCAACTTCCAAAACAGGAAGTACCCTCCCCTATATAAGCCCCTCCCATCCGGGAGTACCTCAGTTTTGTAGCAAAGCAATACGTGTCCCCAAAAGAGGGGTGGGAGCTCTGTGTCCCGTGATGTACTCCAAGAAAAGGATTTTACAGGTAAGCTGTTTTAAAAATCCTACTTTCTTGTTCATACATCACGGGACACAGAGCAGCATAGTCATTACTATGTGGGACGTCCCAAAGCAATGCCACATGAGGGGGGGGGATACACCATACATAAGCTGGGCGCCATCAGGCATGAGGATCTTTTGCGGCCTGCAACACACTGCGCCCAAAAGCGACATCCTCCTGACTTCTAACGTCCACCTGGTAGAACCTAGTAAACGTGTGTACTGAAGACCATGTTGCGGCCTTACAAATTTGAGCCAGGGAGGCCTGGTGATGCACTGCCCATGAAGTTCCAACTGCTCTCGTGGAGTGCGCCCTAACTTTGAACGGAGGCGGTCTACTTCTCAAGCCATAGGCTTGTATTATGACCTGTCGAATCCACTTGGCTAAAGTAGATTTTGATGCTGCCTGACCCTTTCTGGGGCCTTCCGGCAGAACAAACAAAGAATCCGTTCTACGAATCTGAGCAGTGGCTTTTAGATAAGCTTTAACTGCTCTTACTACATCCAAAGAATGCAATAACTTTTCCTCTACCGAGCTTGGTTTGGGGAAAAAGGAAGGAAGAACCACATCCTGGTTCAAGTGAAACCTCGATACCACCTTAAGAAGAAAGGCTGGGTGAGGACGTAATACTACTCTGTCCTTATGGATAACCAGATATGGCTCTTTACAGGACATGGCGGCTAATTCCGACACTCTTCTAGCCGAGCATATGGCTACTAAAAATATCAATTTCCTGGTGAGTAGAACCAAGGAAATGTGCCGCAAAGGTTCAAATGGCTGCTTCTGCAGAACCGACAGAACCAAATTTAGATCCCATGGGCATATGGGAGCCTTAATCGGTGGAATAATACGAGTCACACCTTGCATAAAGGATTTGACAAGTGAATGCATAGCCAGGGGCCTTTGAAATAGTATTGACAAGGCAGAAACCTGGCCCTTGATAGTACTTAAGGCAAACTTCCTGTCTACAGCCCACTGCAGGAAGTCCAGAATTCTGCCTATAACGTACTTACGTGGATGCCATTTTCTGGCCTCGCACCAAGTGATGTACGCCTTCCAAACTCTATAGTAGATCTGCCTGGATACAGGCTTCCTGGCATTGATTATAGTTGATACCACAGAGTTAGAGAGACCTCTCTTCTTTAGGATGTGGGATTCAATAGCCAGGCCGTTAAACTTAGAGTTAGTAAGGAAGGGTGGTATATCGGTCCTTGCGAAAGCAGGTCCGGACGACGTGGAAGGGTCCAAGGACTCCCCACAGACATTTTGATGATCTCCGCGTACCAGGCCCTTCGGGGCCACGCTGGAGCCACCAGGATCACCGGCTTCTTCTCCAACCTGACTCTGCGAAGGAGTCGAGGCAACAATTGTAGCGGAGGGAATGCATATATCAGTCTGAACTGATCCCAAGGGAACACCAGAGCATCCGAGCCGCAAGCGAGGGGATCCCTTGTCCGGGAGACAAATCTGTCCACCTTTGCGTTGAATCTGGATGCTAGCAGATCTACATCCGGTGTTCCCCACCGCTGACATATTGCTCGGAAGACCTCGGGATGAAGGGACCATTCCCCTGGGCATAACTGTTGGCGACTCAGAAAGTCCGCCTTCCAATTCTCCACCCCTGGAATGAAGACAGCTGATATACATGGGACATGCTTTTCTGCCCATTCCAGGATGTGACTTACTTCCCTCTGGGCTGCACGACTCCTGGTGCCTCCCTGATGATTGATATATGCCACTGCTGTGGCATTGTCTGATTGAATTCTGACAGGGGACCCTTGGAGTCTGGATGTCCAGGCTACTAGGGCGTACCGGGCTGCTCGTATCTCTAAGAGATTGATGGGCAGGGTTTTTACTACATTTGACCATCTGCCCTGGAGAGACCATTGCTCCAGTACTGCCCCCCAGCCTATAAGGCTGGCATCTGTAGTGACCACCTTCCAAGATATCGGGCTGAAGGGTTTTCCCTTCTGGAGATTCTGGGGGATCAACCACCAGCAGAGACTCTTCCGAACGGAAGGGGACAAAGCCATCGGGAAGTCTAGAGCCTGAACTTTTCCGTTCCAGGCTGACAATATGGCCCTTTGTAAATTCCTTGAGTGGAATTGGGCGTATGGCACAGCTTCGAATGATGCTACCATCTTTCCTAGCAGCCTCATGCACAGGCGTATGGACGGCTGTCTTTTTGCACAAAGCAGACGGACCAAGGCCCTCAAAGAGGATACCTTGCCTAGAGGTAAGAAAATCTTCCTCTGGTCTGAATCCAGCCGTAGCCCTAGATATACCAGGTTTTTCACTGGCTGTAGGGCTGACTTGTCCAGGTTGATGACCCAACCGTGAGATTCTAGATACTTGATTGTATCGACAATTACCACTTCTAGCTTGGCAACTGAGTGGTCCATCAACAACAGGTCGTCTAGGTATGCCATTATCGTTACACCCCGTGTTCTTAGATCGGCCAACAGTGGGGCCAGAATTTTTGTGAACACTCGTGGTGCTGTGGCCAGACCGAATGGTAAGGCTCTGAACTGAAAATGGCGCCCTTCTACTGCAAAGCGTAGGAATTTTTGATGACCTGGAAAGATGGGAACATGCAAGTAAGCATCTTTGATGTCGATCGAGGCTAACCATTCCTCCCCTTGTAGGGCAGCGGTGACCGATCGGATCGACTCCATCCGGAAAGACCGGACGTTTAGAAATTTGTTTAGACTCTTTAGGTCCAATATGGGTCTTATGTCCCCGTTTGGCTTCGGGACTGTGAAAAGGTTTGAGTAGAAACCCAACCCCCACTCTTCCATAGGAACCTCCATAATTACTCCTTGGAGCAATAGTTGTTCTAACGCCAATAGGAGAGACCCTCTTTTCAGAGGGTCTCTTGGCATGCCTGACCACATAAAATGGGACGGAGGAGACTCTTTTAACTCCAACTTGTATCCCTGAGTTACTGCGGAGAGCACCCATCTGTCTTTGATCGTCTCCCGCCAGGTCTCTGCGAACAACTGAAGTCTTCCCCCCACCCGTTTGAGTGGGGGCAGCCCTTCATAGGCTTGACTTGGAGGCTGGTTTAGTACCTCTTCGGATCCAGGGCTTTTTATTACCCTGTGGCTGTCCCTGATTTTTACCTCCTGAGTTTGACCGAGGAGGCCGTCGGAACTGCTTAGTAGCAGACGTCGCAGGGATAGGAGAGGTAGTCCTCTTAAAAGATGGACCCCTAGACCTCTTTTTACTCGGTAAGAGAGTACTTTTACCACTGGAAATCTTCTGGATATACTTATCCAGGTCTTCGCCAAAAAGGCGTTCCCCATGAAATGGGAAGCTAACTAAGAGCTTCTTCTTCAGCAGACCAGTTTTTGAGCCACAGAAGCCTACGCATATGTACCAAAGACAGCGTGAGGCGGGAGGCCTGATGGATAGAATCCTTGATGGCGTCAACCGCAAAGCATAATGCTCTAGGCAGATCAGCCAGAGCCTGGGCCTGCTGGTCTGGCAAATCCCTCAGGACCATTTTCATTTGATCCTTTAAAGCTTGGCAGACCCCAATAGCTGCCACTGCTGGCTGTGTAACAGCCCCTGCTGTGGAAAAAGCAGATTTTAATAAAGATTCCAATTTTTTATCCACTGGATCTTTGAACATTTGAACATTATCTACTGGACATGTCAGTGATTTGTTCACAGAAGAGATGGCTGCATCCACCGTAGGAACATTCCATCTCTGGGTGAACTTTTCCTCCATGGGATAGATCACCGGAAACCTTTTAGGCGGAACAAATAGTTTATCAGGATGTTCCCAGTCCTGGTATATAAGTCCTTCCAATAATGGATGTATTGGAAAGGAGCAATTAACCTGGGGAGCTTTTAGCGACCCCAATGAGGAGACAGCAGTAGTTGATGGTTCAACAAGAGGCATTTTAAATGCAGATCGAACCATGTCAGTTAGGGTCTGGACCCACAATCTTTCAGTCTGTGATGCTGAAAATGGTTCATCTACTGTTGATTCCTCAAAAACAGAGCTAACCTCCTCCTGATCCCCTTCAGGTAGGTCGGTCCCTTCCTGGGACTGTTGCTCTGCCAACAGGCACTCTAATGGAGGTGATGGAGATCTGGCGCGCTTTCTTTCCTGTAGAGAAGAAGCGATCAATGCAGCCAATCTCTGCTCCAATCCCTCCAGAGTTGAGGAAAAAACCTCCTCTGTTATATATGCAGGAGCAGGTGGACTGAGGACAGTCGCAGTACCTGGCACTCCCGGGGGTTCCTTATGGGTATTAACCTCTGATTTCTCAGGGGAGGAGGGTGCAGATGACTGCTCCAGATCCTCAGAGCCCGATGGAGACCCCCTACACTTCCTGAGAGGTATATCTCGGAGTTTTTTAGGCGGCATATTCCTTAGTTCAAAGCTGAGGTATTCCAGCCGCAATACACCCCTTACTGAAATAGTCTAATGCAATTTGCTGCTATGTACATCAGTGGGTGTCTACTAATGCGTCTTTCTGGGGATGCCTGTATCAACCGCCCGCTGTAAGCCCCTATACCATGCTACCAGCTCCTTTTCATGCTCTGTGTCCATAGCAAGCAGCGTGGACTGAGTCCTTTTATCTTGCTGGGACGCCCGCACATGCGCAGAAGCGCTGGGCGCACAGAGCGCGTCATCCGCCAGGCTCCGCCCCCTTTTTTGAAGCTAAACCTTATAAAAGGAAAGCATGTGTGCGCGCGCGCGCGTGCACGTGTGCGCTCTTGGCGCCATGTAGGGAGAGGAGCCAGGGTCCCTGTTTCACCAGGACTCGGGGATGGAAGGAAACTACTTGGCAGCATGACAGAGGAATGCAGCTTCCCTGATAGAGAGCTCACTCATCTGCCTGGACTTTCACCATGGAAGGAATAGTCCCAAGAAAAAAGACGTTCCACAGCGGCCTCTAGTGGACAAACACAGGTACCGCACTTTTGTCTTTTTTTTTTTTTTTTTTTTTTTTTTTTAAAAACCTCCTTTATGAAAAAACATTTCCAGGTTTACAGTTTTTTTAAAACTTCCCTTATGAAAAAACATTTCTAGGATTTCTTAGGCATATACAGCTATTAGCGGGAATACCCTTTAGGTAACAGGCAGAAAGACATATTAGGCTTGGGGGTCCCCTCAATAGAACCAAGTTCCTGAGGGGCCCCCACTTACCTTTTCCCCGCCGCAGGACTTTGTTTGGTCCACAGAAGCCCAAACTTCACCTCTCACGGCAGGCATTGTACTAGACCTTCAGGGACCGGGTTCCCAAGGATTCCACTCCCCTGGACCTGTATAGCACCCTGCACAGATAGCCTCTTGGTTTTGGGTATGACCAGAGCTCTGGATCCCAGGGTCCAGCCCTCCTAAGAGAGGCATTACAGGCAAAACCCTGCTCTTCTCTGCAAGGCCCGGGTACCGACCGTTTAGCTATGAAGCTTTTTTGGTCGGATCCGGAATAGCTTGCTAAGGCCCAGAGAACCTGTACACAAGCCCAGATGAATACATGTTAACCTTGGCCAACACCTTAGACACTGGCAAAAAACTGAGGTACTCCCGGATGGGAGGGGCTTATATAGGGGAGGGTACTTCCTGTTTTGGAAGTTGCCAGTGCCAGCACCTGAAGGTAATTCTATATAACCCACATAGTAATGACTATGCTGCTCTGTGTCCCGTGATGTATGAACAAGAAATAGAAGTTTTTACGGGAGCGGTGATTTTAATAATGCTTAAAATGAAAAAATAAAAGTGAAATATTCCTTTCAATTTCGTACCTGGGGGGTGTGTATGATATGCATGTGAAGTGGCGCATGTTTCCCGTGCTTAGAACTGTCCCTGCACAAAGTGTCATTTTTGAAGGAAAAAAAGTCATTTAAAACTCACTCGCGGCTATTAATGAATTGTCGGCTTTTATCAATACATAGAAAAGTCATTGATAAAAATAAAAAAAAAGCGTGGGGGTTCCCCCAAATTCAATTACCAGGCCCTTCAGGTCTGGAATGGATATTAAGGGGAACCCCGCCGCAAATTAAAAAAAAAATGGCATGGGGTTCCCCCTAAATATCCATACCAGGCCCTTCAGATCTGGCATGGATTTTAAGGGGAACTCCACCCCAAATTTAAAAGAAAATGGCGTGGAGTCCCCCCAAAAATCCATACCAGACCCTTATCCGAGCACACAACCTGGCCGGCCGCAGGGGAAGAGGGGGGGATGAGAGAGCGGCCCCCCCTCCCTTCTGAACCGTACCAGGCCACATGCCCTCAACATGGGGAGGATGCCCCCATGTTGATGGGGACAAGGGCCTCATCCCCACAACCCTTGCCCGGTGGTTGTGGGGGTCTGCGGGCGGGGGGCTTATCGGAATCTGGAAGACCCCTTTAACAAAGGGGACCCCCAGATCCCGCCCCCCCCCCCATGTGAATTGGTAAGGGGTACATTGTACCCCTACCATTTCACGAAGAAAGTGTAAAAAAATGTAAATAAAAACACACAAACACCTTGAAAAAGTCCTTTATTAACTACTTAACGACCGCCCACTGTAGATATACGTCGGCAGAATGGCACCGACAGGCCTAGTCACGTATATCTACGTGATTGCCTTTGTATAGTTGGGGGGTCCAATCGGACCCCCCTCCTCTACAGTGAGCGGCCGTTTTCCGTTCGGGAGCGATCCGAGATGAGGGGACGGCCGTTCGATTCCGGCCACCCCCTCGCGATCGCTCCTGGCGAATGAGAGAGCTTCCTCTGCTGTGTAATGTTTACACAGGCAGAGGAAGTGATGTCATCTCTCATGCGGCGCTCACATACAAGAGAAGACACACAGGTTAGTGCACAAACAGCACACTGACACCAGGACACATAGGCACACAAATCACCCCCCCAGACACCCCCCAGCCCCCAGTCACAGTGCAGTGACCATTTATTCACTGATCACTGCAATCAGTGACATTTGTGACTGTAAAAGTGTCACTACAGTTTAGTTTTAGGTCCAGTGTAGCCCCCTAACCCCCCCTAATAAAGGTTTAACCCCCTGATCACCCCCCAGATATCCCTTTCACTCCCTAGCACCGCTGTCGCTAAGCAATCGTTTTTCTGATCGCTGTTTTATTGTCGATGATGCCGATCGGTGGCCAGTTATTTTTTTTAGGTTCGCCGCAGGTTTTTATAGCGGCGGGTACCCCCATATATTACCTAATAAAGGTTTAACCCCCTTGATCGCCCCCCAGGTAACCCTTTCACCCCCTATCACCACTGTCGCTAAGCAATCGTTTTTCTGATCGCTGTTTTATTGTCGGTGATGCCGATCGGTAGCCAGTTATTTTTTTTAGGTTCGCCGCAGGTTTTTATAGCGTCAGGTACCCCCATATATTACCTAATAAAGGTTTAACCCCTTGATCGCCCCCCCAGGTAACCCTTTCACCCCCTATCACCACTGTCGCTAAGCGATCGTTTTTCTGATCGCTGTTTTATTGTCGGTGATGCCGATAGATAGCCAGTTATTTTTTTTAGGTTCGCCGCAGGTTTTTATAGCGTCGGGTACCCCCATATATTACCTAATAAAGGTTTAACCCCTTGATCGCCCCCCCAGGTAACCCTTTCACCCCCTATCACCACTGTCGCTAAGCGATCGTTTTTCTGATCGCTGTTTTATTGTCGGTGATGCCGATAGATAGCCAGTTATTTTTTTTAGGTTCGCCGCAGGTTTTTATAGCGTCAGGTACCCCCATATATTATCTAATAAAGGTTTAACCCCCTAATTGCCCCTAGGTAACCCTGCGTCACACCCCAAGCAGCGTCAGGTTAGTGCCAGTAATGCCAACACCCACGCGTGAAGCATACACCTCCCTTAGTGGTATAGTATCTGAACAGATCAATATCTGATCTGATCAGATCTATACTAGCGTCCCCAGCAGTTTAGGGTTCCCAAAAACGCAGTGTTAGCGGGATCAGCCCAGATACCTTCTAGCACCTGCGTTTTGCCTCTCCGTCCAGCCCAGGCCACCCAAGTGCAGTATCGATCGATCGCTGTCACTTACAAAACACAACACACATAACTGCAGCGTTCGCAGAGACAGGCCTGATCCCTGCGACTCCAGTGCTGTAGGAGGTGATTTCACCACCACAGTTAAAAAAAAAAAAGCATATATGCCGAAGCATGGGGGCAGCAGGGGCGAAGGAGCGGAGGAGCGATTTTGCTCCTAATGCCGCGTACATATGGTCGAAATTCCGACGGAGGCTTGCCCGTGGAAAAGTCTGACCATGTGTACGCGGCATAACTTTTGCGGGAAGATGCCCCCATGCTTCGGCATTTATAAATGGTGCATGTATGCCCATCATTAGAAGTGGGTGAATGAAGGGCGGTATTCTAATGGTGGGCATACCCACCGATCAATCTTTTTTTTTCGTTCAGCCAACAGGCTGCATGAAAAAAAAGATTACAATATATGTCCAACAAGGACCAGCAACATACTGGTATGTTGCTGGACTTTGAATGGTTATACCAGAATAATGCCTGTGGGTTTAGGTATCATCTTGGTATCATTCTTTTCAGCCAGCGGCCGGCTTTCATGTAAAAGCAATCCTAGTGGCTAATTAGCCTCTGGACTGCTTTTACAAGCAGTGGGAGGGAATGTCCCCCCCGGATATAAAAAGCGCCATTGGGAAATTGGGAAAGCATTTTATCACACCGATCTTGGTGTGGTCAGATGCTTTGAGGGCAGAGGAAAGATCTAGGGTCTAATAGACCCCAGTTTTTTTTTTTTTAAAAAGAGTACCTGTCACTTCCTTTTGCTATCATAGGGGATATTTACATTCCCTGAGATAACAATAAAAATGATAAAAAAAAAAATATGGAAGGAACAGTTTAAAAATAAAATAAAAAAGCAAAATTAATAATAAAAAAAAAAGAAAAAAAGCACCCCTGTCCTGCCCTGCTCTTGCGCAATGGCGAACGCAAGCGTGGGTCTGGCGTCATATGTAAACAGCAATTGCACCATGCATGTGAGGTATCACCGCGAAGGTCAGATCGAGGGCAGTCATTTTAGCAGTAGACCTCCTCTGTAAATCTAACGTGGTAACCTGTAAAGGCTTTTAAACGCTTTTAAAAATGTATGTAGTTTGTCGCCAATGCGCGTTTGTGCGAAATTTTAAAGCATGTCATGTTTGGTATCTATGTACTCGGCCTAAGATCATCTTTTTTATTTCATCAAACATTTGGGCAATATAGTGTGTTTTAGTGCATTCAAATTATAAAAAGTGTATTTTTTCCCCAAAAAATGCGTTTGAAAAATCGCTGCGCAAATACTGTGTGAAAAAAAAAATGCAACACCCACCATTTTAATCTGTAGGGCCTTTGCTTTAAAAAAATATATAATGTTTGGGGGTTCAACATAATTTTCTTGCAAAAAAAAAAATATGTTTTCATGTAAACAAAAAGTGTCAGAAAGGGCTTTGTCTTCACGTGGTTAGAAGAGTGGATGTAAGCTTCCTAATGTTGTGTATAAAATGCCAGAACAGTTCAAAACCCCCCAAAATGACCCCATTTTGGAAAGTAGACACCCCAAGCTATTTGCTGAGAGGCATGTTGAGTCCATGGAATATTTTATGTTGACACAAGTTGCGGAAAAAATAATTTTTTTTTTTTTTTACACAAAGTTGTCACTAAATGATATATTGCTCAAACATGCCATGGGCATATGTGGAATTACACCCCAAAATACATTCTGTTGCTTCTCCTGAGTACAGGGATACCACATGTGTGAGACTTTTCGGGAGCCTAGCCACGTACGGGACCCCAAAAAACAATCACCGCCTTCAGGCTTTCTAAGGGTGTCAATTTTTGATTTCACTTCTCACTGCCTATCACAGTTTCGGAGGCCATGGAATGCCCAGATGGCACAAAATCCCCCCCCAAATGACCCCATTTTGGAAAGTAGACACCCCAAGCCATTTGCTGAGAGGTATGGTGAGTATTTTACAGATCTCGCTTTTTGTCATAAAGTTTTGAAAATTGGAAAAAAAAAATGATTTTCTTTCTTCATTTTCAAAAACAAATGAGAGCTGTAAAATACTCAACATGCCTCTCAGCAAATAGCTTGGGGTGTCTACTTTCCAAAATGGGGTCATTTGGGGGGGTTTTGTGCTATTTTGGCATTTTATGGCCTTCGAAACTGTGATAGGTAGTGAGGAGTGAAATCAAAAATTTGCGCCCTTAGAAATCCATGCTTGGTTTTCGGGGGCCCCGTACGCGGCTAGGCTCCCAAAGAGTCCCACACATGTGGTATCCCCGTACTCAGGAGAAGCAGCAAAATGTATTTTGGGGTGCAATTCCACATATAACCATGGCATGTGTGAGTAATATATCATTTAGTGACAACTTTTTGTAATTTTTTTTTTTTTTTTTTTAGTCATTATTCAATCACTTGAGACAAAAAAAAAAATATTCAATGGGCTCAACAGGCCTCTCAGCAATTTCCTTGGGGTGTCTACTTTCCAAAATGGGGTCATTTGGGGGGGGGGGTTGTACTGCCCTGTCATTTTAGCACCTCAAGAAATGAGATAGGCAGTCATAAATTAAAAGCTGTGTAAATTCCAGAAAATGTACCCTAGTTTGTAAACGCTATAACTTTTGCGCAAACCAATAAATATACGCTTATTGACATTTTTTTTTACTAAAGACATGTGGCTGAATACATTTTCGCCTAAATGTATGACTAAAATTGAGTTTATTCGATTTTTCTTATAACAAAAATTTGAAAATATCCTTTTTTTTCAAAATTTTCGGTCTTTTTCCATTTATATCGCAAAAAATAAAAATCGCAGAGGCAATCAAATACCATTAAAAGAAAGCTCTATTTGTGGGAAGAAAAGGACGCAAATTTCGTTTGGGTACAACATTGCATGTCCGCACAATTTACAGTTAAAGCAGCGCAGTGCAAAATTCTGAAATCACCTCTGGTCCTTTAGCTACCAAATGGTCCGGGGCTTAAGTGGTTAAAAAAAAAAAAACATTCCAGCGATGAAATCCAGTGTCCCACGGCGATCCCGATGTCCAGCGCTGTCCGTCATTGGTTGTGCCTGAGCGGACCTGATGGGGAACTTCCTCCGCCGTGTTTTAAATGTATAGACCCGCCCCTTCTAAAGTTCCCCATCAGGTCCACTCAGCAGACCAGATGCGGAACGCGAGAAGGGGCGGGTCTATGCATGAATTGCACAGTAAAGGAAGTTCCCCATCAGGTCCGCCCCCTCGGTATGTCAGACCGCGCCTACGTCATTGGCCTGAGCGGACCTGATGGGGAACTTCCTTCACTGTGTAAATTTAAATTACACAGTGAAGGAAGTTCCCCGCTCAGGCCAATGACGTAGGCGGGGTCTGACATACCGAGGGGGCGGACCTGATGGGAACTTCCTTCACTGTGTAATACGTGAATAGACCCGCCCCTTCTAAAGTTCCCCATCAGGTCCGCTAAGCGGACCAGATGCGGAACATGAGAAGGGGCGGGTCTATTCACGTATTACACAGTGAAGGAAGTTCCCATCAGGTCCGCCCCCTCGTAGAGCGGACCTGATGGGGAACTTTAGAAGGGGCAGGTCTCTACATTTAAAACACGGCGGAGGAAGTTCCCCATCAGGTCCGCTCAGGCCAATGACGTAGGCGCGGTCTGACATACCGAGGGGGCGGACCTGATGGGGAACTTCCTTTACTGTGTAATTCATGTATAGACCCGCCCCTTCTCGCGTTCCGCATCTCAGGCACAACCAATGACAGACAGCGCTGGACATCGGGATCGCCGCGGGACACTGGATTTCATCGTTGGAATGTTTTTTTGTTTTTTTTTTAATAAAGGACTTTTTCAAGGTGTTTGTGTGTTTTTATTTACATTTTTTTACACTTTCTTCTTGAAATTCACATAGGGGGGGGCCGGGATCTGGGGGTCCCCTTTGTTAAAGGGGTCTTCCAGATTCCGATAAGCCCCCCGCCCGCAGACCCCCACAACCACCGGGCAAGAGTTGTGGGGATGAGGCCCTTGTCCCCATCAACATGGGGCCATCCTCCCCATGTTGAGGGCATGTGGCCTGGTACGGTTCAGGAGGGAGGGGGGCCGCTCTCTCGTCCCCCCCTCTTCCCCTGCGGCCGGCCAGGTTGCGTGCTCGGATAAGGGTCTGGTATGGATTTTTGGGGGGACTCCACGCCATTTTTTTTTTAATTTGTGGTGGAGTTCCCCTTAAAATCCATGCCAGATCTGAAGGGCCTGGTATGGATATTTAGGGGGAACCCCACACCATTTTTTTTTAATTTGCGGTGGGGTTCCCCTTAATATCCATTCCAGACCTGAAGGGCCTGGTAATTGAATTTGGGAGAACCCCCACGCTTTTTTTTTTTTTTTTTATCAATGACTTTTCTATGTATTGATAAAAGCTGACAATTCATTAATAGCCGCGAGTCAGTTTTAAATGACTTTTTTTCCTTCAAAAATGACACTTTGTGCAGGGACAGTTCTAAGCACGGGAAACATGCGCCACTTCACATGCATATCATACACACCCCCCAGGTACGAAAATTAAAGGAATATTTCACTTTTATTGTTTCACTTTTTTTTGCATTGATACATGTCCCCTGGGGCAGGACCCCGGTCCCCAAACACTTTTTAGGACAATAACTTGCATATAAGCCTTTATAATTAGCACTTTAGATTTCTCCCATAGACTTTTCGAATTTGCCGTGAACACCCCAAATTGTTCGTTGTTCGACAAACGGGCGAACAGGCAATGTTCGAGTCGAACATGAGTTTGACTCGAACTCGAAGCTCATCCCTAGCGGAAACCCACACCAGGAATCACGCTAGTTCCTGCATCACACAAGTGTGAACCGAGCCTTTAGACCTGGTTCACATCTACAGTATGCATTTTTTTAGTGCATTTTCAGTTTTGCAGGAACACACTACAGTCCATTTAACATGGTTTCCTATGGATGTAGTTCACATCTGTGCATTTTATGGAAAGAGCCAGGGACTTTGTTCTGGTTTTTGGTTCCATAGACTTCAATGGATCAAAAATGTGTATTGAAAAATGCAAAATGCACCTGGAATATGCAAACTGCATAGGTGTGAACCAGGCCGAAGGCTTTTTTTTTTTTTTTTTCACCTGGTGATCCGGCCAGTAACACTTCCTGTTGGAGGAGCAACAGAGACACCCTTGGACAACAGCATTGTCAATCTGGGGAGGGAGTAGTGATAAGCCTCATACACATAAGAATATCGGATGAATGATTGTCCGGTTTTTTGTTTTGCATGCTAGTCTCATATCTAAAACTAGGGGGTGGCACGATAACGATAATAGTATCAGTACCGAGCATTTACATGAGTACTTGTACTCATGCAAATGATCTGATGCCTAATCCAATAACTGGGCGGCCTCAGAGATGATCGGTGGGGGCAGTTACAATCACCGATCTCCCTGTGTGGCTTTCAATAAAGCACCTGACAGACGCTTTTCCTCCTCTCCCTCCCGCGGCTTTCAGCTTCTTTATTGAAAGCCACACAGGGAGATCGGTGATTGTTAGAAAGAAGCCATTGTGAAATCCACCACCAAATTGAAAAAAATGCCTGCTTACCAGAACTCCGTGATCCCCCATGACAGAGGATCCGGGGAAGCTTAAAATGAAAACCCGGTTTGCTCCAGAGACACCCGAGATGGATAGCAACCCCAGTCAGCACACTCCGTGGATATTCAGTGGATGCTCAAACTCGTGTATACATGCCATGTAAAAGACATAATGCTTCCATAGTGTAAAAACTTTAAGGATTTATTGGGAATAAAAACGGTAACACAATTACAATGTAACAGCGATAAAATGCCTTAAGCCTTTTGTGCCGGCCGGACACAAACAGGCAAACCCGTCCGTCAGGATGTACGAGTATTGTGGGTGGTGACGTCAGCGTGCCACTCCGCCCCTGGAAGACGGAACTTTATTACGAAACGACGTAGGGCGGAGCGGCGCGCTGACGTCAACACCCACAAACTTTGCACACATGTAGCCTCACTCTTCCTCTACAAGTGTGCAAAGCTGGCCGGGAACAGGCGCACAAAGTTGAAGATGAACACAAGTTGGGGGCATTTTCAGCACAAAAAAATGTGCTGAAAAACTTGGCTTATACTCGAGTATATACGGTAGTTATTTTTTTTTACTTTTGGGATAAAGGTTTTACATAAATGAATAAAATCTGACCATTGTAAACACTCCTGTCAGTGGTAAATGGTTTGAGTTTGGTAAAATCCTCTGACTGCTATTTTTTCTGGACAGCTTGTTCTGTTAAAAAGTTGAAACATATCAGACTTACCGTATATACTCGAGTATAAGCCGAGTTTTTCAGCACATTTTTTTGTGCTGAAAATCCCCTCCTCAGCTTATACTCGAGTCACCTTTTTGCGCCTGATCTCCCGGATTTTGGGGACCCGGTACCGGCCGTAGGTCTCCTGGACCCCAAACTTACCACACATGTAGCCCCACCTTCCTCTACAAGTGTGCAAAGTTTGTTGGCCGGGGAGCACCGATTTTTCAAAGCCGGGCACCCCTTCCATAGACTCTCATGTTAAACGGTCATTTCTCCGGTAAGTTTGGGGAGCCGGTACCGGCCAGCCATAGGTCCTCTGGACCCGAAACTTGGCACACATGTATAAGTGTGTAAAGTTCGCTGTCTGGGTGACCTACGGCCGGGGAGCACCGATTTTTCAAAGCCAGGCACCCCTTCCATATACTCCCATGTTAAACGTAAGTCTAGTCATGGACACAATGAGGCATGCAGATGGACACTCTAGGCTTATACTCGAGTCAATAAGTTTTCCCAGTTTTTTGTGGTAAAATTAGGTGCCTCGGCTTATATTCAGGTCGGCTTATACTCGGGTATATACGGTACTGGCCAGATCGCCAGGTGAAAACAAAGGAAAAAATAAATAAAATAATGCAGTCACCAAATCAAACAATCAGTAAGCTGGAATGTGTTATGCCGCGTACACACGATCGAAATTTCCGTCGGAAAAACCTTGGATGGTTTTTCCGACGAAATTCCGCTCAAGCTTGGCTTGCATACACACGGTCACAGAAATTTTGACCGTCAAGAACGCGGTGACGTACAACACTACGACGAGCCAAGAAAATTAAGTTCAATGCTTCTGAGCATGCGTCAAATTGTTTCCGAGCATGCGTAGGAATTTTGCGCGTTGGAATTGCTACAGACGAGCTATGAGAAAGCATCCCATGATGTGAAACGCGTTAGCTAACTCCTGTGTTATATTTTTTTGGGGTGTTTTTGTTGTGTTTCATGGATTTTATTAATAAACCAGCATCTTTTGCAGAGTGCGGCCGTCCAGAAAATCTTTTTCCCTATTACCTATATTGTGCAGAGCCAGCACCTGTTTGCATTCAGAGTGGGGCGGGAGTATCACATGGACACAGCAGCTTGTGAGCGGTAATTTCTCTTCTTAGGAACTTTTTCCGTCGGAAAAATAGAGAACCTGCTCTCAGTCTTTTGCTGGTGGAAATTCCGACAGCAAAAATCCGATGGAACATACACACGGTCGGAATTTCCGACCAAAAGCTCACATGGGACTTTTGCTGGTGGAATTTCCGATCGTGTGTACGCAGCATTACTCTTTTGTTTTTGGGTTTAATACTGCTTTAAAGTGGTTGTACACCCTATTTTACAACTTTATGCTACAGGCAAGCCTATATTAAGGCTTACCTGTAGCCATACCTCCCAACTGGCACGGATTGTGCGGGTTTTACCCGCAGAGGCTCCTCCTTCCCGCACTCCCGCGAGACTATCATGTTTCCCGCACAGCAAACATGAAGAGAAGAAGAGGAGCAGCAGCAGCAGGTAAACCCCCCCCTGCGATCGGCGCACTAGTATGCCCCCCCCCGATCGGCAGCCCCCCGCCGCGCCCCAACCCCCCCCCCCGCTTAAAAATGTATTTATTTATTTTTTCTGCAAGTCCTTTTTTTTTAAATGTTCCGGAACCTATGTGCTGTTGCTGTAGTGTCTGTGCCGTTACCAGTGGCTCCCGCGCACATGCAATCACAGCGCCGGAGCCGTGACACTCGGAAGTAACTCCGGGACGACATGTCGGTAGCCGGAGGGGTAGACGAGGACCAATGTGGGGGCTTCGGTCTGAGGCAAGTAATACATAATGAGCTATGCTATGCATACTAGCTCATTATGCCTTTGTCTTGCAGGGGTTTTTTTTTTTTTTTTTTAAGAGGGTTTACTTCCTCTTTATTGTGTTTGTAAACCTTAGTGCCCCATACACACGATTGTTTTTCTTGCCATTTTTTTCCTTGCCGTTTTTCACGTCGTTTTTTTTCATGTTTCCTCTCAAGCCTGTCTTGCGTACACACCATCATTTTAAAAAACGATCAAGCAAAGCGCAGTGACGTACAACACGTACGACGGCACTATAAAGGGGAAGTTCCGCTCGAATGGCGCCACCCTTCATGTTAGTAAAGTTTGTTGAGCAACGATTCGCGCTTTTAAGCCTTGTGCTTTTCAGTCCGTTACTGCGTGACGAATGTGCTATCTCCATTACGAACGCTAGTTTTACCAGAACGAGCGCTCCCGTCTCATACTTGATTCTGAGCATGCGCGTTTTTTTTCACGTCGTTAAAGCATACACACTATCGTTTTTCACGTCGTTAAAAAAAACGACATGAAAAACGACGTGAAAAAAGAGAGCATGTTCGAAATTTTTAATGGCCGTTTTTCACGTCGTTAAAAATGCTCTGGAGCATACACACGATCATTTTTAATGGCCATTTTTAAAAATGGCATTTTTAACGGCATGAAAAACGATCGTGTGTATGGGGCATAAGTCTTGAAATCTGAGTAAGGCCCCTTTCACACGGAGGTCCGTTCAGGTCCGCCTGTCAGTTTTTTAGGCGGACCTGAAACGGATCCTCCATGTACCCCTATGGAGGCACGGATGTCAGCGGAGACATGTCCGCTGACATCCGCTCCGCCAAAGTGTGACGGAGGAAAACCCTATTTTTCCTTCCGTCGGCGGAGCGGATCGGATGACAACGGACTCTACGGTCCGTCGTCATCCGATTCCCCATAGGGGAGAGCGGCGCTCTGACAGGGCGGTCCCTGCACAGTGTGCGGGGACCGCCCAGTCCTCCGTCGGCTCAGCGGGGATCAACGGAGCGATCCCCGCTGAGCAAGCGGAGCTTCACGGGGCGGATCATCACGGATCCGCCCCGTGTGAAAGAGCCCTAAAGCACATATCTGTAGTGTTTACTTATCTCTTTCCAAAGCTCTAAGGCCTCATGCATACCCAGCCAGTAAACTCCCCAGCATGTTATCCTAAGTGTCCATGCACACATAGGCTGTTATCAGCAGTTTTTGGCAGGAGAGTTTTTCCTGGTTGCAAAAAAATAAATAAATCCAGAACTAGTGGGTATAAAGAGGAGTTTTTTCTCAGCTGTAAAAACACCAACTGATAAAAGCTTAAGCTATTCAGCGTTTATCAGCGTGTTTGAGCCATAAGCTTTTGTGAGAGTATAATTGTGCTAAAAAAAAAACACTACTGCAAAAACGCTGAAAAACTTGTTCTACAGCGAACGCTACTGCCGTTTTTAGAACGTCCTGTGTGCATGAGGCCTAATGCCTTGTACACACGATCGGCATTTCCGATGGAAAAAGTCAGACTGACCATATGTATGCCCCATCTGACTTTTTCCATCTGAAATTCCAAGGAATTCCGTCGGAGTTTAGATAGAGAACATGTTCTCTTTTTCCCCAATGGAATTCTGTCGGAATTCCGATGTGATTTTGGCCGGGCAAAAGTCAGTCCGTGTGTATGGGGCATAAGTGTTGTTTCTCTCTGGTGCTTTGTTCTTGTTATTAGCATGAGTCACTTTGAGAAGTTTTCCCGACACATGAGATAAATTTGTGTTGGGAGGGAGGAAGGGGGGGGGGGAGAGCTCAGCACACAGCTTGTCGATTCACAACACAGTTCTTCTGCCTATGTGGAGGGGGGTGTGTGCCTTTCCTCCAATCAGCACTTACACATACTGCAACTGCAGCTCTCTGCCCCCTCCTATGTGCTCCTGACAGATGGCAGTGGAGAACAGAAAAGGTGGCGCACTATGGACCATGATGTCACAAAGAGTCAGACACGACTAAACAACAAGAGAAGAGAAGACAGCAGATAGACAAGTAAAACCTATGTTGGAGGATTTTTTTAATCTCTGTGCATCAGCTGAGGCGGTTCACTTCACTGGGTATATGCAGAGGCGGCTCTAGGCTTTGTGAGGCCTTAGGCAAAACTTAGACATGAGGCCCCACTCACGGCCATAATGGGAAAAATAATTCAAGCAAGAAAAATGGCTGCAGAAAATGCACGGATCTAGCACACAGGTGATCAGCACCACTTCCAGGGCACGCTCCTCACCCATCAGACATATTCAGCCAATGCAAGAGGGGGGAGAGAGGGGGAGGTGAGAAAGAGAGAGATCCAATGACGCCGACATTAGTATTGATCACAGGCAAATTAGGCGGCCGCGAGGCCCCTGTGAGTGTGAGGCCTAAGGCGACCACCTAATTTGCCTAATTAGAGAGCCGCCTCTGGGTATATGCGTTACATCCACTTTAAGCTCACTTTTGAGGGAGATCTATTAAAAAGTGCATAATGGCTTCTTTTGGAGCATGGCTTTCTTTTTCCATGTGGTATAGTGGTGCTTTTTATGCTTGACCAGAATATAAGACAACGTTGAAAGGCTGGCATGCAATAGTCACCGATCACACTATTTGTAAAGACCACCTTACTTCTCCAGGGATGGTATTGTAACTTTTTTTTTTTTTTACCCTAAGAAGAGATTTCTTCCTGCACCACTATCACCATGACTGAAGGGAGGGAAATCTATTCAGCAGAGAAACATTGGAATTTTTTTTTGAATAGCTAAATGAAAAGCCAGGATCTCTAAAAGACTGCTACATCCACCTTTAGAAGCATGTTACACCCATTTTTAGGGTGCAACACGTAACATGCCCCTAGTAACCCACCTCCCCACTTTGTGACAACGAACAGGGATCTTCTTCCCCTACCTGTGGTCACAATTTCAAAACAGTGGGGCTCCTTCCACACAACCGCCTCATTTATTCAGTTTCCAGCCAATAAGGAGGTACAGGCAGACAGCTGAGTGTTTGCAGGATCCATGTATTGCACCTACTATCTGCAGACTAATGCACTATGAGAGCGCTCATCAACGCCCTCGCAGTTCATTGAATCCTACAAGCAAGCCGCTACGGTGGAAGATGGTAGTTGTAGTTCATTTACAGCCGCACTGGTTTTAAATTGTGGCAGTGGGTGTAGGGAGAAGATCCCCCAGCCACTGTCACAGCAGGGGATCGGAAGGGCCTGCAGCATTACAGGCCTCCTCAGACCACCGTCCAGAGCACTCTGCAGCATTACAGGCCTCCTCACTGTCCTCAGACCGTCCAAAGCTGTAAAGTTAAGGACAAGACCCTTTGCAAATCATGTGGAGCGACACTCGCTGGTAAAAAAATGCAAACTTGAAGCGTCATTTGCGGACGTTCCCGACAACTCCTCCCGAAATTCATACAAAAAGGTAAGTACAATACACTTAACTCCACTTTTGGCCTAAAACTATTTTAGTCAACTAAAATGTACTGGAGATTTTAGTTGACTAAAACAATTGCAGAAGACTAAAAACAGGATTAAAACTAAAATTTCATTTTAGTCCTAAAAACAAGACTAAAACTAAATCGAAATTTGCTGCCAAAATTAACACTGGTGGAGAGGTGTCTTTTATACATGTAACGGGTTGTCGTTAGGAGCGCCTTCTTAAATCGACAGGACTAATCTGTGTACCACATGAGAACATACTGTAGCCAGTCTGTGGGAGCCAGAATTATTGTTGGTTAAAGGGGATCAAATACTTATTTTACTCACGGAACTGCAACTCAATTTATAAAATTTGTATCGTGTTTTTTCTGGATTTTTGCTTGAAATTCTGTCTCCATCATTTAAAAAATGCACCTATGATAAAAATGATAGACTCTTCATTTCTTTGCAAGTGGGCAAACTTACAAAATCTGCAGGGGATCAAATAATTATTTTCCCCACTGTATACCATGTCAACAATTTGATTTGCATATTCAACTTGTGCTGTGCATGTATTGTAACCACCTCTTGACCGGGCGTTGTAGCTAAATAGCCAGGTGAACTTGGCCTAAAGCCTCGTACACACGATCGGATTATCCGATGGGAATTGTGTGATGACAGGCTGTCATTGGAAAATCCAACTGTTTGTACGCTCCATTGGACAATTGTTGTCGGATTTTCCACAGACGGATGTTGGAAAGCATGCTTTAAAATTGTCCGCCAACAATTGTGTGTTGTCGGATTTTCCGATCGCGTGTACCACAAGTCCGTTGAACAAAACTTCAAAGTACAAACACGCATGCTCAGAAGCAATGCTCAAACACAACATTAGCAGAAGTTGCCCAAAGGGTGGCTCTAAAGAGCTGAAAAAACACATCCGTATATACTTGAGTATAAACCGACCCGAATATAAGCCGAGGCACCAAATTTTACCACAAAAAACTGGGAATACTTATTGACTCGAGTACAAGCCTAAGGTGTCCATGCCTCACTGTGTTCATGACTAGACTGACGTTTAACATGGGAGTCTATAGAAGGGGTGCCCGGCTTTGAAAAATTGTTGCTCCCCGGCCATAGGTCCCCCAGACAAAAAACTTTCCACACTTATAAAGGAGAACTCGGGCTACAAGTGTCCCACGTTTCGGGTCCAGGGCACCTACGACCGGCCGGCACCGGGTCCCCAAATTCACCAGAGAAATGACCGTTTAACATTGGAGTCTATGGAAGGGGTGCCCGGGTTTGAAAAATCGGTGCTCCCCGGCCGTAGTTCCCCTGGACAAAAAACTTTGCACACTTGTAGAGGAGACATGGGGCTACATGTGTGCGAAGTTTGGGGCTGGTACCGGGTCCCCAAAGTCCGGGAGATCAGGCGCAAATAGGTGACTCGAGTATAAGCCGAGGGGGGCATTTTCAGCACAAAAAAATGTGCTGAGAAACTCGGCTTATACTCGAGTATATAAGGTAGTTTTGTGTTTGTTGGCCGACGATTCTTTGCCATTTGTATGCAAGACAGGTTCACAGCCAACACCCTCTGGACAAAAGTCCTACGCTTTGTCCGATTAAAATCCGATCGTGTGTATGAGGCTTTAGCCTTTTCTACCTTAATAGCAAAAAAAAAAAAAAGTAGTAGTTTTAAATACCACTAAAAAAAAAAAAAAAAAAGATACAAGGAGACACTCGGGAACACAAATGCACAACCGAGTAAGTATCAAACTATTACAATTCCTGGCTTAGGGTTTTAATGATTACAGAGCCGCATTAACATGTTGCCTAGAGTTCAGCTTTAAATTACAGCGATTGATTAACCTGCAGTTAATGATTGGCGACAGTAATATTCACTGCTTTATAAATAGATGACTAAGCTCGACCAATTTTTTTTTTTTTGCTCCATTCAAAACATTACAGGGAGTTGGAGTTGCATTTTATGTACTTCTGAGAATTCCCACATCTGCTACTGCAGTCAAATTGCAGCATATTCTTTAACCACTTCAGCCCCGGAAGGTTTTACCCCCTTCCTGACCAGAGCAATTTTTTCAATTTGGCACTGCGTCGCTGTAACTGGTAATCACGGGGTCATGCAATGCTATACCCAAACGAAATTTGCATCCTTTTTTCCCACAAATAGAGCTTTCTTTTGGTGCTATTTGATCACCTCTGCGGTTTGATTTTTTTGTGCTATAAACAAAAAAGTGCGACAATTTTGAAAAAACAAATGGTATTTTTTACTTTTTGCTATAATAAATATCCCCAAAAATGTCTCCTACATTTTTTTTTATACCAAAAATATTGCAATAAGCATATATTGATTGTAGTTGATATAACTTTTGGGCAAACCAAACTATGGAAAAGATTTATGGCATTTTTATTATTTTATTGATATTTATACAGCGATCGGTGCTATAAAAATGCACTGATTACTGTGTAAATGTCACTGGCAGGGAAGGGGTTAACACTAGGGGGCAATCAAGGGGGTTAACTGTGTGCTCCCTCAGTGTGTTCTAACTGTATGGGGACTGGATTGAGTAGGAGAGGAGACATATCGCTGTTCCTACTTAGTAGGAACAAACGACACATCTCCTCTCCTCTGACAGCACAGGGATTTGTGTGTTTACACACACAAATCCCTGTGCTGGCGCTCGTGCACGCAATCGCGCGTGACCGGCTGCGATCGCTGGCCATGCGCATCAGGTCCCCCGCCGTGAAGCATGCAGGCCCTCTGGCGGCTCTTAAAGGAAACCCTGTACAGGTTTTCGTGCAGGGGTGCCATTCTGCCCCCGTAAATATACATGAGCCGGTCAGTCGGGAAATGGTTAAATGCTTTAATGCAAGTTAAATAGGCACACATTTAAAGGCAACATTTTGACACTACATTAAAGTGGAACTCTAGCCAAGGGTTGGAGACCAACTGGTTTATTGCGGTCCAAGTACTAATTTGAGGGATTTCTCAGGTCCCAAGCAGTCACTGGGACAAGCAGATAATGGGTGCAATGCAGGGCTCCTGCAGACTCTCAAGATAGCTGGCTGCCTGTACCTCATATGGGCAGGCAGTATCGAACTATGAAGATGCTCACCAGCGCCCTTGCAGTTCATTGAGAACTACAAGCCACCAGCTGCAATGGCTGACAGTAGTTGTATCTCATTCGTTCATAGCAGGTGGGTGGAAAGGATCCCCCATCTGCTGTCACAGAGTGGGGGAGATAGGTGGGATTGGCAGCAGGAGCTGAAATAGGTTACATGCTCCACCTTAATTATGGGTGGAACATGTAACATGTTCCATAAGGTAAACTTATCATTTAAAATATGTATAGTTTTCTTCTATAACTATGGCAAACTCTGCCAGATAGTGGACTTTTCTTGTCATTTGGGTTTGGACTGTGCAGGTCAAGAATTTAATGGCCTCAAAAGGAGGAGGGTGCTTGAACTAAAGGATATACTGTATACATTATTACAGTACCATTCTGAAAATAGGATTACCACCTACTATAGTGATTTAGAGCCGGCTATGACAAATGCCAGGATATGCCATTAGATGTGTACTGGACGAAGGGTCAGATCACGTAAAGGTCTTTTTATAACATATTGGTTGGAGCTTCAAAACACAGCCAACATGTTCCAGTGGAAAAGCTCCCCCTTCTGCAGGTCTTGAGCAGTAGATATTAGAATCATGATAGAATGCACATAGAGGGTCTATGTTAAAGCAGAACTAAACCCCACTATATATTACAGCCAAGGAAGCTGCCATCTTATCCTCAGTTTGATCTATAGCTGCCATGGGGTTAGACCAGGGGTCTCAAACTGGTGGCCCTCCAGTTGTTGCAGAACTACAATTCCCATGAGGCATTGCAAAGCTGACAGTTACAAGCATGACTCCCATAGGCAGAGGCACGATGGGACTTGTAGTTCTGCAACAGCTGGAGGGCCGCCAGTTTGAGACCCCTGGGTTAGACAAATGATCAACTATGACACCAGCCATTTGATGGCTTGATAGTATGGTTGAGAGCTACTCAAGGCATGCCAGGAATGGAACGGTTTTGGTAAATCTTTAAATTGGAGGGTTTAGTTCCACTTTAAAAAGGTAAAGTTCACCCTTTCTAGAAAACAGCCAATGCAGTATAGAGGTCATAGTAGTTATTGAAGATCTGTGCAGCTTTGTAAAATGTTAATTTCTTTTTTTTTCTGTAGGCAATTCGATCTCCCCTCAGAAGCCCGACTAAAACAACTCCCAATTAGCCAACCCCACATCCTGACCAGGATGTGAAAACCATTGCATGCTCACTCCCAGCAATACAGGCATAAAAAAATAACAGCTTTCTGTAAGTTCTACATGTACAGTATCTCACAAAAGTGAGTTTGGCACCTCATGACAAAGAACCCTCTAAGGATCTAAAAAAAAAAAATTGTTGCTCTACATAATGATGGCCTAGGCTATAAGAAGATTGGCAAGACCCTGACACTGAGCTGCAGCATGGTGGCCAAGAACATACAGCGGTATAACAGGACAGGTTTCAATCAGAACAGGCCTCGCCATGGTCGACCGAAGAAGTTGAGGTCACGTGCTCAGCATCATATCCAGAGGTTGTCTTTGGGAAATAGACGTATAAGTGCTGCCAGCATTGCTGCAGAGGTTGAAAGGGTGGGGAGGGGGGGGTCAGCCTGTCAGTGCTCAGACCATACGCCGCACACTGCATCAAATTGGTCTGCATGGCTGTCATCCCAGAAGGAAGCCTCTTCTAAAGATGATGCACAAGAAAGCCCGCAAACAGTTTTCTGAAGACAAGCAGACCAAGGACATAGATTACAGAAACCATGTCCTGTGGTCTGATGAGACCAAGATAAACGTATTTGTTTCAGATGGTGACAAGCGTGTGTGGCGGCAACCAGGTGCGGAATACAAAGACAAGTGTGTCTTGCCTACAGTCAAGCATGGCGGTGGGAGTGCTATGGTCTGGGGCTGCATGAGTGCTGCCGGCACTGAGCAGCTACAGTTCATTGAGGAAACCATGAATGCCAACATGTACTGTGACATACTGAAGCAGAGCATGATCCCCTCCCTTCAGAGACTGGACCGCAGGGCAATATTCCAACATAACGACCCCAAACACACCTCCAAGACGAACACTGTCTTGCTAAAGAAGCCAAGGGTAAAGGTAATGGACTGGCCAAGCAGACCTAAACCATTATGAGCACCTGTGGGGGATCCTCAAAATGGACTCTAACATCCACCAGCTCTGTGATGTCATCATGGAGGAGGGGAAGAGAATTCCAGTGGCAACCTGTGAAGCTCTGGTGAACCCCATGCCCAAGAGGGTTAAGCCGTGCTGGAAAAAAATGGTGGCCACACAAAATATTGACACTTTGGGCCCAATTTGTACATTTTCACTTAGGGGTGTACTCACTTTTGTTGCCAGCCGGTTTAGACATTAAAGTGGTTGTAAACCCTTACAACACACTTTCACCTACAGGTAAGCCTATATTAAGGCTTACCTGTAGGTGCTGTAAATATCTCCTAATCCTACACGGTTTAGGAGATATTTACAATTCCCCGTACAAGGATTTCTTCTGCGCATGCGCTAATGTATTCGGCGCATGCGCACTTTAGAAGGGTCACAGCGTGCAGTTTCCAGTAAAGGTCATGCCGTGACTGCCGGCTCCCGCGCACATGCGCAACTTCGTCCAGTCACAGAGCCAGAGTCCGCGACCCCGGAGGGAAGATGGACGCTTCCAGCCGGCGAGGAAATCGGGGACATCGCAGGCTTCGGTTTCAGGTAAGAGACACATAAAGGGCTACTATGCGATGCATAGTAGCCCATTATGCTTTACCTTTGCAGAGAAACAAAGAGGAAGTAAAACCCATCAGGGTTTATTTCCTCTTTAATGGTTGTGCGTTGAGTTATTTTGGAAGGGACAGCAAATTGACACTGTTATACAAGCTGTGCACTCACTACTTTGCTACAATGTAAAGTGCCTTTTCTTCAGTGTTGTCACATGAAAAGATAAAATAAAATATTTTCAAAAATGTGAGGTGTGTACTTTACTCACTTTTGTGAGATACTGTATACCTGCTGTCTAAAGCTTGCTATATTCTTTAGAACGTGCACATCGTGTTACAATTTGTTTTTCCTGTTCCAGCAGGGGGAGGGGAGTCTTGGCATACACCGTGTGACAGCTGATTGCAGGAAAGGCACACCCCCCCCCCCCCCCACATTGGCAGAACAAATACGTGCAGAGCTGTGCTGTGAATAGATCAGCTCTCTGCTAATCCATTTATATTACCCACCCCGACACAAAATTTCCAGCTGCTTTTATCTGCTGTGTTGGAGAACTTTTTAGAAGATATCATGCTGATAGCAGAGAAGTGGAGCAGCAGAAAGACACAGGACTTTGGAGAGAAAAGAAAACACTGCATATATGTGCCCAGGTCAAAATTCTTGAAATCGGTTTTACATCCACTTTAATGAACATTTTACAAAGTTGCACAGATTTTTTTATATCTACAGGGGCCCCTTGACTACATACAGCGAGGGGGGAAAAGGTATTTGACCCCCTGGTGATTTTGTACGTTTGCCCACTGTAAAATAAATGATCTGTCTATAATTTTAATGGTAGGTTTATTTCAAACAGTGAGAGACAGAATAAAAACAAAACATGACTTAGTACTTGGTGGCAAACCCCTTGTTGGCAATCACAGAGGTCAGACGTTTCTTGTAGTTGGCCACCAGGTTGGCACACATCTCAGGAGGGATTTTGTCCCACTCCTCTTTGCAGATTCTCTCCACGTCATTAAGGTTTCGAGGGTGACGTTGGATAACTCGAACCTTCAGCTCCCTCCACATAGTTTCAATGGAATACAGGTCTGGAGACTTGCTAGGCCACTCGAGGACCTTAACCACTTCAGCCCCGGACCATTTTGCTGGCCAAAGACCAGGCCACTTTTTGCGTTTCGGCACTGCGTCGCTTTAACTGACAATTGCGCGGTCGTGCGACGTGGCTCCCAAACAAAATTGATGTCCTTTTTTTCCCACAAATAGAACTTTCTTTTGGTGGTATTTGATCACTTCTGCCATTTTCATTTTTTGCGCTATAAACAAAAATAGAGCGACAATTTTGAAAAAAATGCAATTCTTTTTGCTATAAAAAATATCCCCAAAAAAATATATATAAAAAAATAAAAAAATTTCCTCAGTTTAGATACGTATTCTTCTACATTTTTTTTTAAACCAAAAATAAAAAAAATCGCAATAAGCGTTTGATTGGTTTGTACAAAAGTTATAGCGTCTACAAAATAGGGGATAGTTTTATGGCATTTTTATAATTATTATTTTTTTTACTAGTAATGGCGGCAATTTGCGATTTTTATCGTGACTGCGACATTATGGCGGACACATCGGACACTTTTGACACATTTTTGGGACCATTGGCATTTTTACAGCGATCGGTGCTATAAAAATGCACTGATTACTGTAAAAATGTCACTGGCAGGGAAGGAGTTAACACTAGGGGGCGATCAAGGGGTTAATTATGTTCCCTAAAGTGTGTTCTAACTGAAGGGGGGATGGGACCGACTAGGGGAAATGACAGATTGCTGTTCATACTTTGCATGGACATACAGTAATTTCTCCCCCCTGAAAGAACCAGGAGCTGTGTGTTAACACACAGCTCTCGGTTCTCGCTCTGTCACGAGCGATCGCGCCCGCCGGGCACTCGCATCCGGGGGCAAGTGCCCCTAGTGGCCACAGAGCGACATCACGTTATATTACGTGATTTCGCGCAGCCAAGCCAACCTGCCGCTGTAAAACTGCGGCGGGTGGTCGGCAAGTGGTTAATGAGCTTCTTCTTGAGCCACTGTGTTTTGGGTCATTGTTATGCTGGAATACCCATCCACAACCCATTTTCAATGCCCTGGCTGAGGGAAGGAGGTTCTCACCCAAGATCTGACAGTACATGGCCCTATCCCTCGTCTCTTTGATGCGGTGAAGATGTCCTGTCCCCTTAGCAGAAGAACACCCCCAAAGCATAATGTTTCCACCTCCATGTTTGATGGTGTTCTTGGGTCATAGGTAGCATTCCTCCCCCTCCAAACACGGCGCGTTGATGCCAAAAAATAGGATTTTTATAACAGCTTACCTGTAAAATCCTTTTCTTGGAGTACATCACGGGACACAGAGCGACATAGTCATTACTAATGGGTTATATAGTTACCGTCAGGTGCTGGCACTGGCAACTTCCAAAACCGGAAGTACCCTCCCCTATATAAGCCCCTCCCATCCGGGAGCACCTCAGTTTTGTAGCAAAGCAATAAGTGTCCCCAAAGAGGGGCGGGAGCTCTGTGTCCCGTGATGTACTCCAAGAAAAGGATTTTACAGGTAAGCTGTTATAAAAATCCTATTTTCTTTCTCGTACATCACGGGACACAGAGCGACATAGTCATTACTAATGGGATGTCCTAAAGCAATGCCAAATGAGGGGGGGGATACACCATATATAAGCTGAGCGCTATCAGACATGAGGATCTTTTGCGGCCTGCAACACACTGCGCCCAAAGGCGACATCCTCCTGACTTCTAACGTCCACCTGGTAGAACCTAGTAAACGTGTGTACTGAAGACCATGTTGCGGCCTTACAGACTTGAGCCAGGGAGGCCTGGTGATGCACTGCCCATGAAGTTCCAACTGCTCTCGTGGAGTGCGCCCTAACTTTGAACGGAGGCGGTCTACTTCTCAAGCTATAGGCTTGTATTATGACCTGTCGAATCCACTTGGCTAAAGTAGATTTTGACGCTGCCTGACCCTTTCTGGGGCCTTCCGGCAGAATAAACAAAGTATCCGTTCTGCGAATCTGAGCAGTGGCTTTTAGATAAGCTTTAACTGCTCTTACTACATCCAAAGAATGCAATAACTTTTCCTCTACCGAAGTAGGCTTGGGGAAAAAAGAAGGAAGAACCACATCTTGGTTCAAATGAAAACTCGATACCACCTTAGGAAGAAAGGCTGGATGAGGACGTAACACTACTCTGTCCTTATGGATAACCAGATATGGCTCCTTACAGGACATAGCTGCTAATTCCGATACTCTTTTAGCCGAACAAATGGCTACTAGAAAAATCAATTTCCTGGTGAGAAGCACCAAGGAAATATGCTGTAATGGTTCAAATGGTTGTTTCTGTAGAACCGACAGAACCAAGTTTAGATCCCATGGACATATGGGAATATTAACCGGAGGACTAATACGCATCACTCCTTGTATAAAGGCTTTGACTAGTGAATGCGAAGCCAAGGGCCTTTGAAAAAATATTGACAAGGCCGAAATCTGACCCTTGATAGTACTCAAGGCAAGCTTCCTATCTACAGCCCACTGTAGGAAGTCCAGAATCCTACCTATTACGTACTTATGTGGATGCCATTTCTTGGCCTCACACCACGCGATGTACGCCTTCCAGATTCTATAGTAGATCTGCCTGGATACCGGCTTCCTGGCATTGATCATGGTAGATACCACAGCATTAGAGAGCCCTCTCTTTTTTAGAATGTGGGCTTCAATAGCCAGGCCGTCAAACCTAGGGCTGGTAAGGAAGGGTGGTATATCGGTCCTTGCGAAAGCCGGACGACGTGGGAGAGTCCAAGGACTCCCCACTGAAATTTTACAATCTCCGCGTACCACGCTCTTCGGGGCCACGCTGGAGCCACCGGAATCACCGGTTTCTTTTCTACCCTGATTCTGCGGAGTAATCGAGGTAACCATTGTGGCGGTGTGAATGCATATATCAGCTTGAACTGATCCCAAGGGAACACTAGGGCATCCGAGCTGCAAGCTAGGGGATCCCTTGTCCGAGAGACAAACCTGTCCCCCTTTGTGTTGAATCTGGATGCTAGAAGATCTACATCCGATGTTCCCCACCGCTGACATATTGTCCAGAAAACCTCGGGGTGAAGGGACCCTTCCTCTGGGCCTAATTGCTGGCGACTTAGAAAGTCCGCCTTCCAATTCTCCACTCCTGGAATGAATACCGCAGATATGGCTGGGACATATTTTTCTGCCCATTTCAGGATGTAATTTACTTCCCTCTGGGCTGCACGACTCCTGGTGCCCCCCTGATGATTGATATATGCCACTGCTGTGGCATTGTCTGATTGCATTCTGACAGGGGACCCTTGGAGTTTGGATGTCCATGCTACTAGGGCATACCGGGCTGCTCGTATCTCTAAGAGATTGATGGGCAGGGCCTTTTCTGCATCCGACCATCTGCCCTGTAGAGACTATTGCTCCAGTACTGCTCCCCAGCCTATAAGGCTGGCATCTGTAGTGACCACCTTCCAAGAAATCGGACTGAAGGATTTCCTTTTTTCCAGATTCTGGGGAACCAACCACCAACGGAGGCTCTTGCGAACGGAAGGGGACAAGGACATTGTAAGTCTAGGGCCTGAACTTTTTTGTTCCAGGCTGACAGTATGGCCCCTTGCAAATTCCTTGAATGGAATTGACCGTAGGGTACTGCTTCGAATGATGCCACCATTTTTCCCAGCAGCCTCATATACAGGCGTATGGACGGCTGTCTTTTTTGTACCCACTAAGTGGATCAAATCTTTCAAAGACAACACCTTTCCTCGAGGCAAGAATATTTTTCTCTGGCCTGAATCCAACCTTAGCCCCAAGTATTCCAGACTTTTGACTGGTTTTTAGGGCTGACTTGTCTCGGTTGATAATCCAACCGTGAGATTCCAGATACTTGATCGTCTTGTGAACGACCACGTCTAGTTTTTTCACTGAGTGGTCTATCAGCAACAAGTCATCCAGATATGCCATTATCATTACACCTTGTGTTCTTAGATTGGCCAATAAAGGGCCAGAATTTTTGTAAACACTCGTGGTGCTGTGGCCAAACCGAAGGGTAAGGCTCTGAACTGAAAATGGCGCCCTTCTACTGCAAAGCGTAGAAATTTTTGGTGGACTGGAAAGATGGGAATGTGCAAATAAGCATCTTTGATGTCGATCGTGGCTAACCAATCCTCCCCTTGTAGGGCAGTGGCCACCGATCGGATCGACTCCATCGGAAAGTCCTGATATACAGGAATTTGTATAGCCCTTTTAGAATTAATATGGGCCTCCCGTCCGCGTTTGCTTCGGGACTGTAAAGAGGTTTGAGTAAAACCCGAACCCTCATTCTTCCAGGGGAACCTCCATAATTACTCCTTGGAGCAATAGTTGTTCTAGTGCCAACAGGAGGGACTCTCTCTTCCGGGGATCCCTTGGCACGTTTGACCTCAAAAATGGGAAGGAGGAGAGTCTTTTAACTCCAAACTGTATCCCAAACCTACTGCGGAGAGCACCTATCTGTCTTGATCGTGTCCCGCCAGGTCTCTTGCGAACAACTGGAGTCCTCCCCCCACCCGACTGAGTGGGGGCTTCATGAATTTAACTTTGGGGGAGGTTTTGTACCTCCCCTGACCCAGGGTTTCTCATTACCCTGCTACTGTCCCTGTTTTTTACCCCCGGGATTTGACCGAGGAGGCCGTCGGAACTGTTACACAGCCGATGCCCCAGGGACTGGAGAAGCAGGCCTCTTAAAGAGGGACCTCTAACTCTGCTTTTAACCGGCAAGAGCGTATTTTTACCGCTGGAAATTTTCTGGATATTTGTCCAGGTTTTCCCTGAATAAGCGTTCACCATGAAATGGGACGCTAACCAGCCATTCTTTACAGGGAGCTTCAGCAGACCAGTTTTTGAGCCATAGGAGCCTACGCATATGTACTATAGACAGCGTAAGGCGGGAGGCCTGATGGACTGAATCCTCTATGGCGTCAACCGCAAAGCCTAAGGCTCTAGGTAGATGAGCTAGGGCAAAGCCTGCTGATCTGTCAAGTCCCTCAAGACCTGTTTCAACTGATCCTTCACTGCTTAGCAGACCCCAATAGCTGCTACTGCTGGTTGTATCACCAAGCAGATTTTCATAAGGACTCCAATCTTTTATCTATTGGGTTCTTGAACATTTGGACATTATCCACTGGACATGTCAGTGATTTATACATACAAGAGATGGCTGCGTCCACTGTAGGGACCTTCCATTTTTTTTTTTTTTTGATGAACTTATCCTCCATGGGATAGACCACCGGAAATCTCTTGGGGGAATAAATATTTTCTCAGGACGTTCCCAATCCTGGTAAATGAGCCCTTTCAGTAAAGGGTGAAGTGGAAAAGAACAAACAGTCTGGGGGCTTCTAGCGACCCCAACGAGGATACAGTAGTGGTTGATGGTTCCGCAAGGTGCATTTTTAAATGCTGATCGGACCATGTTAGTCAGAGACTGAACCCATAATCTTTCAGCTTGAGATGCTGAGAAAGGGTTCCCCCACTGTTGATTCCTCTATAACAGAATCAACCTTATCCTGATCCCCTTCAGGCAGGTCGATCCCTGTATGGGACTGTTGCTCTGCTAACAGGCACTCTGAAGGAGGAGACAGAGATCGGGCGTGCTTTCCCTGACAGGGAGGCAGCGATAAATTTTGACAATCTCTCTCTAATCCTCCCAGAGCTGAGGAAAAAACCTCCTCTGTTACATACACAGGAGCAGGTGACTGAGGACAGCCACAGTACCAAGTACCCCTGCGGGGTCTCTACGGTCACTTACCTCTGAACTTCAGGGGAGACTGGTGCAGCAGGAGTATGCCCAAGATCCTCAGAGCCCGATGAGACCCCCTTCGCTTCCTGGAAGATTCAGTTCCGGAGCTACTGGACGGCATATTCCTAAGCCTAAAGCTGAGGTATTCCAGCCGTAATACACCTCTTTTACTGAGAATAGTCTAGCACAATTGCTGCTATATCACAGTTGGTGTCTACTAATGTGCCTTTCTAGGGGATGCCTGTATCAACCGCTTGCTGTATGCCTTTAAATGTTGCCAGCTCTGTCTCTGTACTTCATAGCCAGCTTACTGCAATAATGTGGCTTTTTAAAAACCTGCTGGGACGCCCGCACATGCGCAGAAGCGCTGCGGCGCGCACAGAGCGTCATCCCCCAGGCCCCGCCCCTTTTTCCGGCCACCTCTATATATAGAGGCGCGCGCACGCGCGCGGCCACGTGCGCCTCGGCGCTAATTTTCAAACATGGAAACCAGGGACAGGAGCCAGGGCCCCCTTTGCCGCAGGCCGGGGGATAGACGAACACTGCAACATGGCAGAGGAAACAGTTTCCTGTAGGAGAACTCACCAGCTGCCTGGACTTTGCTCTCTGAGAAGAAACTAGTCCATATGACAAGAAAAACATTCCACAGCGGCCTCTAGTGGACAAACACAGGTACCGCAGTTTAATATACTAAACATATATAAAAAAACATTCTTTTTTCTTTTTTTTTTTCTTGACCACCATTAAAAATTATTACATTTTTTTAGTAGTTACAGGCATGCACAGATATTAGCGGGAATACCGTTAGGTAACAGACAGAAAGACAAATTAGGCTTGGGGGTCCCCCAATAGAACCAAGTTCCTGGGGGCCCCCACTTACCTGTTCCCCGCCGCAGGACTTTGTTTGGTCCACAAAAGCCCAAACTTCACCTATCACGGCAGGCATTGTAATCAAACCTTCAGGGACCGGGTTCCCAAGGATTCCACTCCCCTGGACCTGTATAGCACCCTGCACAGAAAACATCTTGGTCGTGGGTATGACCAGAGCTCTGGATCCCAGGGTCCAGCTCTCCTAAGAGAAGCATTACAGGCAGAACCTTGCTCTTCTCTGCAAGGCCCGGGTACCGACCGTTTAGCTATGAAGCTTTTTTGGTCGGATCCGGAATAGCTTACTGAGGCCCAAAAGAACCTGTACGCAAGCTCAGTGAAAAACATATGTTTCTTCTTGGCCAACACCTTAGACACTGGCAAAAAAACTGAGGTGCTCCCGGATGGGAGGGGCTTATATAGGGGAGGGTACTTCCGGTTTTGGAAGTTGCCAGTGCCAGCACCTGACGGTAACTATATAACCCATTAGTAATGACTATGTCGCTCTGTGTCCCGTGATGTACGAGAAAGAAAGCTTGATTTTGGTCTCATCTGACACTTTTACCCAGTTCTCCTCTGAATCATTCAGATGTTCATTAGCAAACTTCAGACGTCCTGTACATGTGCTTTCTTGAGAAGGGGGACCTCGCGGGTGCTGCAGGATTTCAGTCCTTCACGTTGTAGCGTGTTACCAATTGTTTTCTTGGTGACTATGGTCCCAGCTGCCTTGAGATCATTGACAAGATTCTCCCGTGTAGGTCTGGGCTGATTGCTGCTGTGCACAGGTGTTTTTTTTTTTATACAGGTAACAAGCTGAGATTAGAGCACTCTCTTAAAGGGAGTGCTCCTAATCTCAGCTTGTTACCTGTTTAAAAAAAAAACACCTGTGCACAGCAGCAAACAAGCTGAGATTAGGAGCACTCCCTTTAAGGCTGGGTTCACACTGGTACGACACGACAGTCATACAACTTTCATCCTACTTTGCTCTGCGACATCAGTCCTACATTGATCCTACATTGGTCTGACATCCATCCGACTTTCATGAACAGGATACTACTTTGATCCGACTTTGTGCTAGTCTGACTTGTCCTTTGACCAATCAAAACAATCCCAGAGTGAGATAAATTCCTTTTACTGCTGCAGTAATCACATGTCAGATGTCAAATGGTTAGGACAAGGATCCGACTTTAATGATATTCAATGGGCTGAAGAAGGATCAAAGTCGCACCAAAGTAGTACAGGGAGCATTTTCAAAGTCGGACCGACTTGTGTCGGACCAGTTAAGACGGCTCTCATAGGGAAACATTGATTTTCACACGTCATGCGACATGAGCTCCCAATGTCGGAGCATTTGTCGGACCAGTGTGAACCCAGCCTAAGAGAGTGCTCCTAATCTCAGCTCATTACCTGTATAGAAGACACCTGGGATACAGAAATCCTGCTGATTAATAGGGGATCAAATACTTATTTTCACTCATTAAAATGCAAATCAATTTTTAACTTTTTTGAAATGCGTTCTTGGTATTTTTGTTATTCTGTCTCTCACTGTTAAAATAAACCTACCATTACAATTATAGACTGATCATTTCTTTGTCAGTGGGCAAACCTACAAAATCAGCAGGGGATCAAATACTTTTTTCCTAACTGTATGCTATTTTCTGAAAAAGGCAAACTTAGCCTTTAAGGCTTGATAAAGACTAGCATCTCTTAGAGCGGGTTCACACTGGGGCGGTGTGTGTGGTGGCGGTATAGCGCCGCTATTTTTAGCAGCGCTGTACCGTCGGGATTGCTGAGGTATTCAGCCGCTAGCGGTGCGGTTTTATCCCCCGCTAGCGGCCGAAAAAGGGTTAATACCACCCGCAAACCGCCGCAGTTTGCGGGCGGTATTACCGCGGTTTCCCATGCATTTCAATGGGAAGGAGCGGTAAACACACCGCTCCAAAGATGCGGCTAGCAGGACTTTTTTTTACGTCCTGTTAGCGCACCGCTCCAGTGTGAAAGTCCTCAGGGCTTTCACATTGGAGAGACAGCAGCCGCTGTTTAGGCTCGGTTTGCAGGCGCTATTTTTAGCAAAATAGCGCCTGCAAACCGCCCCAGTGTGAAAGGGGCCTTAGACCAATTTCACACTGAGGTGCTTTTCAGGCACTTTCACGCTAAAAACAGCACCTAAAAAGCTCACGAAAACGTATTTCCATTAAAATCAATGAATGCTTTCACACTGAGGCAGTGTGCTGGCAGGGCTGTGAAAAACTTCCCTCCCCATTGAAAGCGCCGGAAAAGCGCTTCAAAAGCACCCAGTGTTTTTACTGGCAGTTTAGAAGTGCCTCAGTGTGAAAGTGGCCTTAAAGCGGAGCTCCACCCTATTTTTATACATTAACGTAATCAAAAGGCAAACTCCTATGCATTACAAAACGGACGGTCATTTTTTTTTTTTGTGACAGTACCTGTGTTTTCGGCGTCTGTCACTTGGCTTCCTGTGTCCCTCTTCTGCGGGTATTTCGTCATTCTTCACCCGCACTGTGTCCTGGGAGCTTTTGTCATTGCTCCCAGGAGTCATTGCGGAGCCTCGCCGCCATCTTGCTACAACCCCGCACTCCTGCACAGTAATTATAGAGTGAGAAGGGGGCAAGCGGACATCTTGTTACACCCACCAGAGTTTTCGATTTCACAGTTATTTTCAAACACAAAACGGAGCTTATATGCTTAAATACAGTATCCGTTTTGTGTTGAAAATAACTGAAGTCTAAAACTCCAGTGGGTGAAACAATAAAGGGATTTTTATAACAGCTTACCTGTAAAATCCTTTTCTTGGAGTACATCACGGGACACAGAGCGACTTAGTCATTACTAATGGGTTATATAGTTTACCTTCAGGTGTTGGCACTGGCCAATTCCAAACCGGAAGTACCCTCCCCTATATAAGCCCCTCCCACCCGGGAGCACCTCAGTTTTGTAGCCAAGCAATAAGTGTCCCAAAAAGAGGGGTGGGAGCTCTGTGTCCCGTGATGTACTCCAAGAAAAGGATTTTACAGGTAAGCTGTTATAAAAATCCCTTTTTCTTTTTCGTACATCACGGGACACAGAGCGACTTAGTCATTACTAATGGGACGTCCCAAAGCAATGCCAAATGAGGGGGGGGGGGTACATAAGCTGGGCGCCATCAGGCATGAGGATCTTTTGCGGCCTGCAACACACTGCGCCCAAAGGCGACATCCTCCTGACTTCTAACGTCTACCTGATAGAATCTAGTAAACGTGTGTACCGAAGACCATGTTGTGGCCTTACATACTTGAGCCAGGGAGGCCTGGTGATGCACTGCCCATGAAGTTCCAACCGCTCTTGTGGAGTGCGCCCTAACTTTGAACGGAGGCGGTCTCTTTCTCAAGCCATAGGCTTGTATTATGACCTGTCGAATCCACTTGGCTAAAGTAGATTTTGATGCTGCCTGACCCCTTCTGGGGCCTTCCGGCAGAACAAACAAAGAATCCGTTCTGCGAATCTGAGCAGTGGCTTTTAGATAAGCTTTAACTGCTCTTACCACATCCAAAGAATGTAATAACTTTTCCTCTACTGAGCTAGGTTTGGGGAAAAAAGAAGGAAGAACCACATCTTGGTTCAAATGAAACCTCGATACCACCTTAGGAAGAAAGGCTGGATGAGGACGTAATACTACTCTGTCCTTATGGATAACCAGATATGGCTCCTTACAGGACATAGCTGCTAATTCCGACACTCTTTTAGCCGAACAAATGGCTACTAAGAAAACCAATTTCCTGGTGAGAAGAACCAAGGAAATGTGTTGTAATGGTTCAAACGGTTGTTTCTGTAGAACCGACAGAACCAGGTTTAAGTCCCAAGGACATATGGGAATACTAACCGGAGGGCTAATACGCATCACTCCTTGTATAAAGGCTTTGACTAGTGAATGCGAAGCCAAGGGCCTTTGAGAAAATATTGACAAGGCCGAAATCTGACCCTTGATAGTACTCAAGGCCAGCTTCCTATCTACAGCCCACTGTAGGAAGTCCAGAATCCTCCCTATCATGTACTTACGTGGATGCCATTTCTTGGTCTCACACCACGTAATGTACGCTTTCCAGATCCTATAATAGATCTGCCTGGATACCGGTTTCCTGGCATTGATCATGGTAGATACCACAGAATTAGAGAGCCCTCTCTTTTTCAGAATGTGGGCTTCAATAGCCAGGCCGTCAAACCTAGGGCTGGTAAGGAAGGGTGGTATATCGGTCCTTGCGACAGCAGGTCCGGACGAAGTGGGAGGGTCCACGGACTCCTCACTGACATTTTTACAATCTCCGCGTACCATGCCCTTCGGGGCCACGCTGGAGCCACCAGAATCACTGGTTTCTTTTCTACCCTGATTCTGCGGAGTAATCGCGGTAACAATTGTGGCGGTGGGAATGCATATATCAGCTTGAACCGATCCCAAGGGAACACTAGGGCATCCGAGCCGCAAGCTAGGGGATCCCTTGTGCGAGACACAAACCTGTCCACCTTTGCGTTGAATCTGGATGCTAGCAGATCTACATCCGGTGTTCCCCACCGCTGGCATATTGCCTGGAAAACCTCGGGGTGAAGAGACCATTCCCCCGGGCATAATTGTTGGCGACTTAGAAAGTCCGCTCTCCAATTTTCCACTCCTGGGATGAAAACCGCGGATATGGCTGGGACATATCTTTCTGCCCACTCCAGGATGCAATTTGCTTCCTTCTGGGCTGCACGACTTTTGGTGCCACCCTGATGATTGATATATGCCACTGCCGTGGCATTGTCTGATTGAATTCTGACAGGGGACCCCTGGAGTTTGGATGTCCATGCTACTAGGGCATACCGGGCTGCTCGTATCTCTAAGAGATTGATGGGCAGGGCCTTTTCTGCTTCTGACCACCTGCCCTGGAGAGACCATTGCTCCAGCACTGCCCCCCAGCCGATGAGGCTGGCATCTGTAGTGACCACCTTCCAAGAAACCGGACTGAAGGGTTTCCCTCTTTCCAGATTCTGGGGCACCAACCACCAATGGAGGCTCTTGCGAACGGAAGGGGACAGGGACATTGGTAAGTCTAAAGCCTGAACTTTTTTGTTCCAGGCTGACAGTATGGCCCTTTGCAAATTCCTTGAATGGAATTGACCGTAGGGTACCGCTTCGAATGAAGCCACCATCTTTCCCAGCAGCCTCATGCAGAGACGTATGGATGGTTTTCTTTTTGTACCCACTAAGTGGGTCAAATTTCTTAAAGACGACACCTTCTCTGGAGGTAAGAAAATCTTTCTCTGATTTGAATCCAGCCTTAGCCCTAAGTATTCCAGACTTTTGACTGGTCTTAGAGCTGACTTGTCCCGGTTGATAATCCAACCGTGATATTCCAGATACTCGATTGTCTTGTGAATAGCTACTTCCAGCTTTTCCACTGAGTGGTCTATTAGTAGCAGGTCGTCTAGATATGCCATTATCGTTACACCCTGTGTTCTTAGATTGGCCAATAATGGGGCCAGAATTTTTGTGAACACTCGTGGTGCTGTGGCCAAACCGAAAGGTAAGGCTCTGAACTGAAAATGGCGCCCTTCTACTGCAAAGCGTAGAAATTTCTGATGGGCCGGAAAGATGGGAATATGCAGATAAGCATCCCTTATGTCGATCGAGGCTAGCCATTCCTGCCCTTGTAGGGCGGTGGCCACTGATCGGATCGACTCCATCCGAAAAGTCCTGATATTTAGGAACTTGTTTAGCCCTTTTAGATTTAATATGGGCCTCACGTCCCCATTTGGTTTGGGGACTGTGAAAAGGTTCGAGTAAAACCTGAATCCGCTTTCTTCCAGGGGAACCTTCATGATTACCCCTTGGAGCAATAGTTGTTCTAGTGCCAGAAGGAGGGATCCTCTCTTTTGGGGATCTCTTGGCACGTTTGACCTCATAAATTGGGCAGGAGGAGTGCCTTTTAACTCCAGCTTGTATCCCAGACTTACTGCGGAGAGCACCCATCTGTCTCTGATGGTGTCCCGCCAGGTCTCTGTGAACAACTGAAGTCTTCCCCCCACCCGATTGAGCGGGGGCAATACTTCATGCCTTAGGGGGAGGTTTTGTACCTCTTTTGATCCAGGGCTTCTTGTTACCCTGTGATTGTCCCTGATTTCTGCCCCCTGAATTTGACCGCGGAGGCCGTCGGAACTGCTTCACAGCCGATGTGCCCGGGACTGGAGAGGTAGGCCTCTTAAAAGAAGGACTTCTACCCTTGTTCTTAACCGGTAAGAGTGAACTTTTACCGGCAGAAATTTTCTGGATATATTTGTCCAGATCTTCTCCAAATAAGCGTTCTCCATGAAATGGGAAGCTAACCAGCAGTTTTTTACAGGGAGCTTCAGCAGACCAGTTTTTGAGCCACAGAAGCCTACGCATATGTACTATAGACAGCGTAAAGCGGGAGGCCTGTTGGATTGTATCCTTTATGGCGTCCACCGCAAAACACAAGGCTCTAGGCAGGTCAGCTAGGGCATGAGCCTGCTGATCTGGTAAGTCCCTTAAGACTTGTTTCAACTGATCTTTCACTGCTTGGCAGACTCCAATCGCTGCTACCGCAGGTTGTGTCACCATACTTGCTGTAGAGAAAGCAGATTTTAGTAAAGACTCCAATTTTTTATCTATTGGGTCTTTGAACATTGGAACATTATCTACTGGACATGTCAGTGATTTGTTAACAGAAGAGATGGCTGCGTCCACTATAGGGACCCTCCATTTTCTTATGAACTTATCCTCCATGGGATAGATCACCGGAAATCTCTTGGGGGGAGCAAATATTTTATCAGGATGCTCCCAATCCTGGTAAATAAGCCCTTCTAATAAAGGGTGGATTGGGAAGGAACAGACCGCCTGGGGAGCTTTTAGCGACCCCAGCGAGGAAACCGTAGTGGATGGTGGTTCCGCCAGAGGCATTTTAAATGCTGATCGGACCATGTTAGTCAGAGACTGAACCCATAATCTTTCAGCCTGAGAAGCTGAGAAAGGTTCTTCCACTGTTGATTCCTCTATAAGTGAATCAACCTCATCCTGATCCCCTTCAGGTAGGTCGATCTCTGTGTGGGGCTGTTCCTCCACTAACAGGCACTCTGAAGGAGGAGACGGAGATCGGACGCGCTTTCCCTGAGATAGGGAAGCAGCGATCAATGCTGTTAATCTCTCTTCTAATCCTCCCAGAGTTGAGGATAAAACCTCCTCTGTTATATATACAGGAGCAGGTGGACTGGGGACAGCCGCAGCACCAGGCATTCCTGCGGGGTTTCTACGGCTACTGACCTCTGCATTCTCAGGGGAGATTGGTGCAGTGCAAGCATGCCCAATATCCTCAGAGCCCGATGGAGACCCCTTTGGCTTCCTGGAAGATTTATTTCCGGAGCGTCTGGACGACATATCCCTTAAGCACAAAGCTGAGGCATTCCCGTCGTCATACACCAATTTTTGCTGGTAATAGTCTAACACAGGTGCTGCTATATACCAGCTGGTGTCCACTAAAGTGCCTTTCTATGGGGATGCCTGCATCAACCGCCTCTGTGTGCCACTGTTTGTTGCTAGCTCTGTTTGCATGCAGCTGACACTTGTACTGTGTCTTTTAACCATGCTGGGACGCCCGCACATGCGCAGAAGCGCCGCGGCGCGCATCGAGCGTCATCCACCCGCCCCGCCCCTTTTTTTTCATAGGAGGCGCGTGCACGCGCCCGCGCGCGCGCCCGTGCGCCAACGGCGCCCTTTTCGAAAACCAACAGAGGACTAGGAGCCAGGGCCCTTTTTGCCGGAGGGCCTGTGCGGTGGATGAACGCAGCAACAGGGCAGAGGAAGTGGATTCCCACAGAGAAACTTACCAGCTGCCTGGACCTTTTGAGTTGAGAAAACCAAAGATCCACATTACAAGAAAAATGGACTACAGCGGCCTCTAGTGGTTTAACACAGGTACCGCGGTCCCTGTTTTTTTTTTTTCTTGACTACTATTAAAATTTTACATTTTCAGTAGTTATAGGCAAACACAGATATTTAGCGGGAATACCGTTAGGTAACAGACAGAAAGACAAATTAGGCTTGGGGGTCCCCCAATAGAACCAAGTTCCTGGGGGCCCCCACTTACCTGATCCCCGCCGCAGGACTTTGTTTGGTCCACAAAAGTCCAAACTTCACCTATCACGGCAGGCATTGTAATTAAACCTTCAGGGACCGGGTTCCCAAGGATTCCACTCCCCTGGACCTGTATAGCACCCTGCACAGACAGCGTCTTGGTCGTGGGTATGACCAGAGCTCTGGATCCCAGGGTCCAGCCCTCCTAAGAGAAGCATTACAGGCAAAACCTTGCTCTTCTGCTGCAAGGCCCGGGTACCGACCGTTTAGCTATGAAGCTTTTTTGGTGGGATCCGGAACAGCTTACTAAGGCCCAAAAGAACCTGTACGCAAGCCCAGTGAAAACACATGTTACTCTTTGGCCAACACCTTAGACACTGGCAAAAAACTGAGGTGCTCCCGGGTGGGAGGGGCTTATATAGGGGAGGGTACTTCCGGTTTGGAATTGGCCAGTGCCAACACCTGAAGGTAAACTATATAACCCATTAGTAATGACTAAGTCGCTCTGTGTCCCGTGATGTACGAAAAAGAAATGTCCGCTTGCCCCCTTCTCACTCTATCATTACTGTGCAGGAGTGTGGGGTGTAGCAAGATGGCAGCGACGGAACTGAGCATGCGCGGGAACGAGCAGCGGTGAATGCATTCACCAAAACAAGGAAGTGCTTGTGGGCTTCTCATGCCCACAAGCAAAAAGGAAATGGCGTTCCTGAGAAAATATAAGTTCGAATTACTGACCAAATCACTATTTGGATGATTAAAACCTGCAGAGACGTGAGTAATCGTTTGAGATGCTTTGAATATTTTAATGCAAACAACAAAAAAATCAAGGGGCCGCGGGAGATCCGCTTTAATGGAACAAAGAATGGCTGGGTGGGCGAGGATGTGCCCCTAGGGCCGGTGTATACCGGAACATGATGCAGGAAAGGTAAGGTGGGTTCCGTGCATGTTTCTCACACCGCGCTGAAAATGCACTGCCTTTGCGATCTGTTGCAGATACCAATACCTTAAATGGTACTTCAAACACAGTGGAGTTAATTTACTAAAGGCAAATCCACTGTGCACTACAAGAGCACTTGGAAGTGCAGTCGCTGTAGATCTGAGGGGAAGATCTGAAATGAAGGGAAGCTCTGCTGATTTTATCATCCAATCATGTGCAAACAAAAATGGTGTTAATTATTTTACTTGCATGTCCCTGTTAGATCCACAGCGACTGCACTTCCAAGCAGGGCCACTGATGGGGGGGGGGACAACGATGTGAAACGCGTTAACCACTTGTCCCTGTGTGTCCACTTTTCGTATTTGACTGTGCATTGGATTTTATTAAAATTTTTGATTTATACAATAAAGATGCTTTCAACGGAGTGCCGCAGTCCAGGATGGTTTTTCTTTTCTATGGATTTGTGCAGAGCCAGCACCTGTCGGTTCTAAGTAGGGCGGGAGCAACTGAAAAGGATTAGAGGCTTGGAGAGCGGTAAATTTTCTTCTATACCATTCCTCTTGTAGGGGCCCCCGAACAGTAGGAGTCGTCGGTGTGGTCGGGCAATTACAGAAAGTTTCCCTGTGCGGCTCTGTGCAGCAGCTGAAAGCCGGTTGCTCTCCCTCCGGCTGGCTTTCAGCTGCTGCAGGGAGAAACACAGGGCATCATTCCTGTAATTGTTTCCACCGCTCCGATTCCCCTCCTTGTTCCGCCTACTTCTGATACTTTCATTTTTCGAAAGCAGACCAGCTGAAATAAAAAAAAAAAAAAGCACTGGAATACAGTAAAGAAAACAAACTTTAAAAATAAAATAGTTTTTTTTACTAAGTTTGGGATGAAATCAACCAATACAGAGCCTGAAAAAAGTTCATGTAATCTAGTAAATACATGAAGTTCACATTAGGATTTAAAAACAAACCAAAAAATAAAATAAAAAAATCCCTAAAACCGTTGTTAAATAAATACTAGTTGAAAACTACAGTTTCCTTTGGTAGCGATTTCAGAAAAAGAACATTTTGTGCAGAAAAGATCCAGATCGGGTAACTGATATTTTGAAACCGTTGAATTTTACCTTGAAGACACTTATTTTGAGTTTTCTAGGATTTTTTTTTCAGCTTTGATTAAATACTCCTGTTTGGTTATGTTGTTTCATAGCTTTAGTCTATTACCTGTAAACTAAGCAGCAGCAAGATTTTTTTTTTTTTGTAGTTAAAAAAATTAATAAATTAAGTTTGCGTTTGTTTGTTTTTTTGCTGTTCTTATGTCCCTATTATTAAAATGCAGAGCAGATTTATTTGTGGGTCAATGTCCTTGAGAATTTAGCATGTCAGCTCTGTAGCAGGCTCCTCGTTGAGGTCCGGGTGACCGCCGTCCTTCACACATGACCAGATAACTCATCTCACTGTCAGCAGTGCAGCCGCTGCAAGAATCTCCATTGGGAATTTGTTAGGATGTTTATAGGCGTAGTGAAACTCTAGTAGAACAGCTGTGTTCCCATCTTCTGATCTAAAGAGAAGAGAGAAAAAAAAAAATGAATTATGTATGGCCACACATTGATTTACCATTGATAACTGATGCAGCAAAACTAAGACCAGATATTTTAAAACACAATAAAGGTCTCCATAGAATCCACGTTTTTAGGCATTCCAGATATTTTTTTCTAAACGGATCCGATTTCTGTCCATTGCTTTCAATGGATCCTGTACACAAAGGTGCATAAATAACCGTAAACTAGCACCAATTTTAGAGCAAAAAAAATACGACGGGTGGGGGATGTAGGGACGGGTCCTGTCGGCTGAGGGACCCCAGAAGAAGAGAATCGGGGCCACTCTGTGCAAAACCAACTGTACAGAGGAGGCAAGTATAGATATGTGTTTTTTTTTTTTTTTTAACCACTTAAGAATCAAACGATTTTCCCCCCTTAATGACCATGCCATTTTTTGCAATATTTTGCCACCATTTGGGCCCCTTCTGCTAATTTCGTGAGCATTGATTCTGACCATGCGTGTTTGTAGTTTCGACGTGTGTGACGGATTTGTGTACTGACCATACGAAAATCTGACGTCAAACCGTTGTCTGATGAAAATTTACTAGCCTGTCATCCAACATTTGCTGGCTGAAAGTTGGACAACAATTGTCAAAAGGAGCGTACTAACGGTAAGATTTTAGGACAACAGTCAAAAGACAATCCCCTGCCAACTCTAGTTTTGGAGAAAGTGGGAAAGGGAGCTCTAGTCAGTTTTACTCCTATTTGGGGCTCCAGCAAATAGATTTTTAATTCCTTCCTGTTCGGTGAAACAGGACAGGAAGTAAAGGAACATCTGCAACAAACCCAAATCTAAAAGAGGTCTTAGCCTTCCCTTATCCTACCATAAAGAAGCATTGTTATTACTGTTGGAAAATTCCCCTTTCCGGTGCGGTAAGACAGTGTCAACAGGACAGGAAGTGGGGCTAATTCTTTGTGTACCAACCTGACAGATATTCTACTCGTACCCTTCTAAAGCCTTGTACCCTTCTAAAGCCTCGAACACACGGTCGGACTTCAAAAACAAACTTTTCCGTGGATTTTTGTCCGAAGGGAGTTGGCCGGGCACACCCATAGCATACACATGGCAGGACTTTTCTGCAAACTTTCCCAACATCACGTGGTTTTTCTGCTCTTTGCCGCCACCCTTTGGTCAACTTCTGGTATTGTTGATTTTAACATTGGTTCTGGGCATGCGTATTTGTACTTCGGACAAAAGTCCGATGGATTTCTGTACACACGGTCGGACTTTGCACCATCGGACTTTTGTTGCCGAAAAGTTTGTCCATTTGCAGAGCGAACTTTTGTCCGATGAAAACCGAAAAAGTTTGTCCGATGGAGCGTACGCACGTTCAGATTTTTTGGAAAACTTGCTCATTTTGAAGTTTGTTGGCAAAAAGTCTGACCGTGTGTACGGGCCTTAAGAAAATATATGTTTTAGCGAAACATACACTTGAAATATTCCCCAGTTGGGCCAACCTACTAAAAAATACATGGCTTCATTGCCATTCTTCAATGTGCAGCCCTGCCTGGACCTGGACCAGCACAGCCTTTGCAAGAACATCTCAAGGGAGGGTCCACCGCCCCATTCATTCCTATTATTATACGCAGCACTTAACAACTTGAGGGTAGACAGTACAAATGCAATACACTTTAATACAGTAGGAATCAGAGGGCCCTGCTTCTAAAGGCCCCATTCAAATCTGAGCGTTTTGTAGCTTGAAGCCTGAAGCTCCAAAACGCTGGAGGGAAAAAAAAAAAAATCTATTATTCTCTATGGAGATGGTTCACATCTCCACTCCAAAACGCCTGAAGCCAGAAGATCCAAAACGCCTGAAGCCAGAAGATCCAAAACGCCTGAAGCCAGAAGATCCAAAACGCCTGAAGCTCAAACAAGTTCTGGAACTTTTTTTTTTCCCCAGGCAGATTTGGGCGTTTTTCTGCTTTTTACATTGGTGACCTATTGACCTGTACAAAATCGCAACAAAAACGTGTCAAAATCGCGGCAAAAATGCTGCAAAATCAAGCTACTTTCTGTCTAAAAAAACACTACGCTCAGGTGTGAATGGGGCCTTAGAGCTTCCTATGGATGGTGCCTACTCACAGCGGCCCTCTATGGGCCAATCATAGGAATGAATGGGGCCATGGATTCCATATGCATGGTGCAGGACCTAGACTGGATGTTATTTTTGCAAAGGCTGTATGGGGACCAAGCAGGGGAAAATAAATAAATTATATCTAGATCAGGAATAGTAGAATCAAGGTATTTTAGAGTGCAGGCTACATGGTGAAAGAGATGGCAAATATATTTAAAAACAACGACAATTTCTGTAAAAGTTAAACTATTCAATGAGCTGCATAGAAAAACTAAAGATGCAAAATTCTGTTAAAATTCAATTCTTTCAATTTTTTTCAATGAAATCTAATTTTGTAAGCACAATTATAAACTATATGCAGGAAAATACTCATGACCCGTTGAGTTTACTCCTGTGCAGGCTTTTGTGTGAAGAGTTGTGCCCAGTAGGACAATGTTTGTTGCCATGGAGGACAGTATACACTTATCTTCAGTTGACCAAGGAATGTCCAAATAGACAACACTCTGCGGTGTTTACAGTCCTTGAACGCCAACAAGAAAAATCTGTTCATTTCCCAATGAGACAAATTTAGTTCCATGGCCTATATGAGATATATTTTGGGAGCTCTGTTGACCAAGAGCATTATCTCCCAAATGCTTCACATGGAATCGTAGGTGAGCCAATAAAAAAAAAATATGAATGAGCAAAAATTATACACAAACCATGCTCTTTTGGTAACTGCACTCTGCATTCCTCAAAAACCTCCGACATAGTGAACATTTCAACATTCAAGACCAAACGTTTTGCTCAGGAAGAGCCGGTTCACACTGGGGCAACGCGACTTCCAGCGCGACTTTACGAGGCAACTTCAGGACAGGCGACTTTGCCAGTGGCCAATCAAACAATAATCAGCTCTGTGGGAGGGAGGGGTTTGCCTGAGAAAACTATTTTCTCTTCCTGTAAAGTTGCTTCAGTTAAGACACTGATCCGACTTTGGAGGCGACTTCCATTGAAATCAATGGGTACAAGTCGCCTAGAAGTCGCTTTGAAGTAGTACAGGAACCTTTTTTGAAGTCGGAGCGACTTCTGTAGTGTGCATAAAGACGGCTCCATAGACTAACATTACAGCGCGACTTAGGGCGTCTCGGGGCGACCTGAAGTCAGATCCTGAGTCGCCCTGGTGTGAACTGGCTCGAACAGGTAGTGCAAAGTGTCTATGATTTCACCTAGACAAAAAACCCCGTGACTGCTGAGAAGCTTAGGCATAACTTAACTTCCACTTATCTAAACCATAACCAAAACCTTGCCCCCCCAGAAATTACACATAAACCATGTCAAGTTGGAAGTGGGCAAGGCCACAGCGTTATTGAAACATTTTGGTATAACAACCTTAAAAATCCAATAACCATGCCGGTATCGGTTACACCGTGAGCATCTCTAAACAAACTATCTAGTCTAAAGCCCCGTACACACGGTCTGACTTTTTGCCAACAAACTTTATTTTGAGCAAGTTTGCCAAAAAATCCGACAGTGTGTACGCTCCATGGAGCAAAGTCTGACCATGTGTACAGAAAACCATCGGACTTTTGTCCGATGGACAAAACAAATAGTGTTAAAATCAACCAATAGCAGAAGTTGACCAAAGGGTGGCGGTAAAGAGCAGAAAAACCACACGATGTTAGAAAAAGTTTTGGGAAAGTTTGCAGAAAAGTCCTATGGGTGTGCCCGGCCAACTCCGTTGGAAGTCCGACCGTGTGTACGAGGCTTAAGAGGCCTGTCTCCACCATCAGTGCAAGACAGGCATTAAACTGACCCCGTAATTCAACTTGAGGGCTTAGCCCGTAAAATAATGCCAATGCTGGCAAGGTAAAACTGCCAAGAAAAGTTGTGACGAAAAACACAACGGGTGGGTGGGTGGTCAACTCTGACGTCAAATTCTTCGGAAGCAGTGGGACGTGTGTCTGCGTAGCTTTTTCAAGAGTTCTGGCTCCACCCCGTTACCTTGTGCCATTGTAGTCAATCCCAGTGGAGCTACTCCGACTCCCTGATTATGTTAACGCCCCGCTTGGTTGACAAGCATCCAGCAGTCAAGGCTCCCTTTCCTCATTGCGGGGCGGGTCAAGGGGCCTTCATTCTGTGCACCCCTTTGATTTAGCTCCTTTCATACTAGGGCCTTGCTTTCCCCAATATCTGCCATTAACCTGTACAAAGTACAGTCCATACACCAACAGCATTTTGTTAGAAAATCTTCATTTTTGCAATGTTCCTTTCATTTTCCATTGGTTAATGGGGTGAAATCTGCAATTGTTTTCGACCATAGTGACTAAAAAATTCAAGGGAGTAATGATGAAAACTGTTTTCTAGAACAAATATAATTCTAAATGTGAATGTGGTTTTTGGTTATGGAAAATTCATACATTATTGTAGTACGTATGTTCTAGGCACAACATAAAATGGTTCTATATGTCTAGATCAGTGGTCTCCAAACTGCAGCCCGAGGGCCGGATGCGGACCTTTGCTGGCCTTTATCTGGCTCTTAGGGGAAATTACTGCTCAATGATATGGGGCAATATTCTTCCCACTGACACCAACAGTGGGGCACTAGTCCTCCCACTGAAACCAAACAGTGGGGCACTAGTCCTACCAATAGATGGGACACTACTCCTTCCACTAATTCCAATGACGGGGCAACTACTCCTTCCACTAATTCCAATGACGGGGCAACTATTCCTCCCACTGACACCAACGATGGGGCACTATTCCTCCCACTGACACCAACGATGGGGCACTATTCCTCCCACTGACACCAACGATGGGGCACTATTCCTCCCACTGACACCAACGATGGGGCACTATTCCTCCCACTGACACCAACGGTGGGGCACTATTCCTCCCACTGACACCAACGACGGGGCACTAGTCCTACCAATACTACCAACGACGGGGCACTAGTCCTACCAATACTACCAATGACGGGACACTACTCCTTCCACCAATACTACCAATGACGGGACACTACTCCTTCCACCAATACTACCAATGACGGGACACTACTCCTTCCACCAATACTACCAATGACGGGACACTACT